>CM075021.1:5497304-5518924 GCA_037576675.1 Pangasius sanitwongsei | reverse complement strand
CATCACAATGCACTTTTTTCACACAAGAGTTTCATGGATATCTTACACAATGTCTTTTAAAACCGGCTCGACTGTTACTCACAGATGTTTAGATTTATTCAAAAACAAGCTGTTTCATTTTTCCCTAATAGATTATTCATTTTTGAAGAGAATATTATTGGAATGTTTAACTGAAACAAGTTTTCCAGCACTACTGGCATTCTGCTAGCAGACCTGAACGTAACTTTTGCACTCAAAAGCACCTGCGGGAGATTTAAATTATTCTCTCAAATATCTTTCATTTTAAAAACAATCACACAATGACATGTGTCTGTGTGCATGCCCTATTTTAACATTTGACCTTGTTTGTTTGAACTCTGAGAGGACTTAAGATTTATCACCCCCTACACACACTCACAAAACATAAGGCAAAGCCGTCACGCCAATTCTCTCTGTGAACTGGGCCGAATGCATTCCTCTGCTGTGCTTGACTATCTCCATGCACACACAGCATACATGATTATTTACCCTCACGCACATACACATACGGTTGCTCACTCACTGCTTGTCTCTCAGGAAGGAGGGGATTATGGAAGTTGTCGCTAAATCAAATCAGTGAATGGTGCTTGTATGTGGCTGTGTTTATGTATGTAGTACTATGTATGCACAGGTATGTGCACATGTACAGGTATCAATAAAGTGATGAATTGGAAGCTCATTAAGGTCAATATCACTGATCACTCTAATTGCACTCTGTGTGTACAAAGAAACATGGAGTCACTTAAAGAAACAGTTTGTCATTTTTAGTGCTTTGATGTACGAAAGGGGAATCTTTCCTGTGAAACTACATATGAGTTGCCACATGGGTTGCTTTTTAGGGAAAAAGATCTGTTCCAGATGAGGGTGAAACTAAGATTGGATGTATGATAACATTGCAAATCACAGGAGTATCTTTCAAATATGATGTGATTTTTACAGGTCTGGGGGCACTTTTTAAAATAACAAACTGCACCCTTAAAATGTGCAAAAACATGCAGGGGGAATAAACAGGCTTTGTTAAGAGGTGATAGTAAACACCATGTTGCGAATTGATGCTAGTAAATTGGTGCGATTTGTGAACCACAGCAGCAAATGTCTGTGCTGCAAATGATCTTCCACACAACAATCTCAGCAGTATCCTGACAGCCTGGGTTGTCATTAGCTCCTTCCAAAATATACCTGTGTATATGTGTGTGTCTTCATTATGTTTAACATCTTAATCTGTATCCAAACAACAACAACAAAAAAAAAGATGTGGATTATAATTTCAACCCTGGACTTCCTAGGAATAATACTGAGTGCTGTCAAGATGACTAGACAAAGCTGGATCGAAATTTTTTACAAAAAAATGTGTGTGTGTGTGTGTGTGTGTGTGCACGCGCGCGAACGTGCGCATGTGTGTACAAAGGACAGTGAAGCAAAAAAACCCTATTATCTGGCAGCTTCTCTCTCCCTGGAGACTCTCGGTGAGAAAGATAACATGGTCATATATCACAAGTGTTTGATGGCGCACTCGACTATTGCAGATGAAAGAGGTGTCAACACAGGTGTGTCCACACTGAGACGAGATAGAAGCGCCAAAACAAACAGACGCATTACGCCAAACGGGATATGGAAGGAGATCAGTGATTTTCGAATATTGTGAGGATGCACCAGGATCCATCAAACAGAGAATGCAAATATTCTGCACAGCTTTGACAGGAATGATGAATGCTATTTTCCTGAGTGATACTGATACTGTACTGAGATTATTAATTGCCGCCTAGTGTACATTTTAATAAATGCTTACAAAGCACTGTGGAGAAATTTGATAGGTGAGCAACTTAAATGGAATGTATCAACTTTAATATTTCAAGCAGAAGGAACAGAGAAGCAAAAAAAGATGATTGCACGAAGCTCTTAACTGTATAATCCTAAAATATCTCAACTACGTAATCGCTCAGGGAAAATACAAGAAACTTTCACAAACACACAGCTCACACCTTAACATGTATGCTCCTCACTCAGTACTGAACAACGTAACTAAACACCGAATAGCAGAATATTACAGATAAATACTATATCATTCAAATGTGCAAGTGATTATGCAAAAGAGTTTTTTCATATGAAAACTTTGTGGCATGCAGAGTGCTACACAATACAGGACAATTCAATGGCCCAATCATCTTCCACCTATATTCCTGATGCAGAAATCCATAGGTGAGAAAAGTGGCTTGAAGATCTGAAAATATGATATCAATAGCACAGCAAGCTATCACCATCTGCAATTTAAAGACTAACCAACTTCACTGGTACCCACAGTAACAGATTAGTGGATGATGTTGAATGATAGATGTTAAAATCTTTGTTAGCAATCAGTGTATATTTTCTCATGTTGTAGCATTTTTGAATAAAGAAATTGTTTTCACAAGCTTTATTTTAAAAACAAAAGCACTAAATACGTTAATGCATGCAGTGTATCATGAAAACATTGGGATCATTTAATATTTCTGTATATCTTTTTGTACCACAGTCATACCAATTAGACAGACAAAGACAAAAAAGTGGGTGTGTACACATATTTAGCCCACATAAATATACTGAGGACCAAAAAGGACTAAATGTCCTCACAATCTCCCGCTCCTCACAAAAATGTAGTGTTTTTGCAGCTTTTATTTGTTTTATTTGTTCATTTTGTTTGTTGAGGTTTAAGTTAGATTTAGAGGTAGGTGTAGCATTGAAATAATAATCAGTAGTTATGTCTATGAAAGGTCCTCACAAACACAGAAAAACAAGTGTGTGTGTGTATGTGTTAAAAAACCTCAGGAAGGAGTGCAGGTTCTCAGGTGTGACAGCAATTTAATGCAGTCAAGTGAAAGATGACACCTGCTAATCTGCCGAGGATACATACAGCATACAGTACAGCTCAGAGAGCAACATCCTCACACCTCAGCGAAATGAGAAAAGCGGGACAGCTTACACCATCGAAGGCCCCTCTTTAGAGAGAAACCCAACACCAGGCACTAACATTAAACAGAGAGAGGTTGCTCGGGTGAACCTTTCTTTAGTTTAACTCAGTTAGAAATCTACACTTCTGCCTGAGGTCTAGTCTGAAGTATTGGGTCACCACTACAGTACCCATGGTGCATTAGGGTGGCACGTTGACGGGTAATGAGATTTGTGCAGAGCCTGACCCAGTTACTCCTGCCTACAGCAGTATAGGAGTGTGTGTGTGTGTGTGTGTAAGAGAGAGAGAGAAAGGGTGTGTGGGTAGGCAAATCTGCAGAAGAAAGTTGCATACACTATTTGGTTGGCGCTTTGCAGAATGTACCAGTAGTAATTTCAGAGAGTGAATGTTTACTGCTCATGTGTGTGTGCGTGTGTGTGAATGCTGACAGTTGGGGTGAAAGCAGAAACACACGCCAGAATAGTAAAACATACAGGAAAAATTGAGAGAGAAAAGTAAGAAGAGAGCGAGAGTTCAGTATTTCCAATCTACAACGAACCACGGCTTATATTCACATCACCGCACTCAAAGCGGCGACCAAACAAGATTGAGCAAAGTGCAGCCGAGCGCGCAGGTTACACGGACGCACAATGTGCTCCTCTGTTGCACGTACACACAGAAGTGTGTGCTCTGCACTCCGAGTGGACGTGTGCATGAATCAGATCTGTGGAACAGCACTGCCTTTGTGCAAATTAACTACACAATACGCTCAGCTTCTTTCCCCACAATCCCAGAGCGCCGAAGTAGGCCAGGTTGCCTAGCTTCTACACCGGTCGCCCCTGACAACCTACGAGTCGCTATGGCTGCTTCGGGTGGGGGAGGGTGTGGTTAGAGAAGAGGAGGGCCGGGTGCTGTCTACAGTTTTCCTGTAGAAGCTACTCCTGAACTACCAGCACAGATTTTTTTTCCCAAGGGCGTTTTGCATAAATTTGTTTAAGTCAAATTGTTTAAAAAAAAAAATGGAGTCAGTGCGTAGACTATTACACATGCAGCTATAGTGCTTTCAGTGGTTTAAAGTGGTTTACTTAGCGGATCTATCAGCAGAAGTAATGTACTGTAACTAGGGTAAATCATATAAAGTACAAATGTATGAAAATATCAGTTAAATTTTTTTAGTTATGACATTACATAAAATAAAAATTGTCTGTTTGTAATACTGCTTCATTTAAGTGTTACGATGTTACTCTGCAAATTGTCATGAAGTTTCAGAGAGGCAGATTTTGAGGTTTGGCACTGGGCTGCTTCTTTTGTGACGCAGACTTGGCAACCCTGACTGGGCCTCTCATTCACACACACACATACACACACTCACACACAAAGTGCACTTCCCCCAATCTCACAGCACAAAAGTCAGCTGTGTCAAATCGATCAGCAACGCCCAAGGACATCAATATGGGCCCAATAAATCTGGCTCAAAGGAAGCATGACCTCTGACCTTTTTGCTAACACAAGAAACATTCTTTCAGTTTACTTATACAAACAAAAATGTTTCAAACAACACTGCACCTTAATACTAAATCCATTAACCTAAATGATAAGGTGAGACTGGGTTATATGAGCTGAGGAAGGTATTGCTTGTGTGAAAGAAAGCACCGAGGGTGTTGGAGAGAGGTAGAGCGAGACGGAAGGAGGGAGGAGGATGAGTTACGGGCAGAAAACAAAGAAGAGGGCAGCAGGTTTGCTTTCAGAGATGGAGGAGTGTGAAAGTATACACCAGTAAAGTGCTTCAAAGTGCAGACACAAAAGACGGCATATCAGAGAGAAGAAGGGAAGGACAGAAGAGAGAGAAGCACAAGTGAGGCCCAACAGGATGACGTCACCTCTGTGCATTCTAGTGTGTTGTGTGTGTGTGTGTGTGTGTGTGTGTGTGACTGCATATTCCTATCGTGCCACTGGCTGTTTTTAGCTCTCTAACAGCGGCAGTCACATGACTCACTCCAATTATCACCTCCTGTACCCGCTAACTTCTGCACAAGCTATCGCCTGCTCTCATTAAACACCACGGAAAGCATCTTCATTACAGCAGCTCTATAAAAAAATTGAGTATACACGTGTGTGTGAGTAAGTGCACTCAGATCTAGCACAGCAGGGCTACATTATACTAGGCTGAGGTCGTCTTAGTTTTAAGTTAATCCAAACTTCTCCTGCACAGGAGGTATTATAGCAAGATAATTGTCAAACAGCGAGAGCCAAACTACTCCTGCTTATCTAGAACGTTAGCTCTTTGTATTAAACCAACCACCAAAGTGGTGTTTATGTTCTAAACATGACTCAAAACGCAAGATTGAATCCAAAACCGACTTACTCAACAGTAAATGACATCACCAGTGAGATTAGTGGCTGCAACAAAGTTTGTAATATTATAATTTTGTAAAGGTTATAATATTGTAATATTATGGTGTTTCTATATCTATAATAATCATATAATTTTAATAACAACTGTGATTCACAATTATGCAATGCATTGGGCATTTTTCCATCCTGAAAATTAGCTCTGCCTCCAGTCCCAACAGTTCCAATTTTCCTCAGAAGTGGGAAGTCAGAGTGACTCAGAATGACGTCATTGTCGACGTCTGTGCATTCGAGCTACAAAGTGAAAAAACACATGCATGCCACCATGTTTGTCTTTTTTTAGGAACATGCTAGCCAATGAATTGTCATGTATATTTTTCTCTTCAAAATAGAGAACTGTACAGTCATCGTTATAAATTTTGACAAGGTAATATGTCTGTTTGTTGATTGATCCAAAGCAAATATCCGTATATACAACATAACTCATTTAAAGCTAAGAAGTGCTACTTTTTTTAAATTGCCAACGCTGTGAGCAGCCATGTTGATTTGACGTCACTTGCTGAACTCAGAGTTGAGGAGGCTATCCCGAGTTCCCAAGTTGAGGAGGCACTTTCTTTGAGTTTTCCTAGTCAGAGGATGGAAATTACGAGTTAAAACCTTCAGCTGAATGTAGCATATGCTCAAAACTTTCTTGCTAAAAGGTTATTCTTTAGTGACACCTAGAAAAGTCCAGCTAGATACACTATAAGCTACGTAGCAAAAAATACTCAACTGCCCCGAACTCTATAAGAAACAGCTCCACTGTGGGGACTTATGGGAAAAGTGTCTTGAACTAACAAAAATATACAACTTGCTAAGTAATGCTACTTTGTTCTTTACAAACTACTGGATTTTGCATAACAAAGCACTTTTGACTGATCTTCTGCTGCTGTAGATGGTCCTACATGGATATCCTAAAGATTTATGCCTAAAAAGTTTATGTCCTTTGCTTCAGTGGATAATCTCACCTGGATAATCTACTCAAGATTTGTTCCTTCTAAGAACTATAGCTGTAATCATAAAGAGTGTCCAATGCTCATCCCAGGACTCTTACTCACAATATTCTCAACATGAACTCTGTTTGCCTTTACTCTTCTACATGTGCATACTGAAATGATTTATAATGATTTATATAAGCACACTACCCCATGTTACATGTAGGATGGCTCCTACAAAGATTTCTTCTTGTTGTTTCATGGATTTTTCCTTTGCCAGTGCCTCCTCTGGTTTGCTCATTAGAGATCTAAATCTACATCCGGATTTCTGTAAAGCTGCTTTGTGACAGTCTCTATTGTTAAAGGCTCTATACAAATAAAATTGAGATGAATTGAAATGTAGTTACATTAAGTGCGCAGCGTCAAGTCTCAGACAATATCTCCCTAAACATGGTCATCTTATCATAGCAGGAGAATCAAATCTCCTGCCAATTTCCAGCTTTTATTCATGACAACTGGCCAAATATTGTCCAGTGTTTCACATAGTGAATTTTCCCCCTCTTTTAAATGCTTTTACTGCCTTCTGAATGCTTCATTGGCCTGTTCTGAAGCGAACATAAACCAGACTTAAGTCTCAGATTAAGGTTGGGGAAGGTGGGAGTGTTGTGTCTGCTGGGGGAGATACCAACAGCACTGTGCTCTTTAGGTCTGCTTCAGTGATACACACATCTCAAGAGTTCACCATAAACACTAATACTCCAACAGCAAAGAGCTCCTGGAGAGCAACCTAAATCCCTCACTCACACACACAGCTGAAAGTGTGCAGCCTTCACAAAAGGGCACTCAGAGATTTGTTAGAGCTTAAAATAAGCCACGAACATAGCAGACTGCACACACGTTACACACACAATACCCACTCCTCGCTCCTCTCCTCCAGTCGTTACGCTCCTCTGTCCTCTCTTTACCTTTTCTCTTCTCTTTGCTCTCTCACTGAATTCCTGCCATTGCTTGTGGACTCAGACTCAGAGTTCACCTCCCCTGCACTAACCCTCTCTGGCTGTCTAGGACACTCTGCTTTATCTGTCTCCATAGCTACCCCTCCTTCCCTACCGCCAACCCATCCCCCCCCCCCCCCCGTTCCATCAACTGCAGTGATTGAAACCAGGCTCTACTGTTGCAACCCACCCCCGCATTCTTACACACACGCACACACACACACACACACACAACTACAAGTCTGACCTCTGGGTGCCTGGGCTCTGCAGACAACCAATCGAGTGTGTGCGCTATGCATGAGAGTTTGCTTTCTGACCGCGGGCTCTCTTTTCCAACGGTCGCTGTGTTCAGTACCAGCGAGAGCAAACACATAAACGCCTTCATTCAGCAAGAACAGAGAGATGGGAGAGAGAGAAAGATGGGATAGCCCCCTTTGTAGTTTAGGCGATGATAAGAACACAACCAGACACACAAAGCAGGCATATGAGTTTCCCGTAATTAAATGCTATTACTACATTAATTATGGTTGATATTACTTCATAATATTTGTTTATGGCTGCTCAACAGCCATTAAATGCTCCTTGGCTTAGTAAGCCAACTTACCACACCCATATCTCTCTCCCTCTCCCTCTCTCTCTCTCTCTCTCGGATGGCTACAGTATATAGTACAGCACAGTCCGGCACACTAAGCAGTGATCCATCATACTCTGGAAACCAGGGCAATCACATACAAATGAATTTAAGGGGTGGCCTTGTGAGGGTGTGTGTTATTTCAAAAGTGCAAGCAGTGCAGAAATATTTACCCATGGTGCTGTCTAACCGTCCAACATTCACTGCATGTTTCTCTGTCAAACGCTCTCCTGTGCTCAATTCAAGCTAGGGTTATTAGCAACACTGCATGCAGGGGCAGTGTCGGGATACTCAGTTAAGTATTATGTGTAAAGTAATATTTTATACATACACTGCCCTGCCAGTCAAGAGTTTTCTTTATGTTTTATTTTAATATACAGTTTACCCACACTTGGCAATTAAATAGGAAAATAACAAATGATCCATCAAATACTTTGTTTTTAAGAACTTCATTGCCCAGGTCGCAGTTGTTTGGTGGACTTGTTATTGTAAGAATGCAAGCTACTATAAATCTAATTGTCTGAGACCAAACAGTGATAGTATTGTGTATTACACATGCATAATTAGTGATCCAGATCGGCCTTTTTCCAGTTAGAACTAGATTTTTTCCCAACAAAATTAAAAGTCATTTTAATTTTAATTTAAACATTTCCCAGTTCACTTTTGTTCACTAATTCCTGAAATTTAACCAAAAAAAAGTTATCATACATCTTCAAAAGCTGCAGTGTATTTTATATATTACAATATTTCATTTTGCAAAACAAGGCACCATATGAATTTCATGTACAAAACAATAGAGCTGTATTATGAAGGCCTCTTAGTTTAGAAATATTTATATTAAAAAAAAATAAAGCATCTTCAAGTCACAGCTTATTAACATGTTTTATCTTATAACTACTACGACTTATTCTGTGAATATGGAAAGACCAACAGGAAAAGCTAGTTATGAGGGTCAGAAATCTGTACCTGCTAACAGGTCCTTGGAGTTTCATTAGTTAATGTGGAAAAGAAGGTTTATTACAAAATATTAATGTCTAGATGTAAATAAAAATCAGAATCATCAGAAATACAGTTCACAGACAAACTTCATGCACTCTCAGAAATACACACTAAAAATAAGAGGAGAAATCAGTGTGACCTCTAACAATAAGCTTGAAAGAACAGAATCCATGACAACAGGGCATCCTGTAATAATCCTTTAACACTCAAAAGAGGCTTATGAAGGGGGGATAAAGAGAGAGAGAGAGAGAGAGAGAGTTAGACTTTTGTTTGTATGGTGCATTACTGGGTCAGTCTCCCCGTCTCCTCTGTAGAAATGCCAGAACCTCAGCAGCCCTGCGTCTAAAAGCATCCATAAGTGCCAGCTCTCACAGCTTTGTTCAGTACTAAGTGCAAACACAGCTTTGCCGTTTGATCTTGAGCAAAGCACTTATCTAAAAAAGAAAAACATATCCTGCAGCTAAAGCCAACCACATCCATCTACAAACTTTTCCAAATATAACACTACACCATCAGCTCAGCTCAGAATGAGAACCTGCTGGAGCTCATAGATGAGCGATGTTAGTTAGGGCTCAGACCTGCTGCACCTTTACACACACGCTATACTTCTTGTGTTCAAAACATGAGCTAGCTCATGGCACTGTCTGCTGTAGATCAACTCAAACAGCCTTGAGGCCGGAACTCTGCCAAGTCCACACATCTCTTAGACAAGACCATGACATCTGAATAAAATGTGACACACACAGAGACACAGTTAAGGTGAGAATAAGGATTTTTGGGCAGACGATTACTTTTGGGTTGTTCTAGGTGCCTTAGCTTTGATAGTTTGCAAATGTTTCCTAGCTGATGGAGAAATGTGGAAGGGTTTACGCTCATTTCCAACAAATCTTCCAATCTGCCATAACGGTGGTATTGAATTTAAGTGTGTATTTAGATATAAAATAGTATAAAGAGTATAAAACAAAATAAATAAGATGAATTTCATCTTTCACTGATATAAAACTGTACATATTAGAATTAGGCATATGTACAAAACATATAAGTCAACAGTGTGTGTATTGACACACTAGACATAGTACAATATCAATATTAAATTAACTTTTCCTATTGTTTGCTGCCATCACAGTTGAAATTATATTATGGCTATGACTGACCTTTATGTTGCTCAATACGCTGATCAATCACTAGACATGAATGATTTGCATTATCTCTAATTCTTGATTTCATCTGATAGTTTTTTTTTTAAAGTGTTCTTGCACCTATTGCATTGTATTGTCCATCATGATGTACCTGCCAATACCTACTCAAGTTGATGTTTTTAAAATACTGCAAATTTTCCTATATATTTCATCCATAATTATTTCATTGGTTTTCTCTCTGTCTCTCTCTGTCTCTCTCTCTGACACATGAACTTCATTACCTTACATCGATCTAGCAAAACAAAGACCCTGGAAGCATCGATCACTGCATCAATGTGTGTACATGTTTGCTTGCTTGTGTGTGTATGTGTGTGTGATTTAGCAGTGTAAAGCTGAGCTCTGAACCAGTTCGAAAATGAAAACCGGAAGCAAATGGCGTTTTGCTACGATCAAAAATGCAACCCGTAATCATCCTTAACTGTTTAGGGATTTTGGAATTTGCTGGCTCTATTGACAACTTTTAACACTGCATTTGGACTTCTTGTGATAACAACAACCTGTGGTAAATTATACTGGGCTATTTCATAGCTAGATGGAGCACAAACAGTAAAATTCCATATCCCATGTGAATAGCCTTAAGGCATACACAGCTGCCAGGTCTAATAGCCTTCCAAATTTACCATTTTATTATATGAACGCTACATACAGCCCATTTAAAAGGAATGGAATTAAACAGTTTTTAAATTTGTTCTAACCAGTCTAGGAATATTATGTTGGGTCTGGAACACAAGATTGGAAATGTTAAAATATTGGTTTATCTTATAACTGGTTCTATTCAGAGTGAATTTTTTTTTTACATTTTTAATTTGGTTTTCTGAACCCTGGTGTGAAGACGCCAGAGTAAAGGTTCTCGCTTACTGCTTTGCTGTTTCAGTTTCTTTATCCTAGTTTAATACAGGCGTCCTTTCCACAAAACTCTTAATTATTCATGACTGCCGCGATTCAATAATTCAGTAATTAAGGGGATGAGTGCATGAGCTCGTCTGCCTGCTCTGTTCAGATAGAGCCACCAGTGATCTGATGTATGAACAATGTGCGTGCTTTTTGCCACACACAGTAGCTCTACTCAGCCAATCATGCACACACACACGCTGCACACACACAGTGATAGAAATGAAGCAACATCTGGAACATATGATTGTCCTAATACTCAGATTCATACAGGTAAATAACATTTATAGAAAATGTTCTGTAAAGTCGAGCTCTAACACGATGGAAATGTTAACTGGTAAGATAACTGGCAGCACTGCTGAACACACTGCACCAGCAGCTCAAAAGCTGTTTTCCGTATATCTAAAATGTATAATATTAATAAAGAGATTTAAGAAGAACTCACACAGGATTATCTCTGTTAAAAACATACATGTCCTTTGTCTCCCATCTCTCTTCTCGCTATCATCTTTTTTTCAACATATCACTGAACCACACTAAAGGCCAGTGCTCGATGAGTTTTAGACGTGAGTCTGACTTGCATCAAATGAAGCAGATAGGCGTTGATTTTAGCCAGCATTCCATCCTTGTGAGATGTTAGCCCACATACGCTGTGCAGTGGCATGTAAGGAACGCCTTCAGTCGCTTTGTTACAGGTCTGGTGTGAATTCTAGATGTTACTTGTGTAGTGTGGAAATGCTGAGCAGTAGGTACTATGGGCTATTTCAATATTAATTCTGAAAGTTTGCATGGGCCAAATGAAAAAAGACAGAGGGTCGTATCTGGCCCATGGGCCTTGGGATTGACACCCGTATTCCTATTATTTGAAAATAAAAAGTCAGGTCTTCCATTCTTGTACAAATTGTACAGTAACCTGTTGTTTTTTTTAAAAGTTTCTAAATTAGGACTGACTTTGACATTTTTTTAGTTTTTTCCCACAACATGCCTGAGCCACCTTAGTTCCTTAAATTCACATAGATACCTGCCTCAACACTTATTTTGAGCATCGCTGTAGGAAAATCTGGTACACTGTTTTTTCCATTCACATTTTTGGGAATATATTTACATTTCAATCACCAATAGTTACATTTTCAGCAAAGATCCTGCATAGCTTCATATCACTATGTATAAAATGATGGCACCAGCTATCAAAATACAATGAGATGAGATGCATTTTTTCTCAACTCATACATGACATTTTGTTCTTAAATGTACACTAAGCAATTGACTTTCAATCCACTTAAGTATTTTATTATATTTTAATAGTTTAATTTTAAATTCACGTGAATGGATCTTACCTGCTGTATTAGAATAATCATTTAATCATTTAAAGTAAAGGTTTTTGTCATACAAAGTATCAGAGTGACTAAATATATCAACTATATCGAAAAGAAATAATCAGCTTTGCACTATCGTATGACCTTCAAGGACAATTGCCCATTTATTCATTCGGTCAAAACCTGTTAATTAGGGGCTGGACTTAAGAGTTCATATTACCATTTAAAAACCAGACATCACAAAAGCAAGTTCCCAAAATACCCTTTTTCACACACACACACACACACACATACACACACACTGTCTGTTCTTCATTTAATTCCAGTTCAGTCAGCCCATAGAGAAGCACTGACCCCCATGCTGATGACCTCACTGCTGCACTCTGATTGGACAAACTTATTGCAAGAAAGTCTCCATGTCCCAGACCAAAAATGGCATTCTGTTTCTTTATCTGTCTGGTTCCCTCTGTCTCTCTCTCTCCAAGATTCACTTTGGTTTTGTGTAAGGTTTGAAACACAAAAATCTTGAAGCTCAAGGTTCTCTCATGTCCTTTCATCAGAAATGATCAAACACACACCTTTGGAGCAGTTCTCTGTGTGTATATTTGTCTGTGTTTGTGGGTTCTGATCAGTAACATAATCACCTCACAAACTCCACATCTCCTTGTGATCATGCTCTCTCATCTAACAGGACAAAGTGAGTTTCTTCTGTGTTATCTTTCTCCAAGACAAAAAAAAGATAACAGAAAAGTTACAAGGAAATACGGTATTTGTATTCAGTGCTCGAAACATGAAGAAAAAAGAAGACAAAGAATATCAAAGCAAATGACAAAAATAAAGGTTAAAATAGTCTCATAATTCTCAGGCTGTAGCTCTTTGAAAGACAGGTTTAGAAACAAGAAAGGTAAAAAAATAAATAAATAAAATAACAAGTGATGTAGAAGTGTGCAATATGGCAGACCTATACTTGAAGACACAATTTTCATGATACAACCTATGGATCAGATATTCAGGTGTTGCTAACAAAGTGGAGTTAAAAAACACGTACACAACATTGAATCAGCTACTAGTTACTGTATTTAAAATGAAGTTATTGCGTGACCTGTGTCAGTGGAAAAATACAGAGGAAGGGGAAACATGAATAAGGATGAAACAGGAGATTCATAGGAAGTTTGTGTGTCTGCGCCCTATCTCACAGTGTAGTGCTGCTTCGTAAGCACATTTTATCAGTGTGGATCACCGAGTGTAGTCAGGGAGACACCTCAAACTGTATACTCTTCAGCTGAAAAGGAGAGAAAGGGGGGAGTGGTGAAAGTATTCATCCCTGAGTCATTTGCTTTAAAAAGGAGGTGATGAATGAGTGTTACTGAAACAAAACATCCTCCTCATGTTAGACAAGAGACTCCCACTAATCCGCATACAGGGGTCAAACCTCCTGAGGCACACACACTGGCCAAGAAAGAGAGAGAGATGAATGAAAAGGATGAGGTTTTCACGCTTGCATTAGCAAAAGATACTGTTAGTAAAGGTATTAACAGAGACCCAACAGAGGAGTCCAGAGAAAAGGGATGTGACTGCAGTAAAGGACAGGCTTTAGTCACCGTGTGTGTGTGTGTGTCTGTGAATGTCATGGTGCTCCATCTTTCAACTTGAAAGAACACAGGAAGCAAATCTGTGAGTCAACACGGATATCAGTTGGCTCTTCTTTGTAAGTGTACTGGACACACACTCACATTCACATGTAAAATGAGTTATTGGAAAAAACTGGAAACTTCCCCACAGGCTGTGAAATGTTGACTCCCAGTGTGAAATCTAAAGCCATGGTTGTCTCTCTGTTTTAACTGCTCTTGGTCAGTGTAGGTGCGAGCCAGGGTGTGTGTGTATGTGTGGGAGCTGTGAGTTCCCACACATCAAAAGTAAAGACAGGGTAACAACTTGCAAATGTGTCTTTGTATTTCAAAAAGGTACAGACAAAATCTTATAGAAATAAATACATATAAGTGTTGAATGAGTATAGAAATCCACTGTTCATGCAGGTTTATCTATATTACCAAAGAAAAGTGCATCTCTAACGCGAGCTCTGAAGGTCTGGTGTACGAGGACTTTCAGTTGCTAACACACTATTCACTGGGAGTAAAATGTGACCTTAACAGTCAACATTTTCAGGGTGGACTGTGAATTAAACAATGGAGATGTTGAGGAGAGTAATGCATATGTTTTACCTCAGGATTAACTTAGCTAGCAAGTTTCCCCCATTCAAAACAAAACAAAAAAAAAAACAGTAAATTGATCTGTAAATGTCCTAACACTCATCTCATAGTAAGAAAGGCAAACTTATATTACCCTAAAAGGTGTCAAATATTCTGCCATGCAGAAAACAACACATGAACCTGTGAGTTAGCTACCTAACCTACTAGTGTAATAGCCTATTTAATGCACACAGGAAAACAAAATATACAAATATTCCAGATTAATTAAAATTAAACACTCAAAGAAGATTGTTATCTTTATCTGGTTTATCTCTGGTCATGTTTTTACTCGTTAGTGCTAGTTATCTTTTTTTTGAGTGATTTTTATCGATAACAGACATCTTAAGTGATGTCAAGTACAAACAACAATTCAGAACGAGAAGGAAAGGGATGATAGAAATTTGACAACAGGAATGGTTTTGTCATTTTGTTAGCTGTGGAACAGCATCCCCCTTCAAATCAAGCCCTAAACAAAAAGCATCTTGGGTAATTCCTACGTGCAATATATACGCATTCGCACTTCCTCCCTGCCGAAGTCAGCGCCTGTGGATCTTTGAACTGAGATTAAATGACCATATGAGTATGGGTGAGTAGGCTTTGTGCTATTGACAGCCTCCTAGGATGGGTGTGTAATCAATGCTATTGATCAGTCGATGTTTCAGCCATGTGTGCAAACCATGCAATTTGATATTAAACCACAAATATCTCATGCTCACAACAAACTCACATTCCTCCCAAAGTAAAACCATCACTCTTACTTCACACACAAACGCACATACACACACGGGTGCTCTAGCCTATAAACACCCCACTGGTTAAACACAGCCCTCCCCCTTCTCTGCCTTCACATAAACACACAAACACAGGCACACAAACTGGGCACCTTCCCCCACCCGACTCTGACACACAAACACACACTATTTTCTCATCAGCCGATGAGAGGGAAGCAGAAAGAAAGCTAGAGAGAGAATCCTGCTGCAATCCACCACAGTTGCTTCAACCATCTGTAACATCAAGCAGCAAATGCTACAAGAATTGAAGACACAGATTACAAAGGACTTCCTCACTCACCTTTAAGCAGGGCCTGTCCCTCGGTAATGATGTCACTGACGACAACGCTGTACTCTTGCTGGGTGAAGGCTGGCTGGCATTGCATGGTCCCCGCAGCCTGCAAACCCACCTGCCAAAACAAACAAACCACTCCGCTTAGTAATCATTAATTACATACTTAATGAACACTAGACAGAACAATATGCCGAGAGCCTACCGGAGACAGAACCTACCTGTTGCAAAGAGAAACCCAAGTCCATATCATTTTACCAGAAACTTGAATAATTCAGATTCTGGTTTATTCATATACTCTTAAAATTATTATTATTTTTTTTTTGTAGTTCTGATATTTAGTTCTGGTTTCCTCTTCACTATATACGGTCACTACATAGTGCACCATGGGCCTAATAAGACACCATTTCATTTTCAGACACAGGAAAAAAAAAGCTCATTTAAGTGCCTGCTGGAAATTGTTAAACACTTACATGTAATATCACATAATTAAAAAAGGAATATATTTAAAAATATATATTTGACATGCATTTTATTTTATACTTTTATTCAGAGCTCTTTCCTTGTGTCAATCAACAAAGGTCATTTGGTCATAAATTGGAGAACAGCATGTCAATATATAAAAATAACGTGGTTTTAAACATTCTGATGTGGATTATAGCTTTCAAAAAAAAGTATTATGAAGTGATTATGATTAATCTCTGAACATTTCGAAAGCCCCAGTGGAACAGTCTGATGATTTCCACTGATCGATGGTCAGTCTAGCCGTATAAAACAAAATGCGGTTGAACTGACCTATATCACAGCAAAGCGCAACTCAGTTCTGCTCATGATGACCTCTTGGCAGACTGGGTATATTTCATTGTGCAGTGCCACTGGGCATCGATCAATTGATTTAGTGGCTGCAGGTGAAAAAACATTAATAACCTTCTTCTCTTCTGTCTGCTAAATTATTCAGTATATCTCATGAGTGTCGTATTCCCTGAGGGCTTGCCATGCGCTCTCTTCGCTTTTCCTCTCTCTTCCTCCCCCACCTCCACTGCTCTTTCTTTACCCCCCAATGGCACTGAAGCATCTGTTGTTTTGGAGTGGGGTGTAATTAGACTGATGAGGTCATGAGGGCGAGACGCTGCCAAGCAGGGCTGACTGTCCAACACATGGTCCGGCTTTACAAGCCAGGTCTGGAGGCACACTTGGTGCCCACACACTCAAGCTTTGTAAGTCCTCTCCTAAGTCCTATATGCACTGCACATAACTGGCATGTGTCATTATCTGTTATGCTATACCGTATCATCAAGTATTTTTTTTTTTTTAATTAAAATACAGTCACTACTGCTGCTAAGCAGCGTGGATTAGGCTGCCTAGGTAGACAGTATTTTGGGCAGCCTTTGTGTGATAAATGCCCGCTGAGCCTCTTTGTCAGTTTAATTGCTGCTTGATCAGCCAGGTTGTGGTAAATGTGTAATCTTTCTTTTAAATACAACATTGTGACATTGTTATAAACTGTGATAAAAGCTTAGGCAATTACTATATGAAAATTTGATATCAGCACACGCCTAGTCCATGACAAAGCAACACAAAGCGACGCTCAACCCAGGACTAACAGCCGAAGCTACTCTTCACTTTACGCAGCAACATAAACTACTAAAGCCACACTGCAAGATCTAGTTCAGATGCTGTACGACATATCCTCTGTACCCCAGTGTGAGTAAATGTCTATTCTGGCTCTTGAATGGTGAATTTAAAGATCAAAGGCAGACAGTATTTGGTTCCTGATGTCCACTGTGAACTGGCCTCTTTGTTTTGGAGTGAGATCAGAGGAGGAGAGGAGACGGCTGCCTTGTTTGTTAATGAGACGGCTGATTCGCCAAACATGTTAATTACTTGTTACCTCAAAGGGGGCTTGAGTGACCTGTTACTCGCTTTCAAACACAATGCCTGATAAGACACTTTGCGCTGATTTCCATAGAAACGTGCTGGTGGTCAGATTGTGCTGGTGTGAGGTTTTTGCTCTCCAATGTATACTTAGCACCCGTGAATCACTGGATTGAAATCGGATGTCAGCATCTGCACAGCACCATGCTGTCAGTGCATATCAAATATCCATACAGATGGATAGGAATGGCCAAGATGCTGCTGACACTAGGATTCACAAAAGGAGGAAGCAGGAGAGGCACAACATAGGAGAGCACAGCGCGGCATCAGCGCATGCTCCTTTAATCATATCTCCCCTTAATCAAGACCTTTAAGTGTGACCTCCAGAGTCCCAACCTGGAGCCAGGCTGCATGGAGGGTAACAGACCCTCACCCTAGGTCCCTATCAGCAAGATTTAAACAGGCATGGAGCCTTTAAATATACACATTTACATAGGAGAAGACAGGCACACATAGCACAACACAATATATCAACATCTATATATTGTACATACAAAACCACTGACAAGATATAACTACTAACACTTTGAGGGGGAAGATGTGTTCTGAGAGGGTTCTTTCGACGGTCAACAGTTCTAGCTTTCTAAAGCGATTGTGCTTGGAACATTTTCTGAAGGGAAACCCTCGAAGAACCTTTAAGGGATCCTTGAAGGAGCAAACCGAACGCTTTAGGATGCTATTCATATTATTAAAGGAATTATGTACCTTTTCTTACTTACTTAACCTTTTATTGTCTCCCTTGGGGGTAATTTATAGCAACAGTGGAATACACAACATACAAAGACAAGCAAATACAAATACACCAATTATACAAACATATAATAAATATAATAAATATTACAAGAAAGGATCACAAAAACCATCACAATAACCTAAAAAACTACCTTTTTCTATTTGAGTTAAGCAAAGAGGTTTTCGTACATTATTAGTATTATTTATTATTTGTACATTAAAAGAATAATGCACCTCTTCTAATCTTGTAAATATATGTTTTCCCCCAGATTTTTAAAATAATCACTAAGGAATGTTGCTTTAGGATAGTGCTCGTGCATCTCTGTACAGGATGCTTGGACACTGATGGATAGCTTTACTGCTGCTTTACCACATGTCAAAGTAGAGTACTCTTTCATATTATGCACATAACCACTGTTTATCCTCAATATCCGGACAGTAAATAACTAAATAACAAATTCAATACCCAACCGAGAAATCCCATTTGCAGGACTGAGCGGGTCTCAGCATGGAGCCCATTCAGGGAACAGCATTAACGCCCTGCGGGGACTTCAACGAGCTCTTCATTACATGCTTATTGAAACCTTCATATTGTCATTGTTCATAACAAGCACAACAGTAAACCAGTGCAAAACTTTCACATCCAGGAGGAAACATAGATGCTTTCCTTCTCATTCACACAGAGTCGTTAGCACGGGCAGCATTACCCCAGTAGTGTTACAGCAATACAGAGTACAGACGAGGTGAAATGAACTACTACGCTAGCAGGCAAACTGCATCGTATTACAGCTTTGCCCTGTATGTTTAGCATCTTAACAGCATGCGCCATAGTGCAGAACCCGGGCATCTGTTCTTGCATGAGAGAAATCCGCTATAGCAATGCACAACCACAGGAGCTGCGCCCTATCTGCATACTCAACCCTCAAAAGCTGTAAGGTCGACTTCAAGCAGCACTGGAGCTGAAAACAAGTAGCTAAAAACACACAAACACAAAGAGGCTGCTACAGCATCGTGAACCGACCGTCACAGCCACCAGCGCGCGCACATCATGCATGCGAACATTGCAAATAATTTACCTGCAAAGCTGCGACGAGCGTCAGCACCACACCTCCGTTACGGAACATGGTGCGATTTCTGTAATTTCTCCCCCGTTTGCTGTGTAGATGGTTATAGCGTTTGGTCCAGCAGCTGCAGTGTAGGCGGCATGAAGCGACAGCGTGATCCGCTCGGTGCTCTGTGCGCGTGAGTGTGTGTGTGAGAGAGAGTGTGTGTGTGTGTTCTCTGCGCTTGTGCTACTGCTCGTTGTCTTGCCGCTGCCGCTCCGCCTGCTCCCCTGCTCTCCTGCTCCATTCTCACTCAGTGTCTCCACCTAGCGGCTGCAAATCATAGACACTCACGATCCATTCTCAGCACTGTGTCCTCCAGGACTCACCCCCTTATTCACGCTCTGAAAGTTACTCTGATGAGCGACAGTATGGTGGGCACTGTTTAACGGTTAAGGCTCTGGGTTACTAAAGAAGGTCAGGGGTTCAAGCCCCAGCACTGCCAAGCTGCCATTGTTGGCCCCTTGAGTAAGGACCTTAACACTCTCTGCTCCAGGAGTGCTGTATCATGGTTCCGACCTCTGTTTCTTAACAAGCTGGGATATGTGAAGAAAAGAATTTCTCTGTAATGTATATGTGGCAAATAATGGCAACTTTTTCTAGTATGACGGTTAAGACAGATAGGGTTATGGGCTTTGCTCAAGGGCCCAACCCTCTCTGCTCCAGGGGTGCCGTATCATAGCTGACTCTGTGCTCTGACCTCAACTTTCTAACAAGCTCGGATATGCAAAGAAAAGATTTTCACTGTGCTGTAAGGTATATGAGAACTATCAGTCTAAAAATCCTGTTGGGGAGATTAGTATAATATGGGATTTTTTTTTTTTAAATAACAAAAAGTGCAAGAGGTACATCTTTAGTTGTCATCTGAAGACAGACAGTGACTCTGGCTTTTTTGGACAGCTAAGGGAAATTCATCCTACCACCTAGGTGTCAGAACAGAGAAGAACTTTGATGCATGCCTTCCTTGTACGCTGAGAGGTGGTGGTGTAACTGAGCAGTGCTAGAGGTTCAGAGGAAGGATTGGATGTGTTAGACCAGGGAAAACACAAAAATTTGCAGGACAGGGGGTACTCCAGGACCAGGGTTCGTAACCTGTGATCATGAGTTTGTGAAATTTTATACTCGTTCACTGTTGTCATTTTGTCATTTACAGCTCTCTGTGAGCTTTGCCTTTTTTGGAGTATGGCAGGTGTCACTAAGTGTAAATCAACTGTGCTGTAAATATGCTTTGTACATTAGCTGATTGGCACTTAATCAATATACACATGAGAGTACAAAGAAAATCAGTGATACTGTGCTTTTGTATATATGACAAGACTTTTTTTTTTTGGTTTTGCTTTCAGAAACATTTACAAACAGCTTTAGAAAATGATTGCTAAATTATAACCATTATTTTAATCACATTTCCACAATATCAGTGTTATCAGTGTTAACATTGTTGTGGATGAAAGCTGGAAGTGATGTGGATGATAATATAGTTACACATTGAAGTGTATATTGTTTACAAGAAGTCACCATTGAAAGCATGTTTACATTGTTATTATGAACTTAATACAACTATTCAAAAAATCATGTTTATTTGACAGAGTAACTACTGTTTTGTATTTCTATGCTTGCCACCTAGATAACCCAAAGCAGTTATGTTGTGTTAAAATGTTTTTAAATTATTGATGTTTAGATTTAAAAATCTATTGATGTGGCCAATTAGGCTTATGTCTATACAAAAATACTAATGACTCTAATACTTGTTGATCATGATCTTCACTCATGTGACATCATTAAAAACATGAAGAATCAAAACACAGACTGCTTGACTATTCTTTCCAGTCCCCTGGACCCTAGTTTGAAAAACATTGCTTTAAAGCATACTGGCAGGAAACACATGCTCCATAGAAACATTCTCAATTACCACAAAACATAGAACTAAACAACACAGGTTAGTTTTTTGCAGACAAGACGACATACCATTTCTATTATAGAATAGGCTGTAGTGTTTCTGCTGTGTAAATTAATAGTAGTGACAGAAGGTTGGGTTATTTTGTGCAGTAACATGTCAGTGAAGGACAAGGAGGGAAAGCAGATATTGCTTGAGAAGTGACCACGACTGTCATGCATGTGTGTCTATGCAGCAGATGTCCCCCACGTGCTCTGAGAGTATGTCCGGTCATCGACTTGCTCCCACCATCTGCTCATCATTAACGGCCAGCCAATGCACACACACACACACACACACACACA
>CM075021.1:5467806-5495460 GCA_037576675.1 Pangasius sanitwongsei | reverse complement strand
TCCAGCATGATATTTTTCCCCATTGAGATCTGATGTGTTTTCAAAGTGTTCCTTTAATTTTTTTGAGCAGTGTATGTTATACATACAGATAAAATATACATATTAAAAATGTCACCTGTTTCACCTGGTTTGATTTCGACCATGTTGTCTCAAAGCAACTTAAAGTTTGAATAGTGAATTGTCCCAAGTTACATAAATAGCCTAGTAAAAGTTTAGTTGACCTACACCGTGTACAAGAAGACAATTAATAATTGAAATAATGTTTATAAATACTACAAGTCACTTCATTAACTAACATAATGAGTTAAAAAGATGTTAATACTTAACTACTGCCATTATTAATGGCTATTCATAGATGATTTGGAGGATGTTAATGTATACACTTCATTATTTCTTGATATGCTAAGGATTATTGCTTGTACTCATTTATTATTATGAAAACATTAGTTAAATATACTAGCATATACTTATTTGTTGACCATATAATAAAATGAATCATACTGTACATATCTCTGTGTAAATGAAATGTTGATACTGGTATACCCCGTAGTGAATGCAAATGTCATTGTTTAATTTGAATGTTCATCTGAAGCCCAAAAATGCATATATGTGCATAGAATTTAAAATTCTACAGTACTGATTTACATTTCTTCAGTGACTTGAGTGAGTTAAATCCTTTTTTTTTTTTTTTTCAAAACAGTAAGAGTGCAGTTGTACTGAATATCAGTATGATTCGGTAATCACAGCTGTGCTGATATTCAGCACAGCAGCAGAATTACTAGTGATATTGCTTTTATACAAAAGTTCTATAAACAAGAAATTAATGCAGAGTAACTGACATTTCAAACACAATATGGGCAAAAAATTTGTTTGTTTTTGCTCCATCAATGAAAATAGTCCCCAAAGAAGGCACAGCTGCATAGAGTTTTGCATTCTGTCATGCCAACACACAGACTGACTGACAGCTCGTAGAAAGTGTAATAACATTTTCAGTGTAACAAACTTTTGCTAGAATTGGAATTTTATTTAGTTAACACAGAGAAATGGAGTGATACAAACGGTGAAATGTCCCAGTGCTGTTATGCTAAACATCATCACTCTTGGAAGAGCACTTGTCCAATCAAATTTGTGGATCGGAACCAACTGGGGAAGACCCCAGTTGTGTTGATACTGACTCTATCAACTGCTGCCATATTCCATGAAGCCACAAAAGTGAGTGATCCTGTGGAAGGACTAAAAGCAGCATACCTGTTCTGATAAATCAAAATATGATTTTTTTTTTAAATTCTCGAACAAGCCAACATGACAAGTGTTATTATTTGCTAATGAGTTTAATCAGATGTGTCTATGGTACTAATTAGACAAGAAGAGCAATCTAATCAACAAGCTAACCTAACCAGCTAGCACAAGCAAAAATGTTATTCTAGCTAGTTACTTTAGACAGCCTTCAGTAACTTTTTTATCCCGATCGGGGTCATGGTGGATCCAGAGCCAATCCCGGTAACACTGGAAGGAACGTGGGAGAATTCGCCCTGGATGGAACAGTACACAGATGTAACCAGAGCTCAGGATTGAACCGGGAATATTAGACCAGTATTACCAACTGCACCATTGTGCCGCCACTTTAGACAGAGATAGTTAATTAATTTTCTTAGACAGACAGAAGAATAATCATTCCAAACAAAGTAATATCAGAAAGAAACACCAAGGTGCCTTGTGGAAGCAAATATTCTGGTCGGCCGAGGTTGTTTTGACCTGTCAAATACAAGTCCACAAGTACATGAATGTGTGCATATTTTGTTCACATTGATCAAATTACTGCAATATACATTATTTGATTCTCTAGGGCTCTAGGATTAAGATTTCCTAAAAATCTAATGTGAGAACATATTTTTTTTTGTTGTTAAATTTATCAAAATTTATTTTTTTTTAAATGTTGTACAAGCCTATTTTTTGACAATGTATATTATTTTAATTAATAACATACTGTTAAATTTAATTTAATATTCATTTTCATTTAATATTATTGATAATTATTTGTAATTTAAAGGATAGTTATTATTTGAATTGTTTGAATGCGTATGGGAACTTAAAGATTTTCTTTTTACAGTGGAGTTGTTATGCTCATTTCTATTTCAGTACCCTTTTATCCAATAACAATTCAAACAATTCAAAAGCATTAAGTTAATATTATAACAATGAGGAGTGAAAATGTGTAAGCATCCAGAGTTTCTTTCAGTTTAGGAGGTTAAGGGCCTATGTAGCTCTTCAGTACTGCTGTAGAAGTCTTAGAGTAATGGCCAGTTCTCCTGTCCTGCTCCTCCTAAATTGGGCAGCACAGCAGCTCATCTTCTCAACCGAGCTCCAGACTCTCTTCAGACACTCAGACAAATGATTTGTTTTTGCTCGGGTCATATTTCCTGTGTGTGAACCAGAGTGTTCGTTCCTCAGCCATATTTTCTGCTCTGCCCAAGATGCCTTTAGACTTATGAGTCATGGCAAATTATAGCATTTGCTAAATGAATTAAAAGAAAATGCAAATGTTACGCGCTCACATAGGGAAATTATTTTGAGCCATTAGTCACTGTTAATACTGGGGATGCGGCTGGATCCAAATGGTAATCATATTAAGGCCTTGTTTTAAAACAGATGTAATAACCTGGGGATTATCCTCATTCATTTATTTCATAAAGATAGATGGAGTTTGGAAAGGAACACAGGGATGTGTCTGAATACAACATTGATTGATGACTTGTAAACTGGCATATTAGACTTTCGTAATGGTAGATGCATTGTGTATGCGTGTGCCCTGTTTTACACTTAAATTCTTTTAGTGAATAAGTTAAGTGGGGTCATTCTGACTGCAACTTTCTCTCTCTCACTCTCTCTTTCTCTTGCTGTCTCTCTCTTCTTCCTATTGCTATTGGCCCTGAGGGAGGAGCAACTTATGAGTAAGCCCATCTCTTATCTTTTATACTTATCTCATTAGCATGCCACTGTGCATTTTGCACTGAGTCTTTGAGAGGCACTGCATGCTGTGTGTGTGTGTGTGTATGCTGAGCTAAGCTAAGCGAGGTCACACGATTCTGTATAGAAAGTCCTATAGCCCTTCTCTGTCCTTCTCCTCTCTCTCCACTTTCTCCAACGTGTAAAGCGAATGAGCTGCACTTTACGTCATTAAATGAAAACAGCGATAAATGCATATCTTTGTCTTTTCACACGTCTCTATATCTCAGTGTGCTCCAAATGTAAATCTTGTGGTCTTGAAAGGCAGTGCCATGATTTAAATTTTAGCTTGAATGTGTTAAAAGCATTAAAACATGTCTCGCTAGTTTTCTTTGAGCATCGCACACATTTACCATCTCCTCTCCTGCTCTCTCTCTTTCATTCTCTCTCTTTCTTTTAGAGCTTGTTGAATCTAATTACTCTTGTGTAACAGGGCTTGACTCATTGTAGAGGTGACTCGTCTTTTGGAGGGGGAGATTGGGTGATAGAAGAGCTTGTTTTAACCATAGGGAGTGCAGCCAGAAAAGCACGCGCACACACACACACACACACACACACAGGCACTTTTTTCAGAAGTATTTTAGACAAAGATGATAAGGTTTTGCTCTATCCTTAAAAAAGGAGAATTGCCTGCATTTTATTACATTACTGGTGGACTGAATGCTCAATGGCCATGTTGAGCAAATGAGCAGCCGGCAATAAATGCAGTGATATGATGAACGTACTGTATGTTTTTTATGGCATTCAGGAATTGAACAAGAGCTCAATTTCATTGTTTTTCTATGTGAATGAATGGTTCTGCATAGAGATGACACAATGTTTTATTTTCCAATACCAATACCGATACTGAAACCTGGAGCATTATACTGATACCCATCTGATATTGTTTACTAAGCTTTAAAATGTTTTTTTTTTAACTGAAGCACTTCACAGTTAATCTTTTTTCCCACACAAAAATCAATTATATTGTAAATATAATAAAATATAACATATATGCAATAAAATCAATCCTAACAAAAGAAAAAACAGTCAAGTCTTTCTATATGTAAACATTTCCAGTTCCACAAAACAATTTCAATCTTTTCTTACAGGATCTGAGGTCCGATATATATTCTCCAATATCTGCTTAAAATGTTTTGCTGGTATTGGTCCAAAACTGATACTGCGTGTGAGATCTGTGTGATCTCTAGTTCTTGTCCTAAACAATCAACCTCATGCAGAGTTCTGCAAAAAGGTCGCTGCTTATTTTTGCCAGAGAGTTACCATTATACTGTAGTGTACTAACTTTCTATACCACTACTAATTTGACATCTGTCACTGATAGGATAACAGCAACAGTTATTCTCCAAAATATTAAAAGCAAGAAGTCCTACTGTGTGCTAACCTCCATGACCGTCATACACACATCATACAATTGTCAGAGTACAACTTGTATCTGCTACCACCAAATGAAATCACTAAGCACACTGGCCTATTGTTTGTTTTGTAACTGATCCATTGGAAAACATGAATATGAGTGAAAATAGACTCGGGCTGCTACAATAAAAAAAAAAAAAAAGTTGTATAGTTTGTAAGTCATTTTTGAAAAAGGCCATGTCTGCCTTTAGTTTTCTATTTACTGTTGTTTTGATTTGAATAATAATACACTCAATTCATTACAATATTGTTTTTCTTTTTTGCTCTTAAAAGAAATAAACAGAGAAAAATATAAATAACTGGATAAACTGAGATTTTAATGGCTTGTTACCTAATGAAACCATTCTACGTAAATACCATTTCAAACCATGAAATTCTACTAGTAAATCCCTAATGGAAACTGTCTGTAATTTAATAGATTTAATGCATTAAACAAATTTCTATTAAGGGCCATGACATAAAAGCCATCACAAATTTCCCTAATAATTTATAGTATTTTCCAGCAGAGTATTACTGTAATGTATTATGAGAATACATCACACATCAGCTAAAAAGACACAATGGCACAGTGACCATTTGTGTGTGTGTGTTCACTGTTGCCAGTTACAGTTTGTGTGCCACTTTAAATACATGAGTAGAGCAATGCTGTTGCTTTTAGTTTAATATTTAAAACATTTAAAACATTCAACTCTTGTTACCATGCTGAAGAAGACATTAACAGTAGCATTAAACCATACCCACCCATGCAATAAACACAGTTAGTACAATGTTAACAACCTTACAATATTCCTGTATTTAACATAGCCTAGCATTTTAGTCATATGATTTTCTGTTGTGGTCACCAAATTTCTGATTTCGCTGTACAATACAAACATTACTAGAGGTGACAGATGGCTAAAAATACTCTATATAACACTATGCTCTATAAATTGCTCTAATGTCTTATACACAACTCATCTTCCTATTGTGTGAAGTGTCTCAAATCATTTAACAGCACAGGAGCCTACCAGTTTTTCATGTCCATGGCATTTCTTCCTCTATTTTGGCACTATGTTACATAGATTCCTTAAAAAAGAATCAACATAACTGTCTGAAAGTGCTATCATTATATTCTGCATTATAGATGTAGTGCTAGATCAAACTTTTATTATTTTTTTAAAAAATAATTATTTCTTAATTATTTTGTTGTTTGTTGTTCTGGCTTCATTTTGACAAGTGCACCAATTCAAAACAGCTTGTGCAAGTCTCTTATGCTAGTGAGACGGGGACCCTTTTTAAGGGGGGTCCTGGTATAGCATGCTACATTACCCACTAGAGGTTTTGGGGTTCTGCACTTTGAGATTTAACATTATCATGGGATTAGTGTAGACTATCACCAGGCCCGTCAAAACTTGTGGCCTCAATCAGTTGCCTGCCTTTTCTGTCCTGTAGCTAACCAGAATGCTCATCAAGAGGAGAAAAAAAAAATCCTCTATCATTATAGGGAGGGTATGTCAACATCAGCAAATTACCTAACTTTTGCTAACATAGCTAGCTAACTTAGAGAGTTACCAGGAAGCATGACAGAGAGGATCCATTGTAGTGCTGCTTGTTGAAGATATATTGTATGCAGTCAGGTATATTAGGGCAGTCGATAATCAGTATAAATGAAAATGAATCTTCTTAATGAAGCATCGACTCAGTAACATTGATGCAGTCAGTCACCTATTCAGTCCTCAACATGGCGGCAGTTATACAGTGTGACGTCACATGAAACTATCACAATATTACCATAATCAAATCTTTTATTAAAAAAAGACCTTTCTTGCATGATCAGCTGAAGCAACCCATGAACCACATTTGTGTCTTTATGTTAACTGTCAAGTAATAGGGTATCAGCACTGTTTCAGTGAATTCCTGCTAACTTTGACAAGCTAACTTTGCATGTGCACTAGCTTTGCCAAAACCTGTATATGATATCCTTGCACTTTTGAGCTGAATAGGTCATGAGATGACTGCAAACACTTTTCTGCCTTATCTTGTTGACATTTTTATTAAGTGTTTGGATACTTTTCTGCTGCAAAATATTATCGAATTGATTTTCAACATATTACACTTTCAAAAAGTGGTGGGAACGTTACCCGAGCATCCCCAATGTAAATTATACCTTTGCACACACAAGTAAGATGCCATGAAGTCCTGGGGCTTTAGTTACACATTAAGAGAAATAAAAAGGACTCAGTCTTCTTTTCTCTTCCATTGCTCCTTTTTCTTTTTCTTAATTAGCAATGTTACTTTGAGGTTACATGAGGAACTGCTCAATTCCTTCCTCGCACTCTGACACATGGAGCCCAATCATTAAGTGCAGAAAAAGAGAGGCTACAATGACTGACTACTGTAACTAGTACCCTGAGAAATGACACTTCAGTAATAGCTTCAGGCAATCCTCACAACAATGTTTCAACACACACACATATACACACACACACACACACACACACACATACACACACAGGTGACCTTGGACAGTTATGGGGCTTTGAGAGAGTAATTACACCTGGGGCAGTAAAGAGCAGAAAATAGGAACAGATCTGCTTTTCTAATCACATGTTCTTTTCTTTTGTCCTAATTACCAATGTTACTGTGAGGGTAGGCAGAAGACTCATCTCCCTCCCTATAGATATCAACTTTGTCACATGGTTCACAAGAAGCCTGATCTGAAACACAGAGAAATTGAAAGCTGCAATGACTGATCACTGCAACTACCTAGATTTTGTCTGTACAACAAACTGCAACAACTTTGTTACAGTATTTTTACAGAACACTGCAGTTTTACAGTCATACATTTTAGAAATGTATCCGGTAATACAAAAAAGATCTCTGTTGCACCCACAAAAAGTAACTGTGTGTGTGAGAGTGTGTTTCTGTGTGTGTGTGTGCATGTGTGGCGCACATATCTTCATCCAAATATCATTTCTTGTCCTAGTGCTCATGGCAATTGTAGCCAATTATGTAACTCGTACACTATTCTGACTACTCGTTGTGTTCAAAATTGAACACAATTTTCCATCTGCCTGAGCTGTTTCCTCAAGTGTAGTTGTGTGAAATGCAATGAGGGCTAAGTAGGAAATCAAATTCAATGTCAGTGCTTGTAACAATAACAATAATAACAAAATGATAAGTTATTTTTCTGTAATATACAAGCAAATAAATAAACAAATAAACAAACAAACAGTGAATCATGTACAGGTCAAGAATCATCAGTCTAAAAAATCAAATAAAAACCAAAATAATGCAAATAGCATTACTAATAGCATAGGGGCAGATTAATAATCATATAGTGCTTATTCACAACCCTATACATTTAAAATTCTGTTGCAATACTGTACTAATGACCTATTTTAAATGGCCCATGAATTTAAAATGTGGCTATTTGACAGATATGAGCAGATGCACTGATTTGCTCACCCTTATAGATGTTGCTCAGTTGTGGGGTAGTGTGCTCAGTGCACCATTTAGCTTCCATAGAGTTATTATTGCACCTAATCATCAAAACGGGAACTGCCACAAGCACTAATAGAGGCCCAATGGGGCAAGATTTGCACTGCCCCATGCTCATGCTATGAAGATTTTCAGTGGAGGAGGAGCAGCAGACAGAACAGTTAATGATGGGGTTGCCAGATTAAACCAGTTTAAATGCCTTGTGGCCTCCAAGATCTTGTTTTATAGCAAATAATTGGAATTAAATCTAATACATTTCCAATGTATTTCCAAAATACATTTCTGATGCACAGTATGTGTCCCTGTTAATTGTTTATAACTGGCTTATTTGCTCTTTTGAAGTATTTATCCATGTAGCAGTTAATGATAAGATTCTAACCAGATAGCCAATGACTCTAGAAAGTGCTGTACTTTTTTTTTTTTTATTTCACTTCATTTCAACTTATTTCCTTTCATTTAAATTCTTTAAATCTAACAAATAATATAACACAGAAACAGAAACAAATAGATAAAGCTAAACATTACAAAATAAAACATTCATCAGTGCACTCAATCAAAGACACCTATTTTCATAATTAAATATTTAAAATTTATCAGCATAAGAAGTTTTTTCAGCTCTGGGATTGTGGAGTGTTGTAACTGAAGCTGGAACAGTAATTCTTCTAGGTGATCACTTAGCCTACTGGGAACCTCTAAGAATGCAGGAAATGATGGAGTGACTAATACCCGCCTGTTTTCTAGGTTTTGTCCTGAACATTTGGCAGTATTCCTGAGCAAAGTGTTTGACTGCTATACATACAAATACAAGGATAATTAGTTACTGAATCATATTCATAATGAGTTATCTAATACATTCAAGTTAACAATCACTTATTTCTCCTCCTATTTCTACTGGAAGCACCACTAGCAAGCGAATTAAAGAATGCATATTGGCCAGAATCTCTGCACTGATTTGTTCACAAAAGGTAATTCCGATTTGGCAAGCTCATAGCAGACTTTCTTGTCATATCTGCGTAATGCATCCGGAGCCTTACTGAGTGGAGAGACTGTTATTAAGAGCCTGAGTGGAAGTGAACCGCAGAAACCCATTACTCACTGGATCTCAGAGAAGAACTCCAGATTAAGTTTAAAAAAGTTTCTCTGCTTTGCAAGATTTATTCGCTCCTCTCCCTTCAAAAGCAGTTCGGTGGAAATTTCAGTGCGCACACGTCTCCCTCCATCACTCACTCTCACTGCCTTGCGAACATGCGTACTAAATAATGTACTTTGATGTTTTTTAAACAGATACCAGATATCTGGGCTGCTAACCAACAAAGAACCTTTAGGGAGTGAAGCAGAGAGAACTGGAGGAGCAAGACATGGTGCTGCTTCACAAGGACACCATTTCAATCCATCCTGGACCAAAGGAGAGTAAAAGTGATAGAGTCAAGACTAATCTCTATTTTTTCTATATTTATTTAATTTATTATACTACACTATATTATTTTAAGTTTATGTCTTGTATTTACAATTTTAATACATGGCTTAAAATGTCAATGTCAATGCACATTTTAAATGACAGAAGACTATGATACATGATCCACAAATAATCAGTATTCATGTGCTTGTTATTTATCACCCATTTATTTTTGTATTTCTGTAATTTACAAGTTATATTTAGTAGTGTAATGAGATCTGTAATTAGGAGCAGGTTTTAAAGTATTAAATTATAGCAATGTATTACTAATAACTTATTTGTTTATTCTTACACAACTATAGAGGCATGCACTCTCTCCGTTCATCAGTTCACCTCACCTCTGACCCCTGTTGCCATGGTGCCAGGCTAAATGTCCCTGTGTTTCACTTGCCCTGTCATGTCCTGTTGTGCATTTGCTTCTCTCTCTTCAAGTATCTATGTGTGTGTGTGTGTGTGTGTCTCAGACTTTTGACCCAGACAGTGTCTGTGTCATTGACGGTTGATCCACTGCTCAGTGGCTCATACCCTATTCATCACTCTCACCTGTCGATTATTGTGACTCGTCCTCCTCATTGGTTGTGCAAAGCACCCTACTATTGTGCAGTCAGGATCTATTATACTGTAACTATAGTGTAACAATAATTACAGTATAATACAGATTACTGTATGGTAATTATATGTGTAATAAAAATTAGCAGGGATGTCTGAAGTTTATAGTTTATAGATTTGACAAGGTTCTTTGTAGATGAGTGGCCTCCAAGTATTTAAGGCACTGATGTCAGGCGAGAAGGCCTTGGGTGCAGTCAGCATTCCTGTTCATCCCAAAGGTGTTCAGTGAGGTTGAATTCAGGGCTCTGTGCAGGCCACTCAAATTCTTCCACTCCAACCCTGGCAAACCATGTCTTATTGGGGCTTGCTTTGTGCGCAGGGGCATTTTCATGCTGGAACATATTTGAGCCCCTTAGTTCCAGAGAATGGAAATCTTAATGGTACAGCATACAAAGACCTTGTAGACAATTCTCTGCTTCCAATATTGTGGCAACAGTTGGGGAAGGCCCACATATGGCTGTGATGTTCAGGTGTCCACAAAATCTTTGCCCATATAATGTGTTTTGCTTCCTTGCTGCAGATACAGCAGGGCAACCTTATGTAAAGATGCATTCATTTGGATCAATTCTTTTGGATCTTACACTGATTACCATTGCCTCTTACATGCAAACATGCACTCACACACACACACCAAAAGAAAAGCCAAACCATAATGTGTTTGGGAGAGAGAGAGAGAGAGAGAGAGAGAGGCAACTAATACAGACTCTCCATTACTCGACATATTAGCTACAACTTCAAAATAGAGGAAAAGTTTTTCTGCCTCTCCCCTCTCCCAGCCAGTCATCCTACTTCTTGAACATCATTAGCTCTGTGCCCTAGGTGATTTCCCCTCATTTGCAACAGTTAACATATCGAGAACCGCGGCTCATCTGATGGGCTATTTGCCAGGCTTGCATTCATTTGCCGTTGTAATCACGTTTCCTTCCATTTTACTGAGGAGAGTGATTGACATTGGTGCAGGCTGTTAACTACTGGACTAGTTGCTAGGTGATGGGCACATTGCTGAAATGTTCTGCTTGACCGTGCTAAAGCAGCCATTGCCCTTGCGCTAATAAAACAGCTGGGAGCTTTTGACTAGAATCGAAGGTCTAGTCGACGTCCAATATTTCAGGAATGGCATTCCAAAGAGCTGCATCATGTCACTTCCTGGTCCTGTTGCCATGGAGATGGACCTTGGCAACAGCTTGCAAGGTTATTAATTAGATGTGGTATGCGCCTTCCCAGAACTCAGACATTTTGCAAATATTTTAATGATGCCCATTAGACTCCCGAAGCAAAACCAATTAGAGAACCCTTGTAATGTATCTTTTGTGTGGTGTGTGTGCTATGCATTGTGCATACATATGCAGGTCAAGTGTATGCTCTTATGAATTCTTAGGTGTAATTTAACGCTTTTTGATATGCCTGTTTTGTCCTTGCCACTTTTCAAGTGTAGCTGTTTGAAATATTCATTTTGGAGCTTGAAAGCAAGAAGCTGATCCAAATTCTTTGTAAAAATATCAGTGTAACCCATATTCACCTTGTTAGTCTCTCAGGGTGGCAATGATTATTACAGATGATTATTATATCTTGAAAACTATTATCATGATATTATGACATATTTTTTTGGGTATAAAACATCTGATGTGCTGTATCTCAGGGAAGATAGAGTATTCTTATTTGTTTTGTTATTTGTTATTCTTATTCTTAGTTTGTATGTGTAACTGTGTTGTACCAGCCCAGTCTCCTTTTGGGGGCCAACCTTGCTAAAACCTTCAAACATTAACATCCTTTACAAAACAAATCATTAGTCTGTATATTGTGAAACGAAATCGCAGGCCTCCATTTGTTTCCTAGTGTCTTTCCTATTTGTTATCTCTGTCCTTTCCTACCCCCACCCCCCACTCGCTCTCTGCTCTCCGTTTTATTGGTTCTAATCTGGCAGTGGTGATTTATCTCTGCTGTCTTCAAGCTGGACAAGATGCTGCTGACCCTGCAAAGTCCAAAATTCTTTATGTGTTTGTGTGTGCTTGCATACATTTGCGCTGGAGATATAGTCAAATCAACTGCATATGCCATCTTGAGCTGTTAGTGCTAAATCAATGATAAAGTCAACCCTATATACAGTATTTACCATGGTTTCAGGCACAATTAGGACAAATTCTGCCTGAAACTGGCATAAGAGCCTAAGCATTGGTTTAGGTAAACACTATGTATATGCTGTTCACAACAGCCAGTTTTGCTTGTAATTATCTCTGCCGTCCAACAATTTTCCAACAATGGAGCAGTATAGACAGGTGCTTGCGAGGTTGCCAAGTGCTTGATTTTACTCCAAAATTGGACTACTTTTTTTTTTCCCAAGGATTGGGGTAATTTTCCAAACATTACATTAATAATATTTGTACCCTTGCACTTTTTTTTGGAATTCTTGAATCTGACCATCAGAAGGTGTAATTAATTAATTAATTTTCTATAACAGCAGCTCTGATAGTAGTTCCAGCAGCCAGGTTCATATTAATACATTCTTTCTTATAATTTATTGTTTCTATCGTGACTGCTCTTTTACTAGGATTGTATGGCAGACACTGCACATAAACAGGCTTAAAAACTGTGTTTAATTATTCATATAGTGAAGTTCTTTGAGAGTAGATGTTTTTTTTTTTTTGAAATAGTCTCCAGCATCTGCACTTTAACAGTCAGAGGTAAAGCTGTAACTTTCAGTTTTCCAACACAGCAAAGTCTTCAGCATGGCTTCAGTGTTTCTTGGCAATGTGGCAAGATGCATTTTTTGTGTTATTAACTTCAAAAGAAAGTGAAGGAACACCTTTTTATAGCTGATATAAGTGATAACAGACATGTACTTGTTTTGTGGTCTTTGATGGGCATAACCATCAACTAATAAAATTAATAACATATTGTAATCATTGGCAAACTGCTGTGGTATAAGAGGAAGAAAACACTTTGGGACATACTGTTTTAGGAAAATAATCAACCTCTTTTTACTTGATGCTGATGAGTTGTGGATCTTCATATGTTAACTGTTGCAAATGAGGGGAAATCAGTTAGGGTACAGAGCTAATGATGTTCAAGAAGATGTACAAGAGGAAAGAGGATGCTGTGTGATGTTGACTAATCATGTACAGCTCCTGCATGCATGTGGATAGACACATTGTTTTAAAGCATGTGCATAATGTCTGTAACATTTTGTGTAAGTTAACCTTTATAGACTTATCACATTTATTATAAAAGTTTGAGTATTGCTTAATATTCAGAGCTTGATATTTTCTAAATTCAGAAAATGGGTTTGCTGCATCCCTACAGAAAACCCAGCTCATTTTCCACTAAAATTGTGCTGCTGCATCATCATTGCAACTTTTTTATTGATGTGTTTGGATGCATATTTACAGTTTCACTTGTCACTCCTATGATGGAACGTTTCAGTAAATAACTGTAAGCCTTGAGGCAATTCATCCACTGGAGAATCCGTTAGAGCCTCTGCATGCTAGAGGGTATTAGCTTCATCTCAGCTTTAACAGATCACATCTTCTTCATGCACAGTCTGCTTTCGATACTGACAGCTAGACAAATGCAGAGGCAATAATTCCCCTAATGCTACATTAGAGAGCATTTGTCTGGGATTGTTTATCACTTAAACACAGGAGCCATCTCAACGTAATGCATTATTCAGACCTGTGGCTTCGCTCTGCAGAGCTAAGCTAATGTCTTTAATTTTCTTCAGCTGTCATATCGGGCACAATCTTAGAGATCAACACTGACACACAGATGAAGTGCTCCAAGCTTTGGCTAATTCCTTCTGAGCAGTGACAAAAGATGATAACTTTGACAAATTTGCTTAATGAGGCTTAAGTGGACATGACTGCATATTGGTACATGATTGCTTGGGTCAAACTCTCAGATGCATGCCAATTATATCATGTGAATATGGACTTACAATTAGTATAACCCACATTTTCAAAGCAGTGTAATGTGCAGACTGAGGCCATGGAAGTGGTAATGAAAGGACTATTAGTATGTGTGCATGCATTTACACTTACACTTGTGATATTGATCTACTAATCTCAATAGCTTAGTGTGAAGGTCACCGCATACTCAGATTCACAGATCAGGTCATAAGCTGTAACTCATCCCTCTCTCCTCTGTAGAAAGGCATTCTAGACATTCTCCAACCATCTATGCTACTTTGATTTAAAAGAATTAGCCACGAGCAACTTAGACGCATAGGTAGCACTTTTAAGAACAAAGTGTTCTTGGAAACATAAGAGGCAGTGCTCAAATTTCATCCCAATAACCTGATAACAAATATTAAGCATCCACCAAGTACTTAACATCACATCACGAAAAGAGTTGTGAGTGAGAGTTGGAGGAAAGTAATTATATAGACAAATCTTCTGGACCTCATTGCTTTTAAACCTAAATTGTTCACTGTTTCACATCATTCCGGTCTTGTTAGGGAATGCAATATATCTTCTACCAAGCAGAGAAATGTCGAAATATTTGTCAAGATCAAAGTGCATTATAATTCATAGCTGTAGAGGCTGTGGCATGGTTTGCTTTAGTGATCAAAGGAAGCAGAACCACAGCGCATCACACATACATCAAACCAAACAATGCAGCAAATCCCATCATATTACATTCCAGGTCAAGGTCATGATAGGTCAAGCTGACCCCAGTACAGCTCCAAAATGGCTGCTCTTACCAATAAATTGACTGGTAGGTTCAATTCTGGCACTGAAGTTAAAACAATGTACACTTGAGGGTTTGTTTCAAGTTGGTCAAATATTTATTTAGGTTTATTGAGTCATTTGCATTGTCACGTCAGGATTAATAATGGAAACAGGACATAGCTTACTTATAAGACAATAACAATGCAGAAAGTACAAAATGAATTTAATTAACTGAAGTAACAGGTTCTGCATTGCAAAGAAATTTAGAAAATGGTTTTAAAGTTTGGCATAAATTATGGTGCTGAATATATAAAAAGTGAACATGACTGTGTCAGTTAGAAACTTCCTATTGAATCAAAGTAGTGAAATAACTATTTATTATTATTTTTTTAATTTGTTTATTTTTATACTGGCAGCATTAGTGACAGCAACATCATTGATCTTATTATGCTATCTGCAAGTTTGGCACAATAGTTCAAATGTGAACTATTACTAGTCCTAAAATGGCTCCAGTAAAATTATTCATTCTTTGTAATATGATGGTCAGGTTAACTTGCACTTTTAAGACCACTGTTACACAGAGAAAGGCCTTAGAAAGTTCTACTGTGACCTTTCATGTTGTTGGCATTCTTGATCTGGAGCTCAGGTGCCTTTATTAAGATGCAACACTTGGTGCTTTTGGTCAAAATTCTTCAATTCGTTCATCCACTGCAATGCAAATGGATTCACCTCCTCAGAAACAGGAGTGACAGCTTTAATCCATAACGCATTATTCCTCACTTTCTCTCTGCATCTCACCACTTCACTACTGGATTTGGGCTCTTTCAGACAATTTCTTGTGCTGCAAAAGCCTGCAAAAGGGAAATGTTTTATTCAGAGGCATTGCTTCGCCTCACCTTTATCCAAGATCTTGAATCTAATTTAGTGAGGTGTAATGCAACACCTTTCTGACAGTAAGATTGCAACTGAACTTTGACTTTGTGCATTTATTTCCTCTCTCCTCCACTGTCTTGGCATTTAAAGTCTGGATTTAAAGATACAAGAGGTAGAATTTAGTTCAGTTGAAACAATCAATTATATCATTTAGATTTATTAGAATAACACCCTCTTTTATTAGCATAACACCCTCACCCTCAAGCACTGTTAGGATGCAAGGTCATAAGCAATTTAGACTTTTTCTGAACACATGATGTGAAGCATACGGTACTTTAAAATGTTTGCAGTAGTTGTCTCTCACTCCAACTCATAGTGTAATCTGTTTTATACAGCACTTTACATATATTAAAATGTAGCCTTTCCTTCCTAAAAAATATTTGATTTGAAATATTTAATGATTTTAAAAAATGCATATTCATCTTTTAAAACAAAATTATTATAACTGCAATTTTAATGATAAAACCAAATGGTCAATGAGTGAATATTTGACTTTCCTTGCAGAAAAAACAACATAAAATCCCATTCTCTATGTTTTGATCGATCTGACAAGAGACACGCCACCAGAGGATTTAAAATAAAACAAGCCTCAAAAGAAGGAACTAAAATAACAGGCAATTTCCTCAGATTTTATGTACAAAAGGCTAGAGATGATTTACTAACAAGTGTATGTTTATCACCACAAGCTACAACATGATTTATAGATATGAACATTGACCCTACAGCTTATGCCAGTGAAATTAACTAGTAATATGCTCTCACAGCTGTTATGGCAAGGAGCTTTAACAGTAAACAGACATTAGTCTGAAATAGTGCAGCTGTGGTCAAACCTAAAGAAGGAAACAGCATCCTCATTTATTCACTAAAATGTGTTGTCTTTTGAATAATCTGGTTTCCATGCGCTGCATTTGCACAGTAAATGCATTTTAATACAAAGACTCTCGGTAAGTTTGAGATACGGTATTACTCATTCAAATATCCACTGATATCAGTCTAAATATTAATGGAGTCATAGAACAAGGTTCACTTTAGAAATGAAATTATATCAGGATTGGGTTCTAAGTACAATAATGCATAAATTGGAATAGGAATCACCTCTGAGTTGTTGCATTATGCATGAGCATATTCAGAAAGTTGATTAATGGCCTACATGTTATATCTTCTGTCAAAATCCTGTTCTTTCAGAGTGTGTGCATGAGTGTATGTGTGAGATAGACAGTGAGAGAGGGTCTGAGTGCAGACAGAAAAATATGCAGACATCTGGCCAGACATCTTTACCATGTAATTTCTGTGTAATTGGTCACTTTCATTATCATTTAAAAACAAAACAAAAAATATCTCAGCAGGGGATCTCTGTGACTCTCCACCTCTCCCTGTTTTTCTCTCTCATTTCTGTCTCCTTTATCACTTTCCCTCCCTCCATGCTTCTAATGCTTGAATGTTGCCTTGTCGTGCACCCATTTTATTTCTTTTTTTCTTTCCTCATTAAGGCTTTTGAGAAATTAACTCTATGGAGTGTTGGCTGAGGAGAGTAGGCAAGAGGCAGTGGTGATAGATATGTTCTTCTGCCAGTCTCCTATCTTCTCACACACATTTGTACACACAAAAACACAGTAGGGATGGTTAAGGTACCACCTTTTGTCATTCATTTTCTCTTCCTGTGGTTAAAATACCAAACACATGCAGCTGTGAGGTGCAAAATAAGAAATATGGTAATGGGAATGAGGCTGTCATTCTATATTTAACTTATCTGCACATATTGTTTGGGAGTTTTAGTTTCTGAACAATTGATATACACACCTGATGCCCCCTACTAGCATGTTTTGTGAAGGATGGCTTATACTAAATGCAAAACAGACTAAAACAATATTGCCCTGTATTACATAGCTGGAGGAATTACATTTAGATCAGACAGAGTGGAGAAAATTGCTCCTTCAAGATTAAAAATGTTGTAAATTGTGAGCACATTTTTAACAAAGTTAAAAGATTATAACTTATTCTGAAGGCTAGACCCACAATTATCACATCAAATTATATGTGCTCAAATCACATTCTTACACTCTGAGTGTAATTAAATGAATAACAATTAGAGCAATTTGGAACAATAATCCTTTATCGCAGTAATTACAAACCACCTGTTACCAATTTGAGAATAAACATTCTACATTTTATCGCTTGTTAGAAAGAAAAACAGGAGACAGCTATTATATTCTAAGGAAACTTGGTATAATAGAGTTGGTATGCAAGAGCCTTGCTTATTACTTTTATGTTCTATGTGAGATAATTATGTAGAATCTAGCTGTGTATACCCATTAGGAAAGTAATAAATGCTTTTTCCTGAAGTACCCCTGTACTCATAAACAAATATTTTGACAAGTTTGACAGGCTACTGTGAACGGTGCAAATGACAGTGCAAATAGAGACTTAGATACTGAAATCCCACTCATGTTTGCCTGTGACAAATATAAGCTTGCTTACTAACAGTCAATTACTTGGCTTGCATTGTGCTAATGTTATTTAGAGTACAGTGTTGTTGTACAGCAGCCGCAAGGTACCAGAAAATGCAAGTCAATATCTGAAATTAACATTCAGGTATGTCAACAGTTAATCAATGCTGGTAAGCAAATGTCTCTCAGTCAGTCTGATGTTTATAGTTTTAGACTCTGAAATTATCCACTGTGGCCTCTGACCTTTTTGAAATAAATATAGTACTCCATAATAGTCAATTTGTACAAAAATGTACAAAAAAAGACTAGAGCCATCATCCTGGCTGGGGGTTTTGTAGTGTTATTCTAGATATCAGTGGTCGGTCATGATTAGGAAAGGATGCACTGCACCACCCAGTCAGTGCCTCCATTCCTCTTCAGCTGCTTTTATGGCCAATATGTCTTGATCTCCTGATCATAGTTTCTTACTGTGTAGTTCAATTTTGAGGCACAAAAGACAATATGGATGCATTTATGGGCGACTTCCATGATGTCATATGAGCATGAAATGCAGAGATGGACCTGGATGCCGGAGGATGGGGACACAGTTTAAACGTTCTTCAGTGTTTGAAAGGCATTTGATGCTGAGTCATCCCATCTTAGGCTTAGAGATATCTATAGATATGAGAGGAGCAGCCACAAAACTGAGTGCTCAAATGAATCTTCTATAGAAATTTACAAATCTCAGAACTCCTTGCAGTTCATTGATGGTTCATGGTTGAGGCCAGGAAGTGATTGCTTCATCCTTATGCTGATCCATTTGTAATCCCTGGTTAATAAGAATGTAGGTGATTGTATGGTAGTGTAATTCACATTTTTCTACTTTCACGAAGAGCTTTTGAGGAGTCGTGAGACAACCAGTTGCACAAGCTAACCAGTTGCATGATCTTTATGTAATTTATATAAACTAGTAAAAATGATTTAGAAACTAATATTGAGGGTGCATTGACCAGTTCATAAACATTACAAGATACTTATAGTGCCCAGATGCAATAATGAATGCTGCTTTCCACTGGCCCCATTGTCTGATCCGGATAAAGTTATATGCACTGTGCAGGTCATGTTTTGTGAAAATCTGTGTGCCTTGCACCTGTTCTAATGCTGAGGGTACCAGTGGCATAGAATAATGGTATTTAACTGGCACAGCATTAAGGCCCCTGTAATCATTGCACAGCTGGAGTCCCTTGTCCTTTTTCTGCCCATAGAAAATCCATGCAGCTACTGGAGAAGTGGAAGGGCTTCTGCAGCCCAAAGAATGTGTCGTCTGCACATTTTCTTCTATAACCCAGGTTTTGTGACAGATAATGGGTAAACTTGACTTTGTTGGGGTGCCTGTCAGAAGGTCCCATGAGTGGTGTGGAGTTAATTTATAGTCCTATGAGCTGTGTGGGGGTAACTCAGATGCTTTTGTTTTGTGAATACTTTGGTAAAGAGCAGGGAGCTTTGTATATGTTTCTGGGAATTATATTTGTTTGGGTCTGCAGGAAAAGGAGCAGTAAGTGCTGTGACATTTCTGGCTCTATACTAGCAAGCCAAGTGATACCTAGCATTATGAGATTATGAGGGGATTTTGTGATGAGGGAAGAGATGGATTCACTGTGTAAAAGCCCTGTGTCCATGGCTTATAGAATTGTGCTTAGTGTTATGCTTTCTTTTCCCTGGGGTTTCAGGTTCAGGGCATGGATGTTAAGTGGATGTTTCAGTGGGACAAGAGGGATTTTCAATTTCTCAGCTACTTCCTCATCCATGAAGTTCTTGGCTGCCCCAGAGCTGATGAGTGAAAAATAATGAGAACTTAAGCACCATGCTAAACTAACATTAAAAAAAAATGTGCATTTTCTATGCTAGTGGTTGAATGCTTACCTGGGCAGATGAGAGGTTTTGGCACTGTATTCAGCATTGAGCACATAAGTGGCTCTTTTTTTCCTCAATACACAGAAAGTTCCTCTTTCCTTTGAAAGGTTTCTTCCTCCTCTGCAAGCTTTGCATGACTAGTTTCTGTCTGGTCAATTTGTGGTTTTGTAAGTGTCTGGCCCTTTGCAAGCTAATTTAGAATGAAGCTCCTTCTTTTTATTTTAATGGTTCAACGGTTGAATGACTGAGACTGTCCTTTTGACCTTTTAAAAATTTAGAGGTATAATTGCTTTGAAGAAATAAAACACTTATGTTTACCAGTCCCTGATTTTTATTACATTAGGTCATATTTTAGGCTTGACATTATTATGACATTATGAAGCACAAACAGGTTCCGAGTATTTCTATCCTATAAGGCCAAAGCAGTCATTTTATCATAATTCAGCCATTTTAACGCTGTTTTGTACCAGTAGTCTACTTTTTTCTGCTATACTTACGAGCTGGGCATTACTTTGACATCAGTTAGCCTATTCAGTAGCCTATTCAGTTCATCTGTTCAAACTACAAAGATTGAAGATATTTGTCTTGATTGTGAGTAGTCCATAACAGATTGCCCATAATGATGAGTTACCTTATTTGAATTTCATTTTGATTGATTGTTCTACTGAATAATATTTACACTTTTTTGTTGCTTTTCTTAAGAATACCTATGGTAATTTCAGGCTATTTAATTTAATTTCAGGTTATGGCCAATTTGAACAGTCTAGCGTCACAAAATTTAGTGTAACCCTTGATTATTAATGTGCAATGAAAACTGTTCAAATTCGACCATCAAAAAGACTGCTATAATTCTAGTAGTTAGATGGCCTTTTAAGTGTTAAAATGACATGCTCAGCAATGTAGATGAGAATTTTTTTTTACAATACCCAACTGATTGTTATTTTAAAACTATTAAATAATTCTCACTTTAAATAAAAAAAAAGACAAAAACAGTTTGGTCACAGCTGATCAGTTTTCATATATCTTGAACTACAATATGCTTGAACATAAGCTGTTCTACTCTGTAAACATTCACATGATCATAAGGAGTCTTAAGCCCTATTTGGACAGGATTAGTTTTTCACGGAAGGTGGAGTTATTTTATTATCAAAGTACCTCTGCTAATTTAGTCCCAAACATGAATCTATCATGTCAGTAATTTTTAATGACTGCATTTCTGGACAGACTTCACACACCATAAAATGCTCATTATCGTTACAGATGCCCTATGGTAACATTACATAACAGACATACGTCCAGAAACATGCAATGGGCAACTCTGACAAACCAGAATTCCAGCTGTAAGACTTTAAAGAGGGGCTTTAGAAAAAGAGGAACTTAGGGGCTTTAGCCATGGCATCTTTACATGCTGCATGGAAGAGAAGGATGACAACAGAGTGATGGAAGTGACAGCATTGCTGCACTGGGTTCGCCGCTAAAAGATTGGCAAGTTCTTTCAAAAGGCTTTCACTCTGTGTGCCAATGTGTGTGTGAGTATGTGTGTCTGTGAATGTCTTGAGGAAGTCCTGTCAGAGCACATCAAGCAATATCTCTCTTTGCATGAAAATCAATCTACTGCATCTGAGTGCCACACCTGCACTTGCTGCAGATGGACGACTTCTGCAGAGGAGAGGACAGTTTGTCTGAGGGGAGGGACACAGCAATTTACACAAGTTGTGACAGCATTCATGGGAAAACTGAAAACACTCTAAATGTGTCAGCACTTCCGGAAAGGAAGAGACCAGCAGAATTTCTCTGATTAACACCTAAAGGAAGAAACTGAAAAAAAAAACAGTGCTAAAGAATACAAATCTTTCTTATACTTTGAGAGGTCTTTATAAAATAAAATAAAAAATCTCACTTCATATATCTCTCTCTCTTTCTCTCTGTGGTCATTACAGGGAGACAGCATGGGTTGATGATTCAGTGTTACCAGCCCAGGGCATCATTAGACTCTCTCTTCCCTACTCCTACGCACCCTGATGCCATCTCTTAAATGACAGCCATCCTTGTGCTGTTGCTTGTCTGGGCTTTGTTTTTTGGGTATATGTATGTGACATTGTGAATATATGCGGATGCGTTTGGGACAGAGAAAACAGAAAGACATAGGGGGAGGGCGAGAGGAGAAGGAGGAGGAGGGGAAGAGACAGGAGGTTGGGGGGGGGGGAAGCAGAGAAAGAAGAGGAGATGCTTGTTAGAAAGGGCCTGTTTCATCTCTTGATGCCAATCAAAGAGCCCAGAGGATAAGCTCTGAAACCTAAACCGGCCATTTCCCTCTGTACTACTGTCAGTGTGTGTGAGTGCATGTGCATGTCTGTTGTAGTCAGCTGTTAAAGGGCAGGTTCATTCTGACAGAGAATCTTGACTTCTCCCCAATCGTTTGGATTTTATGTGCGTGTCTGTGTGTTCACCTCAAAGGTTTGATGAAATCTCACACTCCCACACACAGAATGAAAAGCTTTAATCAGGTTCCTTGTAGGAAGTTTCAGATCTTGTGTCAGTGTCAGTGCCTGCCTTTTGATTTAAGATGTAATTAATTGGAACAAAAATCAAACACTGACCAATCTTAAATTTCTAAATTAGGCCCGTAGCTTTGTTAAGTGTAACAAGCGGCAGTGAAAATAGTGTGCGTTTGATTTCTCAGCATAATGTTTTTAAAAATTTATGGGTTCTAGTATTTTTTAAAATAATGTTTTCAACCCCAATCTCTGGCCTCAATAGCAAAATGACTACACTGTGTGTACAGATAGTAAGGCTTGGGCAGATTTCCACAGGGTGTGTATATTGCAGTGACGTAAGTGGTTGGTGACAGCTGCACAATCTTAATGTCAAGGGAGCTACTCACTGTAGCACATGAACAGGTGTGTGTGTGTGTGTGTGTGTGTGTGTATTAAGTGGCCTGACAGGTGTATTAGTTAAACCCCACTTCAGGCTAATCTCTAGGTGAATGGAGGGTGATACACAGTGCTTATGTTAAGTCCCAGCCCTGGGCTCTCTGCTGTAGTTACGGTCATATTTCACTTCCCCCTAGTCTGTATGTCCCTGAGTGCTCAGCCCCTCCAGCTCACTCACTGTGACTGACATTAATCTTGACTTATTACAGCCTCTTCAGGAAATTCTGAGGCCTCATTCTGCTGGTCCACAGATGGTCCTGTTTCAAACATTTGAAGATTATTCCTAAGTGTTCAATGTTAGCTAGACAGCTAGTCTAGCTTAATAAGATTAAGTTTTTTTTTAGATTTCATTTGGTTTCTACTTAAAAATTTCTCATAAAAAATACATAATATGACCAACTGTTAGAAATGTACACTAGCATTTATTGCCTAATGAAAGACTGTTTCCTTCACCATGATAAAAGTGGTACATACTCTCAAATGTTATGGAGAAATCTCATAACGTAAAACAACTCTTAGGGACAAGTCTTCTCTAATGGTTCTTTGAATGGTTAATGGTTCTAGTTTGCTAAAGGGTTTCTACTCTGAACTATTTCTTTAACAGAAATTCTTGGTAATATTTCTACTTAAAACCTTTAAGGAATCCCACAGAGGGATAAACCATGTCCTTTAGGGTGCAAGATGTATACATGAGCTCACAGACACCCACAATTAGTTAGTGTGGCTGATTGACAGGGGAGAGAGTAATGCCAGCCCTCTCACCCAGACAGCATGGCCAGTTTTACTTTCTAGGACTCCCGGCCATGGATGGCTGTGGCATGGTAGGGACGCAGACCTGGTGATAGGATAGGGCGAATGCTCAGGAGCCCAAAGAACATTTTTTAAATAACATAAATGCAAATAATCTGGCTGTGCGTGAAATAATGCTTTACACCCTATTCCCTACAAACTGTATTATGGGAATTGTGTAGCTGCTAGGTGACACCAGTTGTAAACTATTTTGCTGCAGTGCATCACAGGAAGTCAACAGTGCCATAGATGTTCTTCACTTCACGCAACCTTTAGTGGATAGTGGGTCTGAAATGCAAAAATACTGCCTACTCAGGCAGCATTCGGAAGCAGGATGGCATACAGTCTAATGTTTGTATTGAACGCTGGTGCAATCTAGTATAGCCTGTCCACATACTAGCATGTTTTTAGGCTGGAGGACACCAGAGAACACAGAGGAAACCCACGTGGACAAGGGAAGACCACAGTGCTGCTGTAGAATAGAATTTTAAATGTTCCGTAAGTTAAATTTATCTGCATAGACTAAAATAATAATGGTTTGTAAAAATCACCTCATTTCCAAAATTGAGAATCTGTGCTCTTTCCTTTTTTCTTTTTCTTATATGACATACTGTATATGAATTGGAAAACAATGTCATCTATTTTCATAAAGTAGTGACATTAGTTTGATTTCCCAGCATACACTTAAAAATATTGTGTTCCTTATTACATCGTCATACTTGCCGTTTAGAAATTAAATAAATAGCATACAGGTTGTATTATCGCATTACATTCCATAAACACTAAATCTGTATGTTTTGATATCCAGTATAAAAGCAAGGTGTCATCAAGGGTCTAAAATCTAAATTGTACACCCCTGGAAATATTTCATGAACACATGGCATGACCATTATGTGCTGGTATATGAACAGTGGGCCCCAGAGTGGCTAATGCATTGATCCATGGAAGGTTGCAAGCTGCTGAATCTGCAGCAAATCCCAGAACGCAAAATGAGTCTGAAATATTGACTAAGAAAAAAAGAAATATGGACATAAACAATGAAAATGAAGAGACATGGAGTGATAATGTAAGTCTTTATCTTGGTGTATACTCAGCATATACTTTTCTCATTTTTTTTCTTGTTTCCTTTTCTCTGACCACTCTCCATCTCCCAGCCTCCTTCATTCCCAAACAGTAGTGTTCGTGTGAGTGAGTGTGTATGTTGATATAGGTCAATATGTGCACTGTATGTCCTCAGATTTCTTTTTTCGTTCGTTCACTTGTCCATTCATTCATTTTCCCTCTGCTTTTCCTGGTGAGGGTCATGGTGGCAGCAAATTGAGAAGGTCAGCCCAGATTTCCCTATCCCTGGCCACAGGTTCCAGATCCTCTTGGGGGATCACCAGATATAATCTCTCCAGTGGGTCCTGGGTCTACCCCAGGGTCTCTGTACAGTGGGATCTGTCTGATACATTTCTAGTAGAAGAGGACCAGGGGGCATCCACTTCAATGGTCTCCTCACAATTCGGATAAGCAGAGGCTTTACTTCAAGCCTCTCTCAGATTGTCAAGTTCCTCACCCTGTCTTCCCATACATCCTTATTCTTTTGGTCACTATCCACAGCTCATGATAATAGGTGAGGATAGAGATGTATATTGATTGGTAAACAGTGAGAGTCCTCCAGAAACTGAGGTCCTGCTTCACCATGACAGACTGATTCCATGTTCCCAAAGTGTTTCCATGGGCCTAGTCCATTTAAGATTGTCCATCACATGCATTCCACCCAACATGCATTGCACCTGACCCCCACCCTTCATCCTGCAGGAAGTGGCTCCACAAGATGGCTCCACATCACCAGGAGCTTTTCTGCGGACACCACCACCAGGCCTGGCCTCAGGAGTAGGTCCCAGTGGGCTGCCTGCCAAATCTTACCACATAGCCATCAATATGCATGTATGTACCAGTAAGTGTGTGACATTTTGTACACAGTCTTTTGCAGGTCAATCTGAATAATATAGCCATGAGTGTGTGAATCTCATATCTTTAAATGTCCTCCCGTCTGCTATGCTGTCGTCTCTCCTCAAGATTAAGTGCAATGGATTTCCTCCTCATCCATGAGAAAATAGAGGTTAAAACATCATATTTACACCTGAGCATTTCCTCTGCCTCTGTCTGCTGAAAACTCATTCTTCACAAAACACATATCTCAGTAGAAATTCAAATGAGCACATATGCTTTCTCCCCATGTCCCCTCTGCATGAGGGCAGCTTCATATTACACTATGCAAATGGTGTCTGAGTTTAATTCTTTAATACACTGCTTGACATTAGACAAAACCAATTCAAAACCAATTAGTTAGTGCACAACGGGTTTTTACTGTGTGTCAAATATAGCTTCTTGACTGCAGTGGTTGACATTTCAAATTCATACAAGAAAGATAAGCAGTAAAAGTATGTTGCATGATGTTGTAGCAACATTAGGCGATTATAATAATTCACTTCTAGTTGTTAAGTGACAGTCACAGTCCTGGTTTTAGCTGTATTTCCTGTTCTAGCATCTTTCTGGAAACATAAAAACAGATGGGAAAGCACTAAGAAACTGTGTTTTAGATGAAAGCATACTGTGACTGAAATAACATCTAAATGTCAGGAGAGGATTTTAAGAAGCTTCCCTAATGCTTTCCTTACTGACCTGCTTATACTCACTCAAGGAGTTCAAAGCAGAAATAACACTGTTTAAGTGCTACATATTTTTCCTATACGGCTCATAAACTTTGAAATGGCTTTCCTACCAATGTTCAAGATTTAGGGTGCTTTCACGCAAAGTAGTGTGTTTGCAAAGTCTGAATCAGAGTGAAATTTATACTTTTGGTTTGTTTACTACAAAAAGTCTTTTTTTTTTCTTTTTTCTTTTTTTTTCTTTTTTTTTTTACTTTCAGCTGCTGGATCAATTTGTGGTTGAATTGCTTTCTCACTGTAATCGAACTGCACTAGAGGTCACTTGAAGCAGGATTGTGACCACCTTACTCAGATGGTCTCGGACCAGTTTTTTTAATCTGCACCTGAGTGTGAAAGAGGAAAGGGGGAAAATGAACCAGGGTTCCATTTAAATAGAATAATTGCTACCTGTTGTGTTAAGCATTTGGAGCTCTGTATTAGATATTAGAAAATGCTCTCTCAAAAGTGACACTGACATGTTGGGTAAACATTCACCTCACACACAGTTGCTTTCCTACCCCCACACACCATAAGCCATGTTTTGGCCTGCTTCATATTTCATCACTAAATCTGTAAGCTGATGCCTGTAATGGAATTTCATCAGTGCCCTTTGTCCTTGTGTTTCTCATTTCTTTCATTCAGATGTGATTAATGAGCACCTTCAAAAATGAAGAATGCCCCACTTACTACCTAACAATAGGCATCCTGTAATAGGAAATTGCTCCCCGTTAAACAGACCCAGGTTTGAAATTTCACAACTGTTCTGAGGTTGAAACTATGAAACCAGAGAATGTGTGTGAAGGCACAAAGGAAGGTGGTGAGATTCTTGTCTTGTGGGGTGAGCAACCAACCTGAATCTGCATTTGCTTGTAATGTATAACAAGTGCTAAACGAGACTTATATAGTGTTAACCCTTTTCCACCAACAAGGAAATTGTGAGGTTGGGACTTGGCATGGTATTATATGATGATGGTGACATCTTTGTGCTGTGTACAGACACTGAATGATTTTACTTTAAATGGTAAAGTATTGTCTCAAACTAATGATGATGTGGATGATCCCACGTGGATAACCTATGCATATGCCAAAGACGGCACTTACCAAAAATAGTTTATGCCCAAGACTCAGCCATTCTTCAGTGTATAATGTTACTTGAATACTGTAGACTTGTATCTAAAAGCTTCTGCTGTAATCATAAAGACCCTGATGTTTATGCAGAACATCCTTTCAACACACTCAGTACTGCCTCAGTATATAGTACACTGCCCTCCAAAAGTTTGGAAACGCCTGAACAAAATAGGGTTTTTGGGCAATATCAGCATAAATCCTCTT
>CM075021.1:5429061-5466183 GCA_037576675.1 Pangasius sanitwongsei | reverse complement strand
CATCACCCCTTCAATCTCTAACTTCAGACTCATCACCCTGTCTGACACTCTCTTCACCTCCAGAACATTCCTCCCAAACTCCTCTGGAAACAGTCCAGTGTGGTAATATTTTCTATAAAGCCCATATTCATAAATCATTGTGCTTCTAATGCTTTGTAATACTGTAATAATGCTTTGTAAGCATTTTTATAAACTCTACTGATGTCTCATAAAACTTCAATAAAATACTGAAATTAATTCTGTGATGAACGTAAGTGTCACTATTCATTATAAAATGCCTTTTTTTCTGTCTATGCAGGTTGCCAAAAAGTGAACAGGAATGTGTGCACATAACACTTCAATATTGTATCTTTGTCTTGCAGACAGGTGCTACAAAAATATCTTTGTAATTTTTGGACATTTTTCCTTATTGAACTTCTTTGTTAAATTAAATACTGTTTTTAAAATGTATCTGTATTTCTACATTACACTTTAATATACTGGCCTAACTGTATTATAAAATTGCTCTATCAAATATTGTATCTAAATCACTATATAATGACATCTAAATATAATCTTACATTTACGTTTATGGCATTCAGCAGATGCCCTTAGCAGAGCGACTGGTCTCCATTAAAAAACATCCTCATGCTATACACCAGGGGCAAACTTTGAGGTTTTTTTTGTGTCTGTGTGTGTGTGCTACAAGCGTAATGAAGAAGTTGGCTTTTAGTTGTATAGACAGCTAAGGGAGGTTTATTCCACCACGTGGGTGCCAGTACAGAGAAGAGTCATGATACATGTCGTCTATGTATCCTGAGGGACGATGGGTCAAGTGTGCTAGTGGCTCAAAAGGAGTTTGCTGCAGAGCAAGGTATGATAATTGCCTTCAAGTAGGTAGGGGTTGGTCCATTTTTGACTCTGTAGGCAAGCAGAGTTTTAAATCTGATGCAGGCAGCTACAGGAACCCGGTGGAGGAAATGCAGAGAAGATTAGTGAGTTATCCAGAAGTACAACAAGCTTGTGTGGTTTGTCAGACTTTGTGGTCCAAGAATCACACTGTTTAACATATGATGTTTTACCTGTTTTATGATAGATGTTGTAACACATATTAAAAATATAATGCATGGCAGGATTAGTGTTACATCTGCTTTGATATGAAATGTTACTTGACACATAATTTCCTTATAAAAGATTAGGAGCACTATTATGACATTTCTTTGCTAAATCTATGGCAAAATCATGATGGGGGTTAACGTGCTCTGTTGTTGTCACTTTTAATTTAAAAAAATCATTGTAATTAATTCCTTTTCTTATTTCTGTTTATCAGCAATGACAGGGTGGTGTGATGTGGCCTGAACAACAGATCTCATAGTGTTTTATTTCTCTTATACTACAGCAATTTGCCAACGATTACAACTTTTACTTATTAAAGAATGACACACCATATTTTGTATCTGTATCTTCACACCATATTGTTTACATCTAATGTGGAATGTCCACAAAACAAGTTACTTCCTCTTATCTTTTATGGTATACAAGCTATTAACTGTTTTTCCATCAGCAATTTATTTCTTCCCCCTCTCTTTTTAAGACCAAAGGTAGTTTGTCATGTTACTGTGAAACAATGAAGTACAATATCCTCTCTCCTGTAGACTTTCCTGTGGCAGAAGAACAGTTTTACCTCTGACTGCTACAAATTGCTGGCATTGGAGGCTCCTTCTATAAATGTTAAATTAATGTCTCCTCACTGTCACAGGAACACCAGGCTCTGTCACCAACAGTCAGCGCCCTCTCTCCCCAGAGTTCTAATCAGCACCATCTGTCTCCAATCACCACACTCATCTGGACTCCATATAAGCACACAGCTCACATGCATTCTTTGTCTGGCTTCAACTAGGTATAGACCTCTTCTCTGTGAGTACCAGTGTTCATTGGAAGCTCCTCTACGTTTCCTCCAGCGTTTCTCCTCCAAGGCATGTGAGGTGTGTGCTTCTTTCCCTCAGCCCTTTACCTAGTGTCTCTATCTGTGTTACCCACCACCCTGCAGTACTTATCTTTGTGTTTACCCCATCTTTGCATACCCATTGTTTGGCAAGTCCTTTAATAAATTTGTGTTGGGTTCTCACCTTTGTCTCTGAGTCTGGTATATCCTGACAGAAGGCCAGAACTAGACAACGTCATGAACCCAACCACAGCAGATCCAGTTGCAGTGCTGGTGGATAATCTCCGCCAAGTTCTCGCCGCTTCCGGATCCAAACCAGTCATGCCCCTCAGCTCTTCCTCGTCACCAACCATCATCACCAATCCCATGGTCAATCCAGTGCCCTATTCTGGCCTGACGGAGGACTGCAGCAGCTTTCTACTCCAGTGTTCCCTGGTGATTGAAATGCAGCCACACCGGTTCCCCACTGAATGATCTAAAATAGCATTCGTCCTGTCTCTACTCACTGGCAGAGCGCTGCAATGGGTAGATACCCTGTGGCATCAAGCGGGACCAGCAATGCAGTCCTTCCAGAGCTTCACAGATCACTTCCGGGAGGTGATAGGATGTCCTGAAGGTGACTCGTCCGTAAGTGAACAATTATACCACCTCAAACAAGGAAATAATTCTGTGTCTGACTATGTGTTGCAGTTCCGCACCCTAGCTGCTGCCACCGGGTGGAATGAACGAGCCCTCATAACCACCTACAGACAGGGACTCGACCCCTTCCTTCATCTACACCTATCCGCGTTTGATGACACCATGGAGCTCGAGCGGTTCATACAACTATCCATCCGAGTGGCTCGCCACTTAGCCAGCTGCTCCCAGGGGAGCAGCATCATGCTGTCTCCCCAGGTCCCTCCTCCCTTCCTCAACTGCCTCTCTTCCAGATCCAGGAGTGGAACCCATGCACGTTGACTCCACGCACCAATTTCATATCTGGAGAACTCTGCTGTCAACTCCAGCTCAGGAAAAGCCCAAACCCCGCAAGCTATTAAGCACACTCCATAACGGGAACTCCCCTCAGTCAGAGAGCCATCAGACACCGGGTCAGGCCAATACAATTACAAGTGGGCTGTTTGCACTCCGAATCTATTGAACTCTTCTGGAAAAAGTCACCTCTGATCTCCTGCTGGGATAGCCTTGGTTAGTAAGACACAATCCTATAATTTCGTGGTCCATGGGCGAAGTCCTATGGTGGGGCGATCAGTGCTTCCCTGAATGTTCCCTCTCCATCCTTAGCCCATCCCGGTCTGTAACAAATCCATAGAAAGCCCTATAGAGCAACAGTCGGTGGATATTCCTGCCTATTATAACCAGTACAAGGATGTCTTCTGCCCAAAACAAGCCTCCCAGCTACCACCCCATAGGCCATGGGACTGTGCCATAGACCTCATACTGGGTGAGCCAGTGCCTAAAGGTAAAATTTACCCTTTGTCAATTCCGGAACAAAAGGCCATGGAGGAATACATCCAGGAGGTGCTACAACAAGGCTATATTGTCCCATCTACTTCCCCTGCTGCTTCCAGATTCTTTTTTGTGGCAAAAAAAGATGGAGGTCTCCAGCCTTGCATAGATTACTGGGCACTTAACAAGATCACTGTTAAATGCCATTACCCACTTCCCCTTGTCCCAGCAGCATTGGAACAACTCCGGGATGCCCAGATATTCACCAAGACGAGTGGAAGACTGCGTTCATCACCCCCACTGGCCACTACGAGTACTGAGTTATGCCCTATGGTCTTGTCAATGCCCCCTTTGTGTTCCAGGGATTCATAAATTAGGTATTCCGGGAGTACATCAACCGCTTTGTCCTTGTGTGTATCGACGACATCCTAGTCTACTCCCGGGATATGGCCGAACATCTCTAGCACATGTTGAAGGTCCTCCAGATACTCTGGGACAATCAGCTCTACCTTAAGGCAGAGAAGCGCACATTCCACCAACCCACGACTACCTTCCTTGGTTATCAGATTAGTGCCAGAGGCATCTGGATGGATGAAGGTCCAAGCCATCAAGACCTGGCCAATACCCACAACTGTTAAAAAGCTCCAAAGGTTCTTGGGCTTGACTAATTTCTTTTGTCGGTTTATCAAAAATTACGGTTCAATCATCTCTCCACTTACCTCCCTCCTCAAGCAACAGCCCAAATCCCTGTCGTGGACCCAAGAAGCCACCAAGGCCTTTGAAGCCCTGAAAGAGGCCTTCACGACGGCACCCCTCCTGCACCACCCAGACCCCAGTTAGCCCTTCGTGGTAGAGGTTGATGCCTCGACCTCTGGAGTGGGTGCCGTATTGTCTCAGCAGCAGGGGAATCCCTCACATCTCCACCCATGTGCCTACTTTTCCAAAAAACTCACCCAAGCAGAGCAGAACTACGACATCGGGAACCGTGAATTGCTGGCCATCAAGTTGGCATTGGAAGAGTGGAGGCACTGGTTGGAGGGAGCTCAGCATCCCTTCCCTGTCCTCACTGACCACCAAAACCTTGAGTATCTGCGTGAGGCCAAGAGGCTGAATCCTAGACAAGCCAGGTGGGCCCTCTTCTTTACTCAGTTTAACTTTACTATTTCTTATCGTCCAGGGACCAAGAATGTGAAAGCAGATGCCCTCTCTCGTCTTCATGCCCCAGAGGAACCTTCCCGTGAAACAGAACCCATCTTGCCCCCAGAGGTATTGGTGACTCCCATACACTGGTCCCTGGACAAGGAAATAGCAGAGGCAGCAGCCACAGAACCAGCTCCACCAGTGTGTCCCGAAAACCACAGGTTACTTACAAAATAAACTAATCAAATCCGTGCACGACTCCCTAGGCACTGGCCACCCTGGGACCGAGATGACCCTCACACTGCTTAACAATCGATTCTGGTGGCCCAGGATGGCACAGGACGTCAAGCGGTTTGTGCCAGGAATGTCCAAGACCCCACAACATCTGCTGTCAGGTAAACTCCTTCCCCTTCCGGTTCCGCATCATCCATGGTCACACTTAGGAGTAGACTTTATAAGTGACTTACCTCCTTCCAATGGTTATACCTGTGTCCTGGAAGTTGTGAACCGATTCTCCAAAGCCTGTCGACTCCTTCCCTTAAAAGGCCTCCCTTCTGCCTTGGAGACAGAGGAACTCTTATTTAACCATGTTTTCAGGAACTTCCCTGAAGATATTGTTTCTGATCGAGGCCCCCAGTTTATCTCCAGGGTGCGGAGGGCCTTTTTCAATCTCTTAGGTGTGACCGTGAGCCTGTCCTCTGGCTACCATCCCCAGTGCAATGGCCAAACTGAGAGAAAGATCCAAGAAATCAGCCGCTTCCTGCGAACATTCTGCCACAGCCACCAGACCTCTTGGAGTCGGTTCCTCGCTTGGGCCGTGTATGCACAGAATTCCCTCCATCAACCTGCCATGGGCCTAACCCCATTTCAATGCGTACTCGGCTTCCAACCCCCTCTTTTCCCATGGACTGGGGAACCATCAGAGGTACCAGCAGTTGACCATTGGTTCGAGAGGGTCTGGGAAGCAGCTCATTACCACCTGCAGCGGGCAGTGCGCTGTCAGAAAGTCCACACTGATGCTCGGAGGAGTGAAACGCCCAACTTTCAACCCGGGCAGAAGGTGTGGCTCTCCACGAGGGACATCTGACTGCGCCTGCCCTGCAAAAAAGCTAAGCCCCAGATTCATTGGTCCCTTCAAGCTCAAGTTCAAGTGGAGTTTATTGTCATTTCAGCCATATACAAGTACATAGTAAAACGAAAGAACGTTTCTCCAGGACCAAGGTGCTACACAAGACAAACACAGAACAACACAGAACTACAGGGACTACATAATTTATATATAAAGTGCACAAGTGCAAACATGTGCAGATAGCACAAGACAGAATAAGACAGTACAATGACTACAACACCGACCAGTACGCAGTTCTGTTTAAAAGTGACAATAGTGCAAATATTACAGGAGTACAATATAAGTAGCTGAAATAGTGTAAACATAAGAGTAGCAGCCTATGTACAGTAATAAGTATTTGCAACATAGTGCAACAGATATCGAGATGTCACATATCGGTTACAACTTCCCCCTCAATACAAAATTCAGCACCACCTGTCTCCAATCACCACACTCATCAGGACTCCATACAAGCACACACCTCACATGCACTCTTTATGAGGCTTCAACTACGAATAGACCTCTTCTCTGTGAGTACTGGTGTTCACTGGAAGCTCCTCTACATTTCCCTACGTTTTCTCCAGCGTTTCTCCTCCAAGACACATGAGGTGTGTGCTCCTTTCCCTCAGTCCTTTACCTAGTGTCGCTATCTGTGTTACCCACCAGCCTGCAGTACTTATCTTTGTGTCTTCCCCATCTTTGCATACCCATTGTTTGGCAAATCCTTTAATAAATTTGTGTTGGGTTGTCCTTTGTCTCAGAGTCTGATATATCCTGACACTCACAGAAAACTAAAATAATACTAATAATATTAGTATGTGTATATTATAGAGGTAATTACTAAAAGACGTTCTGGACAATCAGAATTGAGAATTCAAAAGCACCGAAGTAACACACTAGCCAATCTACTAGCCTATCAGAAATACATATTTTTTGGTGGCTATGATATAAAATATTGTTATCACAGTTTTCATAAAGTGTATCCCATGTACTAGAGCAAATGCAAAAATTAGCATGGGGCATAGGCTGCCATGGCATTAAACATTATGGCAACTCTCATGCCACTTACCACTGTATGTAAGCTGTCACAGCAACACATGAGAGAATGTGGCTATGCCTAGGATATGGCCAAAAGTACCAGTAAATTGTTACCAAATTGATTCTAGTTTTACAGGGCACTATTAGAGATAAAATGTATAATATGCATTAAACAAATTCCAAAGTCATAAAGTGTTATTTCCTGTACTTCTGATGTGTATGTAAGGTTTCTGTGGTGCAATGTAAAATAGAAAAACCCATGTGTTGTGAGCATCTGGTATAGAGATGTATCATATTCTGGGAGTCCAGTGTAAAATTCCTCAACAAAGCTAATTGGCTGCACACACACAAGCATTCTCATTAATGAAGCAGGATCCAGATTGGCTGCTGAACCCTGTTAAGGAAAACTTTGATATTTTGAACTGCCTATTTTTGACTGTAATGGCATGCTACTGATAACCCAAGAGATTTATTTTGATGGCTGAAGCCATATATAGATATTTTGTAAAACAAAACAAACAAACAAACAAACAAAAAAAAAAACAGGATGTCATCCCAGGAGGCTAGAAAGGAGAAAATCAAGGAGTATGTGGACACACAAACAAAGGCTTAAAACCTTAAGTGGCTTTCCTGACCATCTGTTTCAAAGCTACCAAAGCTCAATTTACATCTTAAAATAGCAAACATACTAAATTTACTTATTGTTTTTATGATTGTACAATTCATTTTCTCAGACTCTAGCAATAATCAAAGAACTTCTGTTTTCCTCATCATGTCCAACTACATTTGTTTTTCACTTTCCATTCTGGTTTATTCATTTTGTTTTCACATCCTGGGAATACATATCTCTGTATCAGTTTTAATGTGATGACAAACTAGATAGCTACCAATTTAAAATTGTCCACACTTTATTTTATTCTGACAGACTCTATTGTTTGCACACAGCTTGTACTGCTGTTGACATAAAAACTCATTTGCCAGAGCAAAAACCAAAATCCTTTCCTGCTAAAAAGTATTTGCAGCAAAACTGTTTTTTTTCTCATGTCATAAATTCATTTAAAAACCCAAGATAACACCTCTTGTACAACTGATACCTTGGAAGGTTGAAGATGGACATATTTAGAATACACTATATGGCCAAAAGTATGCGGACATCTGATATCACACCCATATGTGGGTCTTCCCCAAACTGTTGCCACATAGTTGGAAGCACACAATTGTCTAGAATGTCTTTGTATGTGTCCAGATAATTTTGGTCCTATAGTGTATTTAGACTATATTAATGCTAACTACATATGTAGTTTAAAAATTCATTACAGCCACCCAGTAAGGCCTGTTGCTTGAGAAAATGACTCAACACTGTTCAATCATCAAAAAATGTGGACAGCATCAATGGTATGAAGAACAATGCCCATTTAGTTCTTTCAGAACGCATATTTTTATTATCTGAATTGCTAGTTGATAGTGATGTCTTCATATCTTAATAAAAAAATATCTTCATGTCTTAATAAAATATAGGTTATTAAAAAACAAACATTAAAAAAAATCCCACTCAATTCCAGTGGCAGATCAAAGATCACTACTCAGCACTGAGTAGTTTATTCATGCACTACATATGAATAACACACCTAGAGCTCTTGGAGGATGTATGAAGGTTGAATGTTATGAAATTTCTCTCAGCAGTGGTTTCTTTATAACTGGACACTGTTCTTGGCAACTCCATTCTTTGTTCAGATATTGCATCAGTTAGTATTTTATTTAAGGTGGTCAATTGCTCTTTCTCCTGTTTGTCTTGTGTTATTATCTGCTGGCTTTTGTATTCAGATTGGCAGAAAAACCTACAAATCCTTTAGTGACCACTTGTACCCTGTGGATGGCAACAGTTTGTTTCCCTGGAGGGAATAATCCTTAGGGTTTTTTACATAACACAAAGCAGAACCTTGTAACTTATCATTTATACATAGTATATCATTTAAATTTGTTGTTACTCAAATACTTGTTATAATTTTTGCAATTACCTTGTCAAAATCAAAACGAGTTTCTGGCTTTTTAGATTTTAATCTCTAAGAATGCAATACAAGAGTTTTTAATCAGTATACTCATGCTTTATTTTAATCCACAGATTTATTACTTATTGGCATTGTTTATGTTTTTTTTTAACCATTTCCATTATATTATTGTTTATTACTTGATATGTTTATTTGACAGATGAATATGAATAATATTTTGGTTAACTGTGTGACAGTACTGAGAGTTTGGGAGAAGATAATATAAGACATCTGCTGCAGGTAATATAAAAAGCCATATGGGAAACTGTAATGCAAATAATAAGTATTTTTGATTGGCATATTTGAATAAGACTCATGAATAACATCACAACTCTAGCCAATTAAAGCAAATGAGATTTTAAAAATGCCCACCTTTGCAAAGTCATTATGAGTTTTAAAGCAGAATTTTAAAGTACTTTACATACAAATGTGATGGTGGGCAAGCATGAGAACATGTTATTGATATGCTTTTGTTCTCTAATGGTTCAGAACTCAGCAGAATTCAAGCAGGGACTCCGGCAGGACTAGCTATGAATGTGTAACTAAAAGGGAGAGCTAGAATGTAATGCAAGCTTGAGGGCATATTGGGACATAAAGTAGCTCGCAACTGTCAACAAACCTAAGTGAGCGTGTGAGATGAGGGGAATGACAACATCAAAACAGCCCAGTTTACTAGAACTCTCTATGCCCATGAATCCCCCAGATCTGAATCTTTACGTAAGAGAAGAGCTGTTAATAAAAGGCTTGACTAAATAAATATGTTTTCAACCTAGACTTAAAGATTGAGGCTGTGTCTGAGCCTCAAAAACTAATTGCAAGGCTGTTCCTAACTGGGGGGCTTTATAAGAAAAAGCTCTGCCACCTGCTGTAGTCTTCATTATTCTAGGTACTAATAAAGAGTCTGAACCTCTGAACCTGAAACAGTAGTGGCTGATAAAAAAAGTAGACCAAAAATTCCTGTGGGGTGAGACCATTCACTGATTTATAGGTCATTAGTAGTATTTAATAATCAATGCAAAATTGTACTGGGAGCCAATATAGCATGGATAAGATATGAGTGATATCAAATCTTTGAGTTCTAGTACCTGTGTTGTATTGTAAGTGTAAATTAGCGAAGGCGATGTCCGGTGCAGCAGTATGCTCTGGCCCCATCCCAATACGGCATGGCAATATAGCTTACAGCAGATTATGGTTGCTGAACTGCTGGATGTCAAAGTGGTGCTAGGAAAACAATGTGGGCTTTATAGATAATTGGAGCAGTTTTGAGGGCAAGGCTGGCCTGTTAGAGCGGGACAGTGTCCATCCCACTCTGGAAGGTACTCTCATTTCTTGCAACATAGCACATAGTCTCAGAACAGGCCTAGTTAATCGGTGACAACCCAGAGCTAAGGCCAGGTAGGAGACAAGCAAGCTAAACTGACCGTCTGCTAGCTGAGTCGCCACTCAGGTTCCACTATATTGAGACTGTGCCTGTTCCCCAAACAAAGCAAAAATGTAGAAAGTCTCAGAAGGTTTTTTTGTAGCAACCTAATTAACATAAAATTAAATCATACTGAATGCACAGCCAGCACCTGTGATCAGAAACTGGGAGTGTTAAATATTAGATCTCTTATCATGATTTTTTTAAAGAAAAAATTTGAATATCAGGCAAAAAAATTCAGACTATAAATTTAAAACCTTACAATTTGATAAATAACTCTGTAGATAATAACATAACCATAACAGATCAGAGATTAGAATGTTTTACTCCACATTCAGTCCACTAGACTGAACTAATTTCACTAATTTCCTCATCAAAATCATCAATTTGTATACAAGATCCCTTACCTACATGTTTCTTCAAACAGATTCAATTTCCAGAAGCAATTGAACCTCTTTTAAAAATAATCAATTCTTTTCTTAGCATTGGCTATGTACTTAAATCTTTTAAACTAGCAGTTATCAAACCCCTGATTAAAAAATCCTGACCTTGACCCCTGTCAGCTGTCCAAATTTAGGCCAATATCAAACCTCCCCTTTATCTTCCTTTATGATCCTAGAAAAGATTGTAGCACAGCAGTTATGCTCATACTTACATAGGAATAACATTCATGAAATGTATCAGTCAGGATTTAGGCCTCATCATAGCACAGAGACAGCACTGGTTAAAGTGGTAAATGACCTACTTCTGGCCTCTGATCAGGGTTGTGTCTCCTTGCTTGACTTTAGTGCAGCTTTTGATACCACTGATCACACTATTCTCCTTGATAGACTAGAATATGTTGTTGGTGTTAAGGTAACAGCTCTCTAATGGCTCAGGTCTTATTTGACTGATCATTATTGTAACTGATTAACTGATCATAGTTCGTAGATATAAATGGTGACTTCTCTATGCATACTAAGGTAAAGTTTGGTGTTCTGTAAGGTTCTGTGTTAGGCCCACTGCTTTTTTCTTTATAAATGTTACCTCTGGGTAAAATTATTCATAAACATGGTAGTAGCTTCCACTGTTATGCTGATGACACACAGTTGTATGTTTCAGCAAAGCCAGATGAGAGACACCAGCTTAATTAGTTGACGAATGTGTAAAGGACATTAAACACTGGATGCTTATTAACTTCCATCTACTTAATTCTGACAAGACAGAACTTGGACTAGGACGATATGTAGCTAGAAGTAAGCTTTCTGATTGTATAGTATCTCTGGATGGCATTTCTGTTTCATCGTGTGAGCAGTAATAGCCCTTGGTGTGATTATTGACTCCACTCTTCCATTTGCAGCTCATGTAGTTGATATTACTAGGATAGCCTTCTTTCATCTCAGAAATATTGCTAAGATAAGATATATAATGTCACTAAAAATGCAGAAAAACTAATTCATGCTTTTTTTTACCTCTAGGTTGGATTATTTTAATGTCTTACTGTCTGGATGTTCCAGTAGATGCATAAACAAGCTCGTTAGTCCAGAATGCAGCTTACTAGAACCAGAAGATATAACCACATCACCCTATCCACCCTGCATTGGCTCACAATCAAATTTTGCATTGATTATAAAATACTACTAATGACCTATAAAGCACTGAATGGTCTCACATCACAGTACACGAATGAACTTTTGGTCTTTTATGACCCACCACCCCTACTTTGATCAAAACGTGCAGGCTACTTTTTGGTTCCTCAAATAGTGAAGGCTACAGCAGAGGGCAGAGCTTTCTCTTACAAAGCTCCATCAGTGAACAGTCAATAACGTCAACAAAATAGACTTTATGTGTAAACTATAATGAACTTTTGTGGTTGCACAATTGCACTTTTTGACCATATAGTATACAGCTATAGAAGGGAATTATTTATAATCTCACTATTCAGTGTCACCCAGATGAGGATGGGTTCCCTTCTGAGTCTGGTTCCTCTCAAAGTTTCTTCCTCATATCGTCTGATGGAGTTTTTCCTTGCCACCGTTGCCTCTGGCTTGCCCATTAGGTATAAATCATAAATTTAAAATCTATCCTGAATTTATATATTTCTGAAAAGCTGCTTTGTGACATCATCTATTGTTGTAAGCACTATACAATTAAAATTGAATTGAACTGAATTTAGAGATTACTTCATGTGTGCCGCATGTGTGCACATAACAAATTTATTTTAATAAGCTAAGCTGCAGAATGTAACTTTTGTACATTTATGGATTTAGAGACATCTCAGTTATGTTAATGAAAGCAACTCACAAAAACACATTTCTTAAGTCTATGCTGCCCAGATTAATCTAGATAGTTGTGAGTAGTACAACAGTTGTGAATGTCAGTACACATTCAACATAAAAAGAAGGGGCTAAGACACAACACAGATATATTTTCCACAATAAAACATTGATTAAACACAAAAACACTGAAATAAAAACCAAGAAGACTATTGCAACTAAGGTAGCTGAAAATGGAAATGACTGAACACAAAATAGATTAAACATACAAAACTAGAAATAACATTAAGTACATAGATCAAACAACTAGTGGAAAAAACAGGGAAATATCTTGTGACTAGGCAAGAACATGAACATGGTAGTGGCAGAGGGAAAGCACATAGGGAAGTGAATGGATCTTTAAAAGAGACCTTGATGAGCTTAATGAGCTGGGAATAAGCTGCAGGTGTTAATACTCAAGCAAATTGAAATGCTGGGAGCATACTGCTGAGGACATTGCTATATCACTGGAATCTGTTATGTGAAAATGACTAATAATTGCATTAGTTGTGTTAATATTAATATGTTAATATTAGCTGTGATAATGTCTATTAAACACTTTATTACAACATTTTTAAACAAACTATTGAGACATTAATAACGGCAACATTAAAGGAGCTGCAGGAATATCTGACAAGTACTGATTACTCTCTGCATGTGACAACAATCTCTCATATTCTTCACATGTCTGGGCTACGGGTTAGGGTAGCCCTTTCTCACAAAAAAAACATCCAAGCTCAACTAAATCACTCCAAACTAACGTGGCAAAATTTGTTATGGTCTGATGAGACCAATTCCAAAAGTTATAATAATTTCATAATTTCAAAAGGTATGTTTGGTGAAAAATAAATGTACATCATCAAAAGAACACCAAACCCAAGGTGAAGCATTGTGGTGGCAGCATCATGCTTTAGGGCTGCTTTTCTTCAGCTAGAACTGGGGCTTTTATCAAGGTGGAGGGAATCATGAATAGCCACAAATACCAGACAATTTTAGTGCAAAACCTTCAAGTGTCTGCTAGTAAGCTGAAGATGCTGAAGATGCCCCTTTTAGCATGACAATGACCCAAAGCATACATCCAAATCAACAAAGGAAGGGATTAACCAAAAGAAGATCAATGTTTTTGAATGACCTAGCCAGAGCCCAAACCTGAATCCAACTGAAAATCTGTGGGGTGACCAGAAGCAGGCTGTGCACAAGACATGCCCTTACAATTTGACGGATCTAGAATGAATGTTTTTGCAAGAAAGAGGGAGAAAATATTACCAAGTCAAGATGTGCCACGCTGATAGACTCTTAACCAAAAAGACTGAGTAGTGTAATAAAATAAAAAGGTGCTTCAACAGCGTATTAGTTTAGGGGTGTGCACACATATGCAACCAGGTTACTGTTGTAAGTTTTTTATTTTTCCTATTTTTTCCCTAAAATGTTTGATTGTTTTTCATTTAATTTTTATATGTTGTAATTTCACATTGAGGGTGGAAGAAGTTCTGACATTATTTATCTTGGTTTCATTTTTTTTTACATCACAAAAACCTGCAGTTTTAACAGGAGGTTGTAGACTTTTTATATTCACTGTAGCTACAGTAAAAATAATGAAGTCTGAATACTAATGTAGGCAATTTCAGTATCAAATCCTTACTATATACACACATCTCAACTCTGAACATGGCCCTAGAACTATACTTAAATTTTTTGAGGACTGGACAAATAATCACTAGATTATTTGACTGCATGACCATTTAAATTATGTTCAAGAAATTTTATTTTTTGCTATCTGCCCTCACGTTTCCACTAAGAAAACTCACAGAACTTGACTTAAAAACCCAGGCATGGGAAGACAGATTAGTTGAATTGCATGTGTAGGTTGCTATAACCTCTGCTCCTTGACTTTTACTGTAATTAAAGAGAAGCTGCTGAGTATCTGACTTCCCTACAAACAGCATTGGAGCAACACTAATCAGTAGATATTCACAGAAGGGAAAGGTGCAGAAAAGATTTGGCAAAAAAAAAGTGAAAGCATGTCAAACTCCAAATTTAGATTTGCCAAAACCAGGTAAATGAGCAGATTTTTCATTTAAAAAGTATAAATTGTAGAACTATGTCAAAAAGTATTAAGATTTGTTTTATAAATCATGTAGTGTTTGGTGTTAAAAAAAGATCTATAAGAAAATGCCAAACTTTTCATAATGAGAAAGCATTACATTTTAATCTCTCTCTCTCTCTGTGTGTGTGTGTGTGTGTGGATTTTTTGTGTGGATGTGTAACAATTTTCCAATTTGATTCATCTTCTCCAGATTCAATGATGTGGAATTTATTTCTGATTCACCCTTCTGATCTGCAAATCCACAAACAAATCCAATACCACAAATAGAAAACACACGTTTCCCTCTGCAAACATGGTAACGAATAAAAAAACAACAGAGAGAGAAACAAAAACTTCAGAATTATCTGCATCAATATGAACGGTAATATAATATTAGTGGCTTATAAATCTCTGGTTCTACTTTGGTTTAAATCTGTATAATCTGTGTATAAGGGATATAAGTACCCCCAACTATACATGGTACAGTGTTGATTATTGACAATTCAATTCTCAATCTCTTCCTGTTCAGCTATTCTATTCAACCTGAACCCACAGGATGTTATGTGAAATGATCTGGACTCTCTCTCTGTGTGTATGTGTGTGTGTGTGTGTGTAAATGCCCAATAGCCCTGAGCTGCCATTTTATCACCATATAGACAGAGGCCGAGACAGTTACTACGTAAATATGCACACTTGTTTTAGTGCAGGTGTGTGTATGTGTGTGTGAACAAAACAAGCAAACACTAACCAGGTCATGTGTGCTCTGCAAAGGCTGTGGTCCTCTTACTGTTCTCTTTTGTTCTCACTCTTTTCTTTCCCCCTCTCTCACCCTGGCTTTGAAGTCGCCTGAGGCTGGAACACACATCTCGTCCACTGGTCTGCCATTTCACTTATTTATGTATTGTGTGGATTGAAGCGAGACTCTTCTGATGCCTTTTGACCTCAAAGGCATACTGCACTTTGTACTGAGTAGAGGTGCTTAAAATGTCCTAAATCTCTGACACTTCTCTTCCATCAAAGAGAAAAACTCACACCTCCCTCTATCTCTCTCCCTTTCAGCTCTTCTCTCTCTATTTCCCTCCCTCTTTTTCTTTACATCTCTTCCATTCCCATAAGGCCTTTGATAAAGATAGCTTGTGTTAGGCTGGAGCTATTATTCAGGCTAAACCTTCAGCATGAATTATTAAGTAAAGCAGACCTGCTACTAAAAACATAGGACTGAAGAAGTCTTTCCTTTTGGTGTCTTCAATACTCTGGACCTAGTTCATTTTGTGGATAATGACAGTTGCTTCTATGTAGTCAGTGAACTGCCACTCATTGTTAGCATACAGATCATTATTTTCCCATTACTGCACTGAGAGTTCATGAAGAATAATTTCAATTTCCGCTTTAAATCGTTTGCCAAATATAGTTCTAGTGATTTAACCATTAGTCATGACCCTATTAACTACCAAACCATTGTAAGATATTGGCCAATACATTTTTATCAGAGTGCAAGTACCACTCACCTTAGAGTGAATAGAAAACTACTTGGCACAGGCAAAGCTTGTACAGATGAATGTGCACAACAGAGAGTGGCAGAGTGCATGTACCAAGCTGCTTGGTCTAAACATCTTCTTAGTTGCAAACATCTAGAGCCGGCAATAACCGACAAATACAAGAAGAAGCCTAGAATTACTCTCTAGATCAGTGGTCTTCAATCTTACTCACAAAGGACCAGTGTGGCTGCAGGCTTTTATTGTAGCCAAATAGGAGGCACACTTGGTTGGAGACCAAGATGAACTGACTAAACAAGTGGAATCAGGTGTAGCTCCTGTTTGGTTGGCTTGAAAACCTGCTTATGGCCTCCTTATGGCTCAATGGCCATTCATCCTTTTTGCCTCTTATCATTGGAGTGCGAGGATGCTACTTTTAAAGCCACTTCCGGGAGGTTCTTCCACCATTTTCTAGGCAGTGTCTGGGGAAGTGTTCAGTTCATGGCTGCAGCCCCTGCAAGCTCATAGGTGCCTAGGACAGGCTCTAAACTCTAAAGCTGTGGCAGCCATGCTAATGATGGCAGCAGCCCAAGTAAAGTTAAATGGTGCAATGCAACCCACAAGGTTTGCTATGTCATTGGTGAAGGACTTTACTGTATACACAGCTTTTGGGTATACACTGTATACACAGCTTTCTGCTGAACAGGTCTGTTTTGGCTTGCTGTTAATAATTGTGCTATGACATAGGTGGAACTAAGCTCAGATGTGCATTGCTCAAGTTCTAAGTGCAGAAGAACATATGACTCCCTGGTGAGGACACTGGCAGTACATTAAATATTTTGTTGGTAGCGTTTTTGCAGTCCCTCCAATCTGCAGTTGCTGACCACTGATGCTGATTGACACCCACTGGTGGGACACCTGAGCCAGGATATGGGGTGACTCTATGCTAACTTGAAATGCATTTAAAAAGTAGACTCCACTAAACAAAATAAGAGGTTGTATCCAACTTACTTTCATGTTCAGACAATTGTTGTCATCCAATTCTGTATCTTAGAGGATTGAACAAGTTCCTGAAGAGCCTCCAAAGGAGCTGGCCATCCACAATACATCCATCCTTCTCATGACCATCAGGACAGGGTTACTGCGGCACGTGTCCCCCAGATGCAAGAACAGAATGCATTAATCAAGTGGAATTAAGGGTGGCCCATCGTGCCCTGAAGCTCTTGTGATGGTCAGCCAAACAAACCCTCAGAACAGCACAAGGTCAAATGGTTTTTGCTGCTTTGCAATCTCTTGCATGACTGGCCTCACTGAGAGCAGCTCATTTGCTGAGGCTGTTCAAAGGTGCTGTGGAAACAATGACAAAATGGCACATACATACAGGGTAGTGCCATCTGCACCCAGATATGGTAGCCCAGATCTGGGAGAGGTTTGTCAAGGTACAAGTGGACCTCTTTCCGAGTGCCGTATCAGCACACTGGTTGTGATCATCCCTGGAAAAGTTGGACAGGCCACTGGAACAAGATGTCTTGGCCCATGAAAGCCCTTGCCTCTTGTTATATTTTCTTTCTTTTCTCCTTTACTGCTGATTCCTGTGCTGTACAGGATTCAGTAACTAGACAACAGAGTCCTGCTTGTGGCCCCAAGATGTCTGGCAAGACATTGATTTCCACTACTGCTTTCACTAATTGGTGGAAAACCCTGGTGGCTTCCTTCCCAAGCAGATCTGTTGTTCCAGTGAGGGTGAGTCTGTGTAGCAAATCATACATACAAACCAGAGTAACTAGCAAGGTTCCTTGTCATGGCTCAGCTAGAGTTCTATGGTATGATACCATGGTATTTATTGCATGACTACACGACTTTGTTGGAAGATCTCAGCATGCATGTGCACACTCACAAGGAGGTATATAGATGTTAAACACTGCTCCTGGTGATTATACAATGTAGAACCACCGTTACATTCATTATTAGGGCTTTCTATTCTTTTCTCGGTACTGGGAAATGTGTCAAAAAACTTGTCTGTGGTAATGATACATGTATACACTGATACAGTAAATAGAGAAAAATGCTGGGCATACCTTTAACATTAGAATATAAAGACACATTCTGATTAAAATATAAAAAAGTAGAATAGAATGCTTTGTTGCATGTAATACCCCTCATATAGAGTGAAAATGGGTGTACACACTTAACAAAATGAGCCAGAAGCCATTGCCTTAAAGCTTACATGATTTTATGAAAGTGATTATGTCACATTCAGTAATTAAATATACATACACATCTATATTACTTAGGGAGATGTAAGCTTATTCTAAGATTTCACACTTCTCCTTGTAAGGCTGGGTGATTTTATGTTATAATTTGCTTTTCTGTGATATCACAGGTATTGTGTTATCATTTTCAACCTTTTTTTTAAAATAAGACTCTAATTGAAAGCAGATAATTAAAAATTTTACTTTTTTTTTCTTCCTTATTCATCTTAAGTAAGTGCTTTATTCTGATCAAGGTTGCAGTGGATCCAGAGCATATCCTGGATATACTAGGCACGAGGCAGGAATAGACCCTGGATGGGATGCCAGTGCACCGTGTGCATACACATTCACAACTAGGGGCAATTTAATGTTGCCAGTCCACTTACTGCATGTTTTTGGGACGTGGGAGGAAATAATAAAAAAAAAAAAAAACAGAGGAAACTCCCCCTACGAACACAAGAAGAACATATGAAATGCTACACCTAAACTCAGGATTGAACCAGGGACCTTGGAATTGTGAGGCAGCAACCACCATGTTGCCCCCCTTCTTTTCAGTTTTGAGTAATATATTTTTGTAAAAATTAAATAAATAAAGTAAAAAAAACATTAAATTAAAAAAAATTGCAAATATCATTAACTTTCACAGATTTTTGCTGGTAGGTTGTTAGCAAACCTAATTATCATGATGCATATTGTGTATCTCCTTTTGCACTTCCTTATTTAATGTGATATTCAACACTTGACCATTATTTCTATTTATATGCCACTCAAAATGATATAATTCATACAAAGTAACATCTTAGTACATACTTAAATATTAAACAATGCATTCGGTATTATGGTATGCCTTAAACCATATGTCTGGTTTTCATATTTTCATTGTGCTGAGAACTATTGTGAAGAAGAGAAAAGAGAGTTAATAAGAAAGGTGGGCTTGGCTGATATAAGAAATATGGCTACCTGGAGAGCACTGGTCTTTCTGAAAAAGTATATCCCTTTTACCATTTCACCAAATGATAACCACCTGTGACATCCATAAAGGACACTTCATAACAAAAAATGGAAATGAAGTTCATCCTTCAAAATAAAAATGAAAGTTGCACTGGCACAGTTGAAAAGCGGCTCTCAAAAAGTCCTAAGCGATATTTGTGGAGGTTTTGTGACTGACTGACTTTATGCCTGAAGGAGAAAGTATAACACATTTGTGTCTGGATTTCCTTTCACTTTCCCAATGTTTGATCTATTTTGACTTGTACTTCCACTCTTCTGTGAGTGTCAAGTGATGAAGGAGCCAAATAATTTTACTGCGAGGTTTGTTGAAAAAGAGGCCTCCAAATGAATAGATGAGTCAGAAAGAGCACAGCTGAGTAGGGTAGGTACTGCCCTGTCTTGTGTGTATGTGTGGTTTGCAGCTTGGCTTGCTTGGCAAGAGTGTTTAGTAGGGTTAAGGAGTCAGACTGTGCTTGGTAGATCACTGCGGTGTCAGCGTTAAAACGCATGCTGTTGCCTTTTTTTTCCCCCACAGTGCCGCCTGCGAGTGACTGTCACTCTCTCTTTGTGCTGATCAAAGCTTCCAGCACTCCCCTCTTTCCCTCTGCCACCTCCCCAAACACTGCTGTACTTTTATCACGAGAGCAGCTTTCAGGCAGTAAGAAATGTGTGTGTGTTTATAAGGAGTCTGAAAGAGAGAAAGGGGTTATCACATCCCCAATGATAACCCCCAGAAGCAAAGGCTCAGGCACCAGTGCAAATGAATTCATGTGAAATCGCCTGACAGGGCTCACTTTTAACTTCTAATAGGGAGATCAAACGTCTGCTCATCTTTTCTCGCACACTCCCTCCGTCTTCAGATAGCACATAAATTAAGATTAATGCCTGACTTTTTAATTAACCCACTCCAAATTCCACATTTCTGTGGTGAACTCACCCATTCCCAACTAATGTATCTACATAAGCCTGAAAAATTATTGGATGAATAATTTTCTCACTCACTCTTCGTTCTTTCTCTTGCCTGCATGGGCGAGTAACTGAGTATTCTAGATGTCTGCTTATGGATAAAGTTTAATGACAGTTAAAAATGCTTGTTGATAGTAATGATATGGTCACACCAGCGTTGGCATTTATCAAGAGCCTAGTGGCTACAGAACCTTGTAACAGGCTTGTTTGGATCATCCTCTGTTGGTATCTGCCTCTATAGCCTCTTTAATTTTGAGGTGTTCCACAGACTGGGAGCATGGATGGCTGTCGCAGATATCCTCTCTCGCCTGGGGGGGAGTCAGCTGTAGGTTGGATGGCTCCCCAGCCTGAATGGAGCGGTGGGGATATGTGGCAGTGGGGGCATGGTTGAGTGACAGCTGTGAATAGGAGGAGTCACAGAGAATGAAAGCAGAAATGAAACCTTGTGTGAGAGCCTCTTAGATATCTTCGATCCTCTTAGGTAAATTCGGTTCCAAGGAGGTGTTATGCCCTCACATGGCTCTATAGTACAATCCAGGACAATGAGGGGGGATTGGCTTTGCTTTTACTAAATACATCTTTTAAGTCAGCATAATACTTTGAAACATCTATCCGTTTGAGGGATCACTTGTGGTCCGTAGACAGTTCTTTGTGAATTGCGGTGGCCATATTTCTGTGCACTGTGCACAAGGCAGCATATCTCTGTGACACTCTCTACAAAAATAAACATTTATTTAAACTTGTAAAACTTGTATGTTGCATCTGTTTTTCTGTCATTCTTAAATGATTGTTCTTCAATGTTATTAAAAGAAATTTTCTCAGAAAATCATATGGGCATTATAATGAAATGCTCCTTAAACGATCCCATTAGGTAGAAGATAGAAAGGTCAAAAACAAAATTCAAATGAGAAGCAAATTAAAAACATCTAAAATAAAAAAAAAAGAAAAGAAAGAAAGAAACTTACAATAAACTGGCTGAATCAGTGTGGACAAATTTTTATAATAGGGCATCTAAGTGTGCTCAGAATTAACCAATCACATTTAAACTTATGTGATTCTGATTAATCCCAAATGAAGATCAGCTGTTTCTGTAGGATTTTCTTGACATCTTCTTGATTTCATGTGACTGCTTAAGCCATGGTCTGCAAAGAGCTTACAAAGCATTTACGTGATATCAATGTTGAAAGGTTTTGATCAGGAGAGGGGTACAAAAGAATTTCCAAACAGGATGTTCTCACAAATGGACAAGATGAAATCTTATCAGGGAGGCTGTCAAGAGATCTAGAGCAACATTAAAGGAGCTGCAGGAATATCTGGGAAGTACTGCTTACTCCCTGCAAGTGACAACAATCTCTTTTCACATGTCTGGACTATGGGGTATTGTGTCTAGGTAGAAGCCCTTTCTCACATAAAACATCCAATCCCACCTAAATTTTGCCAAACCATGTGGCAAAATGTGTTAAACATCTGATCAATGCAGAACTTTTTTGGCATAATTCAAAGAGATATATTTGGTGCAAAAACAAGACAGCTTATAAACCAAAGAACACCTTACCCAGAGTGAAACATGGTTATGGCACTATTATGCTATGGAGCTGCTTCTCCTCAGCTGGGACTGGGGTTCTGATCAAGATACAAATACCAATCTATTTTGGCAAAAAATGCAGCCTCTGTTAGACAACTGAAGATGAAGAAAAATTTCACCTTCTAGCATGACCCAAAGCACAAATCCAAGTCAACAAAAGAAATGGCTTCAGAAGAAGAAGATCAAAGTTTTGGAAAGATCCAGTCAGAACCAAAATCTAAGTCCTATCGAAAACCTGTGGACTGACTTGAAGAGGGCTGTGCCGATACACTTACAATTGGATAGAGCTGGAGTATTTGGCCAACATTTGGACTACTATATGGCCAAATGTTTGTGGACACCTGACCATCACACTCATATGTGCTTTTTGAACATCCATAAATTCCAGATTTAGTCCCATTTTCTGTAATAATAACCTATACTCTTCTGGGAAGGCTTTCCACTAGATACTGGAGCACAGCTGTGGGGATTTGTGCTTATTCAGCCACAGAAATATTAGCGAAGTCAGGCATTGATGTCAGTGAGATTGAGCTCAGGGCTCTGTGCAGGCCATTTGAGTTCCTTCACTCTAGCCTTGGCAAACCATGACTTCATGAACCTCACTTTGTGCACAGGGGCATTATCATGCTGGAACAGGTATTTTGTGGCAGTAGTTTGGGGAAGGCCCACATACTGTAGGTGTGATGGTCAGGTGTCCACATAACTTTGGACAGACAGACAGACAGACAGACAGATAGATAGATAGATAGATAGATAGATAGATAGATAGATAGATAGATAGTTATGCCTGTGTGGCTTTAGATTATCCATGAATTCCAACTGTATCTTTAAGAGTTTGGTTCCCTTGCTGTGCTAAAATGTGCTAAAAAATCCTGTAATAATTCACTCCATGCGAGAGCAGCAGAACAGACCCCTTTTACTCTAATGGATTAAATAGGCTCATTGCACCATCTTGATAACAATGTGGCAAGGCATTTTGAACAGATAATGGAGACTTCTATCACAACAGAAATTAAATAGCATCAACTCCACATTTGCCTTATTGACAGCCTGCCTGCCATGCTGACGCATCTTTCTAATACACGAATGAACACGCACGCAAGCACACAGACACACAGACACACACACACACACACACACACTTGCTTAAAAGACAATCTATCTCTCACCTATTGTCTTTTTTTTTTTTTTTTTAAAGTTGATTCAATTTTTTCTGCTTGAAAAATGCTTTTGATTTAAAGCACAGCCTGGCACATATTTCTATCTGGAAGTTTTTTTTATCAATTAAATACTCACATAATCTACACAAATGTGGTTTCCTTCACTCCTGTATTATTTGTTTCAAATCTCTTATATTACAATTTATCCCCAAACTCTTTTACTGTACTGCAACGTCACTGAATAGAACACAAAGCCGCTGAAATCTTTAGTCATGGTCACCACCAAGGGTAAAACGCATCACGACTGAGATAAAGTCTGTAAAGTAATTACAGATAATATATATCTGTGTATAATTTACTTTATACACGAGCTGGTCCCAATAAACATAGGGATAGAAAATATTTTTTAAACACAAAATGACCTTCAAATATTATTTTAGCATTTGCAGATGCAGCTGCAGTTAAAGGAATCTTGAAAGTTCCCCCACTTCCCATGTCCTATCATATGTTATCAAATATTACACACAAAACATTTTGAAAACAGTGTGTGTAGTATGTGTTTGCCTGATGACATAGTGTTTGTGGAGATTTCTTAAAGCCCTGGACAAAAATGCACAGACCTCAATCCCATAGAAAACTTGTGGGAATATTTGGAACAGCAGGTGAAAAACCAAGCAAACTCCAGCTAAACTGAGTCAGTGGAAGATGGCTAAAATCGACAGGACTGGTTTCAAGACACTGCTGGAATCATTATCTGACAGGATATATGAATACAATTTTGTAATTATTTTTGTTGTATAAAATTCACATGATTATTTAACATGAGATTTGTAGCAAACAAATTCATTTTTGCAATAGCTATTCAAAATAAATCTATGTCCTACAGCAAAATGTATTGTCACACTAGGTGTTGTTCATGTAGAAAAAGCACATTTTTGTAGTTTAAAAAAATTAACCCAGCATGCTGGGTTAAACCAAACCAGGCTGGGTGGGTCCTTATTGTACCCAGGACTGAGTGTTCTTAGGGGTAGTAGTTTGGAACCCATGCTGATAGGGAAATACTCTGTTGCAGGGTTCTACATAAAACCTTTGCAGGATTCCCCCAGAAGGACAAAGGACCCATAATGCATTCTAGATTTGACCTTATTTCTAAGAGTACACTATTATGTATGCTATGTATGTATCTGCAGGAATTACGTGATGCAATCCTGTCAACATGGACCCAAATCTCAAAGAAATGTTTCCAACATCTTGTGGAATCTGTGCCATGAAGAATTGAGGCTGTTTGAGAGCAAAGGAAGGCCCTACCCAGTATTAGTATAGTGTTCTTAATAAAGTGTGGTGAGTGTAGATAGACAATATTGTAATAGATATTCAATAAGCTTTAATGTTTACTTTCACATTTCTAAGCCAGAGGATCAGTTTGGTAGAATGTAGTTGAGAAACTGCCTGGCAAGGAAAAAAGATTAAGCCCTGATTGTTTATAATAAACCATTTATGTCTTATGTGTCCATCTGTATGCCTGACAGCCCCACTCTGAGAGTAGCAGATGAATTACATTAATCAAATTTAATGAAAGCACACTCTAATTATAAGTTGAGTGTACATGAGAGAGAGAGAGAGAGAGAGAGAGAGAAATAGAGTGTGACCCTTCATATGAGTGCACTAACATTTCTGTGTGTGTGTGTATACATATATGTGTGTCTATTGTCAATGTACGTGTCTGCAGCTGTTGTCTCATTGCTATGCAGTTGGCATTGGTCTCGCAAAAATAGGAAGCAATTACACTGTGAACCTGCAGTTAAAGTTTGAGTGGCAGCTGATGTTTAATGCATGTGTGAGAACACCGGAAGGTACATGCTCTCTGCCTAACGCGCTGCCTCCCTGAGGCTCGGCTACAGGGCTAGTGCCTGGACCAGGACACATATCTAGAATAAACAGTAGAGCTCTCAGCTCTGTCTCAGATATGGGCCTGTAATAAACATGTTAAACATTACTTATAGTGCAGTGGTTACCAAAGCCAGAATATTAAGATCCAGTAGAAATGTTCTTTGCATCATTTATTCATTCAGTCTGAGCAACTGCTGTCCCATTTCAAGCATTTATGGTGCACAAGTATGAGAAAAGTCTCCAACGGTTTTTCATGTATGCTCATGAGGCTCTTAGACTCAGGTAAATATAATCTCAAAGAGTGAATATACAGAATATACATACCTAAATATTGAAATATATAGTTGTTCCCATGATGAACCTGTTAAGGGAATCAATAACCACTACCAGATTTGAAATCCCTGTCAGTTTTGGAGGGAGAGACAACAGGGATGCTTTGCAGCATAGAAGCCAGCAGGTGTTATACATGTATTAGCATTGAAGGAGGAATGTCATGGCTTTTGCACTCTGTGATACATGTTGCTGTCATACGATAGGGCAGAGGCCTGCTACACAGGAATTTGTCTAGAAACTGCAATAGACAATAGGAGAAAATAGGAAAAACATTTAAACAAATAAAAAAGTAAAGCAATACACCAGTATTTATTCCAGAGTCTTAAAACTGAAAAATAAACAGCAATGTCAGATTTCACCACTATGCTCCTCGCAGATATTGAGAAATACTCTGCCTATGTAGTAACTTTATATGGTGATACTGATTGGGTCATATACACAAGGTAATCAGAGAATATTTGATGTTTACATTTGATCTCATGTCCTCAGACAGAGTTTTTCAGGAAGAATTCTGAAGGAAGTGTAGCTGAGAAGCACTGTGGGATACCGAAATCCAGGAACTGCTGATGCTCATCAGGAGGCTGATGATGATTGACAGGCATTATTATTATTTCAATTTGAGACATACGCTTCCATATTCTCCCTCTGACAGGCCATCATAACAGTGATGGACTATCTCTGGCCTTAAATGCAGGATACTCTGCTGAAACCATGGTTACCAGATGAGTGAGTGATTTGAGGTGCGGAATAAATGGGCCTCTCCCAAAACTCATGAAGCGTGGAAAGAAAGGAGGAGGTGCCGCAGGATGGCAGCAATGTAGGCAGCAATGTACTTTTACCCCTTTTTAAAAGCTTTTCAAACTTTTTTCCTTGGTCTCACTGTCACAATAATGGAGAATATTGTCATTGATTTTTAGGATTTCAAGGATTTTGGAAACTCTTCCATTTTATGGAGTGAGACTAATCCATCTCAACGTGGATTTAGGCAGCTCAAGTCATTTTCCTAAGTAAGAAAAGCTCATTTTAGGAGTTTATGTTCACCTTGTGTGGGAATGTATGGCAGTATTGTAGGTAATGGGATGATAATTAGTGTTTGATATAATAATTAAACATGATCCATTCCCAGCAGTGCTGCATTACACAAGCTTGGTCTAATTATGAGATTGAGAGCCCGGGGCTGCTACTGCTTATTGAGACCTAAACGTCCCTGTTTGGGTGTGAAAATGGAGATTAGTTATTACTGAAGTTCTCTGCCAAACCTTTTCATCGCAACACATTTATTTTGTAACAATTAGTAGAGTAAGGATGAGTGGCCTGTAAAACAAGAACTACAGATTTGTGCAAGGATTCGTGCCTGCATTAGCTAATTTGGTAGAATTCCATGCAGAGAATTTGTTGTGATGATGACCATGTGATGTGTTAACACAGTCAGGAGGGAGAGTAGCGCAGCTTCAGCTTCTAGCTGAGGATTTTAAAGATGAAAGATGCAAAAACAGGACTTCATATTTTATTCAGTGACTCCTTGGGTTGAACGTATGTTCTTAAAGATACCACATGCTGAAAGCAAATCCATGTGAGGAATCTAGTTAAAATGAACAAACCAGAGTATCAAAACTGTTGCAAAGTTCAAAACTATTTGTGATGAAACAGGATCTATCAGTAAGACTGCAGTTTATACTTTTCCTATTCCTCATGCTTTCCTACATTGAGAATGTAGCTAAGGTTTGTGTGTCTGGAATTACATTATGCATTATATTGTTATTAATACACCATGCTTAGGCTAAAATTATACCTAGAAGATGAGGTGAAGTTAGTATAGAAACCTGTATATGGAATGTGGGTTGTCAGGAGCAGAATGAACATTTGCAGTCAGAGTATCTGCAATAATTTGGAGGCTATGCATTTGTGTGTGTGTGTGTGTGTGTGTGATTCTACTCGCAGAGAAAAGAAAGGAAGATAAACACTGCCAGTCACCTTTAAATCATGGACCTTAGATGTGAGATGGGCTGGAATGTGTGTGTGAGAGAGAGAAAGACAATGAAACCATTTGCAAAGCTTGATGCATAGCAAAGGCACTTACAGAGGCACTTGCAGAACCAATGCATGACTGGAATGCAACTGGAGCCAAACACACACACACACACACACATATTTGTAAAAGGGATGGACTTGAACCAAATCAAAACAAACAGGTGGTCATTATGTTGTGACATCCACTACATTTGTCATATTCTCTTTCTGTCAAAGCTTGGTGGTCATTCTCCACCATCTTCGCCTGTCTGTATCTGCTTCTGTTGATAACAGTTGTAAAGTATTTCAGTCATATCCGTGATTCAGAAAATAACCTATGTCTTTGTAAACTTTGTATACTACACTTAAATATTAATACATCCACTATCTGTGCTGATGTACATATACTGCAGTGACTTACTGGATTCTAACAATTAAACAAACAAACAAATAAAGAAATAAACAAAAAGTATGTTTTACACAAAGCATTGTAAATCAAAAATTACAAAACTGATATCACATTTACACAAGTATTTTGACTTTTACTCAATGCTAGTTGAAACATAGCAGAGACTACAGCCTTAAATTTAATAAAAAGAAAGAAACAAAAGAAAAAGAAAACTTAAGGTTGTAATTCCCTCGATTCTGCCTCCCAGTCACTGTTGCTGTAAAACATCCCCACATCATTATCCTGCCACTACTATGCTTCACCATACAAGATGGAATTGACCAGGTGTTGAGCAGTGCCTTAGATGTGGGGCTTTATATAAAAAGTTAATATATACAGTGTACATACACTATTATTTAATATACAATATACACAGTGTATACATTACTGAACAAAAGTCTTAGCATATGTAAAAATAAAATGCTGTTAATGAAATTAAATATTAGTAGTAGTTGAATAGATAAGTAGATGAACAGTAGTAAACAGCACTAAACTAAACAAAGTCAACACAATATGACAACACTTTGTCTGTAATGCATCAGTAGTCCAAGGTACATTTGGTGGAGTTTTATGAGAAAATTGGCTGGTATGTTTTTCTAAGCATCTTGGAGAACCTGACACAGTTTTTTGGAGACTTTGACTGTCACACTTGCTTCTATTTTAGCAGGTAATCCCTGACAGCCATTTTTTTGTCTGAAAAGTGTTACTTTCTTTAGTGACATACAAAAAATATCTGTAAAATTAATTTTTGGTTGGAAAAATAATGTTTGGAAATCTCTTTTTTTTCTTTTTTTTACTGAGCCAAAAATGCAGAAACCATAAAACAACCATCTAAGACAAAATTAGTATTTAAATAATTAGGGTGGCTAAGATTTTTTGCACAGTACTGTAAATACAGTTAGTACATGTATTTTCTGATTACATGTTCTAGCATAAAGGCCAAACTTTTCTTTTCATCTCTTGTATTTTTCCCCCTCTTCTTCTTATTATGGCCTGTCAAACTACTGGGACTTTTCACATTGTTGTTGGAAAGAGTTGCCATGGTAACCCCTAACAGAAGAAGAACCAGGTGTGGGAGATCCTGGGAGATTTCTCAGAATGGCTCCTGCTTTTATTGGCTTCAGACACTGATGTGAACTGAGTTCCAGATCATTATTGTACCAGACCTTGTCAGCTTTGCCTTCCTTATTTCACATTATTACTCTGGTCTCTTCTGTGGTCATATGCCCTCCTTACTCTTTTTTTTTTTTTGCTGTTCTCTTCCCCCTCAATCTCTGTTTATTGTTTTCCCCCAATAAAATATTCACACACAAACATCAAAACAACAATTCCTTCCATGGTGGGAAAATATAGACCAGACAACACAACACAGAAATAACACTGATAAGACAATGTGTAAATAGAAGAACATCTCATTTACTGTGCACTGTTCGAACTTTTCTAAAACACTCCTTAGACAGTAAATATGCTGTAGCCCACTTAACATTCTAGTGCCATGCGGAATTCTAAATAGTATGATGTAGAATACATAAAATGACACAGTGCTGAATCATATGTAATATATAGAATAAAAATAGTACAAAATAAATATAGAAGATAGGTAATGTATATTCATGCTACTTTAAGAAATGGAGCCCACATTTTATTAAACTTTTTAGTTGAACCTGTAATTGCAAGACTCATTTTCTCAAATTTCATATGACTGAGAACATGAAAATTGTGGAAGGAGGTCTTGAAGCTTTACATTTTAACAGAATTAGACATCTGGCCAACAGAGTGACAAATGCAATTATGTCAAACTCTGAAGATGATATTGATAGTATGAGAGGGGTAACATTGAACAAAGCCACCACACGATATGGTTCAATTAATTTCCTAGATAGTGTATCTCTGACAACATTAGAAAGTGTTCTGTCCACATGGACAGGACCAAAAATGTGTGTCCATGTGTGTAGCCAATGCTTGCTGACATCTGTCACAAACTCTGCATATCAGAGTCTGACCTTATCTATGTGCATCTGATGACTAGTTTTGCACTATGTAATTCAGGATTTTCCTCTCCATGGTCACTCTGCCAGAGAACCCCCACAGACTCTAGGGAAATTAGGCCTAGTGCACACAACATGATTTTAGCCCCGATTTCCCTCTCACTGACTAATTTTGGGGCTCTGTGTCTACTTGTCACAGGCTGCATGGTCCCATGGCAACTGCTTATGCACTGTGTATGGTTCAGTGACATGATTTTCTCAGTCTGAAAGCAATCACAGGGGGTCCAATATTTTCAAGCATGTGTGATATTCTTGGTGATGAAGCGTGAACCTCTTTGCAACTGGAAGCAAGAACAGCACTGTGAAACAGCCAATCAAGTCCAAGAGGAAATCAAATCGCTAACAAATTACTGGAGAGCAAAATCCAGTAGATCCCTAAATCCAGTTTATCTACCATTCAGTTGTGTGGGAGGGCACAGGAATACTGCTTCTTTGTGTAGCATCATCTGTGATTGCTTGTGTACTTTGCACACCCCTACTTTCACCAATCAACTGATCGCAAGTAATTAAAGTCATGTAGCCTGAGTGTCATGTAGCGCCAGCGAGTCTCAGGTTTTGAAAATCTTGTACTATGTGCTCGTCTCTAATCATAGAGAATACATTTGAGCATAAATGGTTGACTCTTGCTGTCTTCTTTGCCTGTTGGTCTCTGAAGGACACCATTCCTTCATTCCCTCAAGTCACCATTCCTTCATTCCCTCAAGTCAGGGCCATAATGGTGAAGGCTGAGCTTTTGTGTGTACCTTAAGCCTGACATATTAATTAAGTCTTACTGAAATGATGAATAGAGCTGCTCCCACTCCTTACCCTTCTCTTATTATTTAATAACTACCTGAGTTCATATTTCTTAGATACTTGACATGCCTTCTGAGCTACATGAAGGACAGCTGCTATACTATGTGGATGCTATAGTGTAGAAAAGGGTTAGTGGTCAACAATTTTAGTATCTTTTCAGCATTAATTTTGTCTTCACAAACTAAATCCATGAATGACTAAAGTCTTCATAATTCAAGTTACTAAGTAAGTTATTAGCACTTTTATATAGTCCAGTATGGTGGTACACTATATGTCCGGAGGTTTGTGAACACCTGACTATCACACCCATATGTGGGTCTTCCCCAAACTGTTTCCAAAACATTGAAAACATACAATTGTATAGGATGTCTTTGTATGCTGATACTCTAAAATCTAATGGAAAGCCTTCCTTATAACAGCAAACGGGGACTAAATCTAGAATGGGATGTTCAAAAAGCACAAAGCGTATCTGAATGCAGCTCTGCGGACAAACACCTGAGGTTAGGTGGAAAAAATTCTGTTTGATTGGGCAAAGCAAATGCATGGGTGGAGATTAGTTCCTTTTTCAAAAAAACAATGTGAAATTAACCTAACATTAGCTAGATAACACACACCAAAATGACTGAAAATTTTTTTTGGGTTCTGAAGCATACACTAAGAGAAAAAAGGGATCTTCGAATATTCTATGGATGTTTTATACTTCTAGGTTTTTGAATGAGTTCTACCTGGAACATCTAGTGAAATGAAAACTCCAAAGTGAACAGAGAGTGTAATTATATAACAAAAGCATCCATTCAATGAAATTATGTTACAGCATCATCCCTTCTGTGACATTTTAACTAAGAAAAATTCTATTTCACCTAATATTAGTTAGCTTACCAAAGTTTAGCATTGCTAGCTAACTGGAGCTAGTTCACCAGTGAGGGTTCAGGAAAGCCTTTTGTGGGCCAGACATCCATCAACAAAAGTTTCAATGTCTGCTGGAAAAGTCTGTTTTGATTTGGTGTGATCTGAATCCAAACACCTTAGGTTACTCTCTCCCATACGATGAGATGATAAACCATTAAGCAAATGTTCCAAAACATAGTCACAATAAAAGATTCCCAGGTCTGGTATCATCTTTATATTCAGGCCAAGAAATCATACTTTGAGAATGGGAGTAGAATAAAAAGAACCATATCAATCAAAAGGATGCCTAATGCTTTGCAGATGCATACACTATAAAAAGTTTTAGATGCTTTTTGATATGCTTTTCACATGTTCTCTGTTACTACTGCCATTGGAACAGACTTTCACTTTTTACCAAGTTTGTAGAGGTTCTTTTTTTCCATTATTACTTACAACTACATGATCTAAAAATGATGATTATAGAGGTTCAGCTCATTAATGGGCCTTCGTTCATTCAGTCATTCAGTCATTCAGTCATTCATTCATCTTCACTTACCACTTGTTCCGGGTTAGAGTAATAGTAGAACTCTGGGCACAAGTCAGGAACACACTCTGGTTGGGATGCCACTCCATTGCAGGGCATCATGTAAACACATGTAGGGACAATTTAGCATAGCCACTACACATACTGCCATTTTTTGTGAGATGGGACGAAATATGAGAACCTAGAGGAAACACATGCAGGCACCAGGAGAACAAGTAAAACTCCACATAGACAGTAACCCTAGCTCAGGGTCAAACCGGGGACCCTGGAGCTGTGAGATGGAAATGCTACCCACTGCACGTCTGTGCCATAAAGGGAAGCCCTAAAGAAAGGCAAGACATGGGACTAGGCCTTGGCTGGAAATGTTGGTTATGCAGTTTATATGTTTCAGGATTGGGATAGAGAAACTTTTAAATGCCTCTGAATTTTTTCTGAATAGTAACCCTAGAGGTAGATTTGTGGACCAGCCTGCAATCTTCTAGTGAACCATTTCTCAATGTTAAAGCAGCCAAGGAGGTCTTAAAACAATGGGATCATTTGGAGAATTGATGACAAATAAGGAGGTTGTTTATGTATCATGAGGCCTTACATGGAGCTAAAAGGATTATATCTACTCCTGGACCTCACTAAGCCAGAAGGGCATCCACCCCGAGCACTACTGTAAAGTGTTTGTGGAAATATTTACAGCATGAAGTGCTTTTTCTTTCACATGTACTGTCTTTTTAACTTTTACAAGAGTGGGTAGAAAAGGGGGAAAGGGAGGCAAGCGAGTATGAAAACGGAGAATGAGTTCCATAAAGACAAATCAAATGGCTGGCCCCAAGTCCAGGTTATAGTCATGTTGTTTAGTTCACTGTTCTCTTTGAATGGGGTCTCTGAAGCATTTTTCCTCAGGGGTTTTTATTGTTTGTTTTCTTTTGGGAGAGATTGGGTTGTCAGGCGCTTGATGGGTGCTTGGTAGGAACATAATGTAATGCCACAGAGCGGAGGAGAGAAATGCCGCAGACTAACCTGACAGGTAATCTGGGGAAACAAACTCAATATTTCTCCCTCATACAGTTTGTCTGAGTCCTACACCGCACCCCATCCCACAGCGCTCAACTGGTCAATATTTCTTATTTGGGGGCAGTTTGCTTCAGTGGGTATTAGGGCTCAGGTTTAACTGTGCCACTGGGCTGCAGAGGCTTCTGTTTTCATATCTGCTATTAGTATATATCACCTGTGGGAAATAGCTACTAAACACACACTAGCTTCATAGGACCCTTGCCAACTGCTCATGCCAGACAGGCATCATTTGGCTTTGTCAGTCATCATAAAAGCCTAAATCACTGACACTGGGTGTGAACAATTCTTTACAGATGGGTCCACAAGTCCACTAGTAAAATTCCACTATTTCCTTTACAAACATTCACTGGCATATGTTTTTATGCAAAGTGACTTACGCTTGATAGTATTTCATTCTTATTTCTATTATTAGTAACATACTAATGAATACAGGAATCCATAAACACACTATTACAGTATATTGCCTCAAATGAAATTTCCTGTTTTCAGACTTGTTTACTTGTCCACAAATCTCAAACATATGTACAAAATATACATGTTTACAAGGGAAGTAAAAGGTACTGATATGCATGTTCTCCAATGCAGGTAAAAGGGAAAACTGATTAAGCCTCTTTATAATGGTTCTTCCAAGAATATTTTTTGTTATTGTACTTCCCTTGCCAAAGAAAAATAAACACAAACAGGCTAGGAGGGGGTGTATGTGGTAAATTATTGCTGTGCTCGATGGAAATGCATTAGATTCAAGTGCTGAGGGGAGCAGGGATGATGGCAATAAAGCACATTTTGAGTATTTTTCATTTCCAGGGGAGAGACTGTCTCCCTAGGGGTAGGAGCGCACACACACACACACACACACATACACACATATACACACACACGCACACACACACACATTGTGGTTATAGGACCAAGGCACTCTTTTATGCCTGCTTATTATTAGATAAGCCGGTATGCAGCAAGGGTACATGAGCAATGCAGCAAAGGTACATGAGCCAAAATTCATAAAAAATTACCTGAAGTTGTCATACCCCTTTGGCCTGGTGCATTTCCACTGGTGCAGTGTATATGATAATTGATGAGTCTATGCGAAAAGGAACTCCTTCTAAACATATGACAAGCAAAAAAGGCAAGGAATAAGGGAAAAAGAGAGAAACCTTAATGCACCACCTTGCCATTTTTAAAAAAAGAAACTCTCATAAACCACTGCATTCCCTCAAATACACCCAAAGCAGCTTATAGCAAGCATCAGTCCAGTCATTCAACATGTAATTTAGTAACATCTCATTCCTCATTATCAACAGAACATAATGCACGTCCAATACGTCATGCATTCTGAAAATTTTCTTAGAATTTCTCTGAGTCATGCCCAACATGTTAACATTGCATCTAGACTGCTAAGGCAAGTAGACGAGTAGGCCTGATAGTTGTGCCAAAATATTAAATTGTACACCTAAGAAAAGTCCAAATATAAGTACAACCATGCCTCACTCCTTAACAAAGTGTGTTATGTGTTTATTTGCTGGTAAGGTGGTTGTTAGTGTTGTGTGTATGTTGAGGTGCAGGATGGGAACAAAAGAGAGTTAATTTGTTTGTCTCACTGAACACTTTTACATGGCAGTCTGTGTTAATCCTAACTGAATTTTAAAGGAGTGGTTTGAAGTGTTTAGAGCGCTCTGCTGCCTGCAAAGTGAATTGCAATGAAATGTAATGAAAACCTTGACATGGTTCTTATTTCACCAAACAGGCCCCATCTCATGCCCCCATTGAAACAACATATGCCTTATGAGTTGTGTTTTAGGGAAACGCCAAAGAGCAGCAGAGCTGAGGAGCTCTGTTCTGCCAAAAGGAAGAGCTAATTTCTGGGCCAGAAAAATGTAAACAGAGGCCTGAGATGAAGAAATGGCTATATTACTAATCACAGTTCTTAGCATTATTTTTGAAATCATAAATCATTGTAGGTTTAGAAACACTATCCAAAATATTCTAATTACACCTAAAACTTCTATATCTCAAACACTCTTTCATCCACAAAACTAGATTTTACTAGAATATAAAGTGGAGTCACAGTTTATATACAAATCCACACAAATGTACACAGACATAATTGTACTCTTTCACTTTCTTTTACTCTCTTCCACATGCTATCCCCCTCCCCATCTCCTTCCCTTCTTCCATCTCTCTTAGAAATGATTTTGTTAAGAATTGAAAACAGCTGTAATAATGAGTAAACCTCTGCTATTTATATAACCTGCTATATAACCCACCAAAGACAGCACTTTCTGTGCACACAAGCAGCCCCAATTCTTTCTCCTTTGAATCATAAAAACATGTTTATGAGTCCAACCTTTTATCTTTATTCTGTTCATTTTGTGCCATTAAAAAGAAGCATAACCTTCCACTTCCTGCAGATTCCTTTCATGTGCACAGGGATAAAGATATGGATTTAAAAGAGCAAGAGAAGTTTAGAGGAAAAAAATGTAAAACAATGTTTGGCACTAGTTTGCTGTGACAGCAGACAAGGACTAGCAGCACTTTCGTCATGTCTTACAGATGCAGCAATCTTTCTGCAGCCTCTCATTCATCCTGTATACTGAGTGGCCTCAGACATGAAAAATAGGAGTGGCTGTATACTTCTGTTCATATACTAATGAGCTTTAGTCTCCGTTTTGCCTCAGTGCTTCACATGATTGTGTTAAGGCTGAGATGGATAACAAGATCGTAATGCCGTTGACATTCTCAGTGTCTCTAAAGGCTGCAGACGCCGGGTTGTCTTCCTCTTTTACATCAGGTTTCCATAAGACCACTTTAGGATAAACCTGGACAGGACAATTATTTATGAGAAATGGTCATTACACAACATATCTTAAGACATATTTTAAATGCAGCTCCAGTGATAGAATGATTGGATCTGCCTTTTATGCTTTAAAGTTATTTTATCATTTGTTGAAGAAGATTAGTCACTTTCTAACTGGTTTAAATATTTTTCCTTGAGTTTAAGGTCCTAAATTAAGCCCTTTTTTCTGTATGGATTGATGTTATCATTTGTTTGAACAAACCAAATGCTTTAGTTAGCTAACATTGTATATTTCTTGCCTGAATGGTTCTTGTGCACTGTTAGAAAAGAGCATGCTAATGGTTGGACTATTTTTTTCTATTATTTCATGACAGCCTGTGCTAATGGGACCAGGGCAGCCTAGCAGTACAGGCTAATGAAACAGACTGCACATATTCATAAACCCAATTCAATCACACAAAGACTGGCAGCGTATGTTATGTTTCTACCTATTACAGCACTACAGAATATGGTAATGAAAAACTGATTAAATGTCTGAGGCAGCAGTGGTTAAATGAATAACTGTGAGTCAGGTAGCGTGAAGGCTTATCTGGTTGTGACCGCTATACAGCAGATGCTCATGACACACAGTTCATGGAAGGAAATACACAGACTGTCTTATCTGTCTTTTTTCTGCTAACTGTTTATACACACACAGTAGGATATTGACAGGCTGCACACACATTTGAAAGTATATGCAGAATTTAGGATGTCATCTTTCATTTATTTATGTTCATTGCACAAAGTCAGATGTCAACCATTGCCATGCTGGAGTGTCTGATGGCTAAATGCAAGCCGCAAGGCGAAAACATACACACTGACGAGAAACACTTTAGAACCAGCAGACGCTTGTCTTTCTGATTACATAGTAAAGGGTTACCCTAAAGTCCCTATATATAGGGGAATTAACACTTTTTAGTAAAATGTAACTTTATTTACAAAACATCCTCTACACAATTGCCATTTCTTTGCAAACACACACAGAGTTGTTTCTCCGACTCATGATGAACTGGTATTAACACATCTGGTGTTATTCATGTAAAATTGCATGTCCAACGCAACCTTGCTACAGCTTCCTGATCCAGCCCTGAGGATGATTTCAATACATTCTTCTTTTGTCAAAGGCATTTTTAAAGGCTATCTGAAAAAAAAAACAAGAAGCATAAACCTGGACAGGAGATACTAGGCAAAACATGCAGACTAAGCGCGAGACTTATATATATACTTTATATATATATATATATATATATATATATATATTACACTATATTACCAAAAGTATTCGGTCACCTGCCTTGACTCACATATGAACTTAAGTGCCATCCCATTCCTAACC
>CM075021.1:5396125-5428961 GCA_037576675.1 Pangasius sanitwongsei | reverse complement strand
AAATCCATTGTGGTGGAGTATAAAGGCAAAATCACAAAAACTCTGTCATTGTCCAAATACTTCCAGACCTAACTGTACATACTGTATATACACATACACACATATACAGTGGGGTCCAAAACTCTGACACCACATTGAAAATCTGGGATTTTTTTTTATTTAAAACTGGAAATAAACAGAAAAGTATTAGAATTTTGAAAATTCTAAAACAAAAAAGGAAATTTCTATGTCACTACTGTGACAGCTTGAGTGCACACTATCATTAAATCAAAAAGGGAACATGCCAAATACTAAAAAACTGAAATTCATGTAAATATTTCTAAGATTCTACATTTCACTCATGTTATTGCTGATAGTATAATTTGTACTGAAAACCTTTGTGTTAAATTGGAAAAGTATGCCAAACTGATTTTCCAAAGCATTTTCACTAGTGGTCTCAGACTTTTGGATCCCACTGTACACACAGACTAGGCAAAATTCAAACTCTTGAAACCAGGGAACAATGTCAGAAACCAGAATAGCAAGAACAGTAACAAAAAGCATGGTAAGCCAAGCAATGATACACCGAGCATTGCTTTAACCATGATCCAGCACTGACATGACAGTCCCGTTGTAATTTTTGTAATGTTTATTAACATTATTTAGCCATGTATGTCTGTTCATATTTCCTTGTGTTCTGAGTTCTGTTTTTCTGCCAGGTTGGCCTGCTGCTTATTCAAGGTCATGCTTCTGCCTCAGACATTTCAGTCTTCCTGTGTTTTCACTTGTTCTGCCTCTTTTCTATATGATTCTTGAAAAGCACTTAATTAACAGAACAAGCATGTACATCCAGAGCCTCTTGTGTGATACCAAAGTGAAAGGGCTTTGTATGTTCTTACAGAAAAGAAATCGGCCTGTAATGGCTGAATAAAGATTAATCTCTTGACCTATATTTACAAGTAGAATATCGAGACCAAATTGCATTCTGCTGCATGTTCCGTTCGAGTTAAAAAACATGTCCACTGCATTTCATTAATTGTTCCCTGAGGAATGCAGTTATGGCCAGCATGGCTCCACCAGTGTGGTTGCAATAGTATCTCATTATGCTTCGTTAGGCTGTTATTAGACTGCCATTAGGCTGCTATTAGGCTGTCATTAAAACACACACACACATGCACATGAAGAGAGAGAGAGTGAGAGAGAGAGTTGTCTTTGCTTTTGCCAAACTCTCTCTTTCTCTCTTTATTTCTTTCACGCACACACATACACACAAACACACACACACAGTAATGTTATTACCATCATGTTAAATATGTTTACTCACAAAAGACTTGTTATCGAGTCAATCATATTTCATCACTTTCTCATTAAACCTGGGGATGCACATTGCTTCTCAGCCCCTAAGTCTCTCCTGATGAGTTTTTGCTAGATGTACCATTTCAACACCCTTACAACCAAAGCTTTATATTGATTTGGAGGTGAAAGAAGAATATTGCAAACACTGAGGCCCAATTTAGTGGTTGTTGATCTACAGTTTGTCCAGAAGACCTCACTGAGTCTATAATAAATATCTAACATGTATCGTGAATTTTGAAAGTAATTATACAGCTCATTTATGGCTGTAGTTAAAGTGTCAGGAGAATGATGTATCTGGTGATTTTGGCGGGTGGGTGGGTGAATTAGACATATTTGTTTATGATCTATAATAGTGTATATTATTATACTAGCAACAACAGTGTACTAGCAACGACAGATTAAAGGGGGGCTGTGGTGGCAGATAATCTGTCTAGTGACTGGATGAAGGCTGGATTACAAATTCAGAGCTCAGAGAACCTTGTGGATTACATATACATGCACGTACAATAGGGGTGTAATGCAGTGCCATTATCGGAATGTGTGTCTGTTCAGGGCTCCAAATTCAGATATCTTTCATGCGACAGAGTTGGAGATGGATGCAGTTGCAGGTTAGATTTTTATTAAAATGACACAGGCAAATGATTCCAAAAACATGAAGCAAAAACCATAAACAGTGACAGGCAGAAAGTCAGGCGATCAGCAAACAGAGTGACATAGGCAAATCCAAAATCCAAAAACTTAGCAACAAGTTTTACCTCTGGTGTGAGGACTAGGTCATTCTGGATGCTTGGCGTGGAATTCTTGGCAGATTAGAGGGTCAAGAACTTTGTGTGCCAGAATCCAGCATTGATCCTTCTATGTTGTCCTTCTATGTTGATTGGTGTGGGTGGTGTGGTGGGGGAACATCGGATGCTAGTAGTCCAGGTGTGACAGGCTTGAGACGTGATACTTGGAAGGCGGGTGCTAGTTGACTATGGTGAGGCAGATCCAGATTTTACATGTTGTTGTTGATATGGTGGAGTACCTTGTATGGGCACTGAGCTTCTTGCAACCTTGAGTGTTTCTACTGCCTATCGTTGATAACCATACTCAGTCACCAGGTTGAAACTGTGGGGTTTTTCCTTGATGTCGGTCAAATCCCTTGTTCTTCTGATCCCCCTGTTCTAAGCGCCTCTGTGCCTCCTCTGACCCAGTTCACTCTGCCTAAACCAATTATCAACTGTGGGAGAGCGTTCCAGGGAAATAGGGGTGGCTGTTAACCAAACACACACTGGAAGGGTGTCAATTGCGTGGCTGAGTGGCACAGTGTATTCTGGGTGTATACAGCCCATGGTAGAAACTGAGCCCAATCTGGTTTTCCTGGTTACCATGTTCCACTTGTCCATTAGCCTGTGGAGGGTAGCCAGACGTGAGGCTTACAGAGACATGCAGCTTCTCCATAAAGCTATCTTAGACCCTTGAGGAACTGTGTGCCTTGATCACTCGCAATGTCTTCTGGTAGCCCAAAGTAATGAAACATATAGGGAAAGATAAGTTTAGTGGTTTCAAAGGAGGTGGGTAGGCCAGGCAAAGGGACAAGACCTAGGGATTTCCAGAATCGGTCTATGATGACCATAACTACAGTGTTGCCACCAGATTCAGGGAGATCTGTGATGAAATTTATGGCAATGTGGGACGAGGGTCACTGTGGTGTGGGTAGAGGCATGAGTTTACCTGCTGGGAGAGTGCGTGGTACTTTTGCCTGGGCACAAGCAGTGCATGACGAGATAAATCTGTGGATGTCGGTAATCATGTTAGGCCAATAGTACTTCACATTCAACAGGTCATATGTCCTCTGTGTGCCAGGACGTCCTGTGGCTAGCATTGTGCCCATGTGATGAGCTTGCTTCTCTAGTTGAGTGGCGCAAAAGTTCAGTCTGGTGGGCACGCAGGGGGAACTTGTTGCACTGGTGTGTGAGCGATCTCTCTGTCAATGTCCCAGGTAATTGCTCTTACAAAACAGGAGGAAGGCAGTATGGGTTCCACCTCTGGTCCTTGTTTTCAGTGGGATGGAAGTGGGTCAGAGAGTCACACTTGGTGTTCCTGGAGCTGAGCCTGTATGAGAGTGTAAAATTGAACCGGGCAAAGAACAAAGCCCACCTGGCTTGGCGAGGGTTGGCTGTTTTCAGGTACTCAAGGTTCTTGTGGTCTGTGAAGATCATGAAGGGATGGGTCGCTCCCTCCAGCCAGTGATGTTCAATTTCCTATACTATAGTTCTACTCTGTTGGTGAAAGGCACAGAATAGAGATTAGGTTTTTTGTGATAATTCCACTCCCACTCCAGATTTTAAGGTGTCCACTTCTACAGTGAAGGGCATGGACAGGTCTGGATGCTTCAAAATGGGAGTGGTGAAGGCAGTTTTGAGTCTTTCAAAGGCTTTATAGGCTAATGAGTTCCACGGCAGACGCTTGGGTCACTTTTTTAATAGGACGTAAGGAGAATAGCGGTGGAACTAAAGCCCTAGATGAACCTGCTATAGAAGTTGGCAAAACCTAGGAATCTTTGAAGCTCCTTGACAGTCTTGGGAGTGGGCCATTCTGTGACTGCCAGCACTTTTTCCTGGTCCATAGCCACACCCCCAGGGCCTACAAAGTATCCAAGGAAAGAGATGGTGGACAGATTCACACTTCTCTCCCGCAGCGTAGAGCTGGTTATTGAGGAGGCAGGATAGGACTTGCTTAATGAGGGGGTACCTGGCAGAAGATCTATGGCACAGTTATAGGTTCTGTGTGGGGGCAGGCCACTAGCTTTAGCCTCTCTAAAGACCTCTTGGAACTTGTGATACTCCCTGGGGATGTCTGTGGGGGACAGGGCTTCGGGGATCTCCAATGTGGTTGAGGAAATACCAGACGGGGGAGGTGCAGATAGTGATTAATGCAGTGAGATGAATATTTAATGATTTGCTTGTCGTATCATGCTATTATAGGGTTGTGGAGGTGTATCCAGGGAATTCCAAGGATGACAGGGTTTTTAGCAGTGACAGAAATAAGGAAGGAGATGACTGACTTGGAGTAGGGATTTGGTACAAAGTGTGACAGTTCCATTCCCTATGGGTCCTCCATAAATATCATGAATCACTAAGGGGTGCTGTCATGGTTGTGTTGGTATATTGAGCTTCATGACGGTATCGTCGTCCATGAAATTTCTATCGATCAGCACTGAGAGAACATAGACATGGTCTGAGTGCTTTATCTTCACCTTCAGGGTAACGGATTGGTTGGACAAAAACTGAGATGGACTCACCATTGGGATACGTGTGGAGGTTGTGGTTCTCTCAATGGGACTGGGTTGGACTGGGGTTTACTCACAAACAGGACACTGTCCCAAAATGATTGGAGTGACTGCAGTAGAAACACTGCTTGTCCTTTCTCTGTTTCTCACAATCTGCGGGAGTCAGTCTGGTCTGACCCAGCTGCATGGGCTCTGGGCAGTCGTTTTCAGGCATTGGGTGTGCAGACCCCTTGTGCACTTGATGGTTGTGGATGAGGTGATCCAGACAGATGGCTAAATCAATCAGGGAATCAAGGTACATTTTATCATCATGGCAGGCCAGCTCTGTGAGCACTTCCTGGTTGAGACCTTGATGAAAGGTGGCTTTGAGTGCAGGCTCGTTCCATGTGCTTCCTGCAGTGAGTATGCAGAACTCCAGGGCAAACAATAGTCAGCATTTATTTTTCCTTAGGTGACCGTCAAGAGCTGCTCTCCAATTTCCTTGCCTCCAGGAGTATGGTCTAAACCTAGTTTGAAAAGTTCCACAAAGCTGTCATATGACGACCATGGTTCCCATCCTTGATATCTGACTGCAGTAGCCCAACTGAGGGATTTTCCCATGAGCAAGCTGAGGAATTGTGCAATTCTCTTGGCCGGAGAAGTGCTGTGAGCACTGTAACTAGAAGCCTTTGCACTGGGAAGTTTTGCCAGTTTAATGCTCCTGCTGCATCCATGGGGATGGCAAAGTAATCTGTCATGTGACAGAGTCAGAGACGGATGCAGTTGCAGGTTAGCTTTTTATTAAAAAGACACTGGCAAACAATTCCAAAATGCGAAGCAAAAACCATAAATAGGGACAGGCAGAAAGTTAGGCAATCAGCAAACAGAGTGAGGTAGGCAAATCCAAAATCCAAAAACTTAGCAACAAGGCAAGATCAAAAACTAGAACAACCAGACACAATATGGAAGGCTTTGTAAGTCAGGTTATCGTACACTGAGCATTACTTTGCAAAGAGTGTTAGTGAGTGTCCGTGTATATATAGGGTGTGTATGTGATTGAGAACAGGTGTGTATGGTTAGAACTCAGGGGCATTGTGAATGTGCTTGTGAAGAGTTCACCGGGGATTGTAGTCTGTGGTGGACATGTTTGTAGGCTGCATGGTGTTCTGAGAAGTGAAGCTTCTGGTGGATTCCAGCGCTGACATGACAATATCTATGTACACTCAGGTTTAAACTGGAAGTAGGGATGGTCTAGATAGGACTTATTTTTTTCTGAACCATACCACCATGCCCCAGAAACAAAAAACGTGGGAAAAGAAGTAATTCTTCATTCACAAATTATAACAAACAGTAATTTGCAGAACATAACTTTATTTAACTCATCAACACAGTTTCTCAGCCTCAGTTAATTCACTCGAGTTCATAATCAATCTCAACCAGAATCCCTGTCGACCTATCTTTCGAACCGTGATGTCTTGACCAAGTCAGGGAACTATTGTTTACAATAGTCAACAGCTGGCAACAAGAGCCACCTAATAATAGTTGATAATGGAATAACTTTATTTCTGGATTTGTTACATTCCAGAAAGATCACTATAAGTTCACTATAAGAATCTACCACAAAGCTGCAATGCAATGCTGCTGCTAGTCTAAATGAATTTTCATTATAATGCCTGTTAGATTTTCCAGGAAGATTTTAATAAGATTTAATAATGAGAACATTCATTTAAGAATGACAAAAACATGCACTATGAACATATAAGTTAACACTCTTTACAATGAATTAAATTATTATATTTGGAGGCCCCCAGCAGAGATATGCAGCCCTGTGCACAGAACATTATCTGAGTGGGCTATATGGACTGGCAGCTCTATAAATAAAAGCCTATTTCATTTGTGTATTTTGTGATAGTTTGTACAGAATAGTGCATCTCCTATTCAAATCATGTTAATGAACTTGGCTCAAGCCTGCATCACATGAAAATAAAAAGCTCTCACTTGTGCAAGCTTTCTAAAACAAATCAGTAGTCCTATTTGTATCTGTTAAGACTACATTATCTATTCAGTCTGAATGTATTTGCTACATATTAGGGTTACATCCCTAAGAAGTAGAAATGGCAGCACTGTCAGCATGGTGTGTGAATTCTGCCTCTGACATTTCTACTTTAATTGGTCTCAACTAGAGATGTAATCGCAGTTATTATTCTTGTTTTTAACCTGCCACCGATATTTTCTATGGAATTTAGTTGGTTTTATTTCCCAAAATATAAACATAAATATAAACTAGTGGCCTAAATTAACTCACTGTGACCCTGACCAGGCAGTTACTAAGGAGCACTGCACATTCACATTAATAACCATGATCTTTATTTGTCCTGTGAGCTTCATGCTTGAGAACACTTTGCAAGAAAGTAAAAATCTCCCGTTCTACTTGTCTAACTTTTTTGTTGCTTCCCACAGGATCTAGTCTCAAATAGATGGTCTTTCTGGCAAGCTTTCTAAAAAATAAAACATTAAATATAAACATGAAATATTATTAAATAAATATTCGTATTTGATCTATTTATCTATATTGAAAACAGGGCTGAAAACCTGCTTACTTACAGTATTCGCAGTAGTTTCAGTATTTTCCAGAAGCGTAACATACACTATGTGGACTCCTGACCATCACACCTACTGTATACAGTATGTGCTTTTACAACATCCTTTTCCAGATTTAGTCCTCCTTTGCTGTTATAATAACCTCCACTCTTCTGGGAAGGCCTTCTACTAGATTTGTGTGGCTATGGGGATTTGATCATTAAGCCACAAGAGCATTATTGAGGTCGCTTTGTGCACAGGGGCATTGTCATGCTGGAACATATTTGGGCCTCTTAGTTCTAGTGAAGGGAAATTTTAATGCTACAGCATACAAAGACATCTTATACAATTATGTGCTTCCGACTTTGTGGCAACAGTTTGTAGAAGACCCATATATGGGTGTGATGGTCAGATGTCCACATACTTTTGGCGATTGTAGAACTCTGGTGTGTGAGAGGGTGAAGGAAGACTCAGGGAGGCAGGTGGAACCTTAGCCGAGCTCCAGGCTTGTGTTTATTTAGACCACCTTTTTCAGCGCACTTTCCAAACTCAACAAAAAAAGGACAAATCAAATGAAGATGGTCCATCACGGACTGGCAGCTTTCGCTCGCCAAGTTCACAGTTCAAGTTCATGTTCCGCGGCTTGTGTGTGGATGTGTGTAACAGGCTTCACCAGCTATGCCACTCTCTTTCTCTCTCTAGTTATGGAAGACTGAAAGCACACAGAGACACCAATAAGTAGAATACTGGTAATGGGACACACGTGAGAATCATCACGTGTTACCTGCTGGTTCAACCTGCCTCCTCTCTGTCCACAGCTGATGCTCGATCGTGCCCCCGCCGCCACAGCCATATAGTGTATATAGGATGTGAATCTTGAATTAATTCTAGCACTGAAATTCTGATTGCTGAGAGTACAATGGAAGCCTAAGGGCAGTTGTTAAATTCTGTCAGTGAATGTTTAACATATGTACTCATATAATGTAAATTTGAACCTACAACCATTACACTGAGGAAGTCTTACCAAAGCTGTTTTTATGGATTTTTATCCCACTTTCCAGAGGGCTAATACAGTAAAAAGCAATTCTAATTACTTCTGTTTTCCTATCAAGCAGGAAAGATGATACAAAAAAATTACAAAATTATACAAATTTTGAGTTTACCTTACAAACACTTTTGATTAAACAATTCAAGAAAGTGTTCTAGAAAAACATTTTTTGTATAAATGTTTATTGACTGCCCCAAAACAGTGTCTAAGTTTGGAATAACCACTTTTCCTTGTAAAGGAAAATGTGTTAAAATTCTTATCTGTAATAACAATGCTTTAAAATAATGGCATACTCCTTTAAAGTTATACTATATTTATTATACCAGATATGCAACAATCACATTCTTTAGACTTTCAGTTATATCTCATAAAAACCTACAGAGCACATTGTGGCTTTGGTTATAGGGAGTAAAAAGGCTACCTTAGATGAAGAATGACACTATTTTGACTGGGCATATCCATATTCAGTATTATCCTCATCTGTAACACTGAAGTTAACATGGGAATGATGCACAGTGTTAGGGCATTGGATTACTGTTGGGCCCTTGAGCAAGACGCTTAACCCTCAGCTGCTCAGCTTTATACTGTGTCAATTGTAAGTCTCTTTGGATAAAAGCATCAGCCAAGTAAATATAAAAGTAAAAATATAAAGTAAGCCATGTGTTCCTGACATGCACATACATATACAAAATTTCCTATATACTAACCTCTATATCCAGTTAAACTGGATAGCAACTTCTTAATTTAGCTTTATAATGGATAAAGATACATAGATAGCCTGGCCCTTTTGGCCAAACATGTTTCATTAAAGGATCTTATACACTTGTATACACGAGTGCATTGCCAGAAGAACAATGCTAGTGATATAATATTAGCACCTGTAGAACAATGTCATTAAACTCTTTTTTTGTAGAATGCAGAGATTTGAATCTATGATGTTGAAAAAATTATGCACTTTGCTATTGCTTGGCCATCTGAGCTCAAGTCATAATTTTAAATATAAGTCAGGAGTACTGTTTTTCTGTTACACAGTGAGCTGTTGCAGAGGTAGGAAGCATTTTTTGAACACCACAAGCCATAAGTGGTTAGTAGCATAGGTGGCTAGATAGAGATACTGTAGATTGTAGATTGTACTGTAGATTAAATCCAAGAATGAGATTAAATGAACTTCTAAATAAATGTACCTACAACATATACTTTAAAATATTCCTTCAAATTATAGGTACAAAATAGTTTGAGAGAGAGAGAAAGAGAGAGAGAGAGAGAGAGAGAGAGAGAGAGAGCTATAGAAGTCATGACTCAGAGAAACCATGCTGTGCAAAACAACAATAATACTGAACAGAGCTGAATCACCATGGATATGATTTCCTAATTTGAAAACCACATTGTCTGTCTTGCTTAACGTGTAAAAGCAGTCATGTGATGACTTGTTTCAGACCATCAGCCTTATGATGTCTTTGAGGCTGACATTACCAGTAATGTATGACTAAGTAAGGCAAGCCAGTAGACCTTCAATTGCTGCTACAAGGTAAGAACATCTGCTGGATGCAACAACACATTCTGTAGACTGCACGCTTAAACTGATCTACAGACTCTGTGCAAAAAATTAGTAGAATCCTAATACTAGAGATCACCTCTGAGAATATCAATAACAGACTGAACACAGTTTTGCTTTCTGGCCAAGCCCTTGAAGAAAAGCCAAGAGAGCAAAGAAAAAAGGAGGGACAAAGAGAGGGACAAGGCCTATTGGCATAGCTTCCCTTTCAACACCACTATTCACTGCTTTTGCTATTTCCCTACTTTCACAACCTTTCCTAAGCCATATTAGTGCAGCCACCCAATATCCTTAACCTTCATAGCTTTCTATCTACCTTATTTGCTCCCACATATTTACATTCTCTCTCTCCTTATCTCTCTCTGTCTGTTCCTGTTAGACTTCTCATGATTCCTTTTAGCTTCCAGGAGTGGCCTTCGGTAGTATTTCTCTCTCTTTCTTCTCTGCACACACACACACACACACACACGCTAGTCTCTCTCTCTCTCTCTCTCTCTCTCTCTCTCTCTCCTGAATCTTGCCTTATCACTTTCTGAGACACAGCCTTAGAGAAGATAATGCAGAAAAGGCTATAATATCTGTGCAGGTTACTTTTGCTCTCTGCTTGTGTGAACACGGGTTCAGCCCATGAAAGAAAGCACCCGAGGCTTCAGACACTAGATTTAAACTAGACACATGCTGAAATCCTCAGTCATCCAGAAACAAGAACAAAAACCTTGCATCCTGAGGGTGGAGTGCTTTACTATAAGGAGGAGAAGGACTAAGAAGGCTAGACAGACATAAAGAGAATGAGAATGTATTTGTACAACTGGGAGAATGAAGGTTATCTGTATGTGTACATCAGAGTACAGTGGCGCGACAGCTGAACTCTGACATTTAAATGTATAATTTACCATGTTGTATTTTGTATAAAGGCTGGAAGTGTGTATGTACTGTGTGTGTATATGTGTGGGAGTGAGAATGTCTGGAACAGTATCTCCTCGCTTCCAGACATTTTCTCCTCATGTAAATTACATTACATCAGCCATTCTAGAGCTGTCAATCCCCCGTTCAGATGTTAACACTTTGCCTTCCAAACTGAGTGTGTAAATGCCACAGGGAGAATAGTGTGTGTGTGTGTGTGTCTTTGCACAGCTGGAGGGTGTAGTGTGCTTGGATCTGCATTTAGCAGGCCGTAGCTCCATCTTTGAGAGGCATTAGCCAGCCCTTCTCCAGCCTTGTTCATTAAACTGCGCAGGTAGAGCCACTTCCGCCTCGCTGTCAGAGAGCATATAGCTGTGTCGCAAATTAGCAACAAAACACAGCTACACTCATGTAAAATGGATATGCTTCCAACAGAGCTGTGAGCTTTAACTCAAGAGTGCCTCCGACACAGCTCTCCGGCACTACTAATTTCCTGCATTAAGACAAGTGCCACCATACTTCACCTTCAATAACAGATGTTATTAAATCGATGAATAGAAAGATCATTTCCTCTTGCCGTCTCTCCTGTGATCCCAAACCAGGTAAGGACTCAAGGCATGCTGCAGTCCTCTCTCTCTCTCTCTTTCTCTCTCTCTGTTTTCTACATACTCTTGCTTTTTCAAGCTGAGATAAAGATTTTCTTAAGAGCGGCAAGATGGTGGCTTGCTTTGTTCACATCTGAGCGACTTCTGGTTTAATCCTGACCCAGATGCGAGGCATGAAATCAGGAGGAATTATCTGTAATAATAATTTTCTGCTTTACAGACATTGATGGATCTGATCAGACTGATGTAACCAAGTTTGGCTTCACAGCTGTTAAGTGAAAGAATTAAGAATGCTTCCTAATGAAAGAATAGCTAGCCTTGCTGTGCTATGAAAACCTGTTTCCTTGGTGAAATGCAGGCAAATTAGAAAAACGATGCAGCTCAGCAATTAGAACATTTCAAAGGGAGGCTGACATTCAGAAATCAGACTGTTAAAAGCAGCATCACTGTTATATGGTACACAATGGCATAGTCTACTCTAAGCCATAATCATCTATACAGCACTTATTGATGGTTTGACTATGAGTAATTCTATGAGTAAATGTTATGACTATGTGTAATTCTGTGACAGGGTAATGTTTTTAAAGCATATCCAACTTAAGTCCACTAGTCAGTTTAAAAAAAAATCTGACTTCAGATTTGGACTACATGGGTGCTAGCTTGTTTTCAGATTTTTGAAATTACTTGGGTGCAGTTCATATCTACAAGTTTGCCAGATTTTTCTTGAGCAGAGCTCTTGCCATGACTTTGTTCAGATGTAGTGCAGACTGATATATCAGAACATACTTTATAGGTCAAATATGCTGTCAATTGCAATATTAGGCAGTATGAAATCTGGAGATAATTAGTCCAATATTATAATGTACAAATGAAAAGTAGACATGTTAGAAATAAAAATTTAATATCAGCTAAATATACTGTGAATATATGGATGTTGATTATCATGACTAATCATGTTAATTTGCCATCTCTGCAAATTTTGATTTAATTTAGGCATCTGGAATCCACCCACAATCATTGGCTTCCAGCCTGTAAAATAGCATTTTGAATAGCATCTGAATAATCATGCCTGTTGAACTGAAAGTGCTTACCATCAAAGATCTCCAGTAAGCATGGACTGTTTGGTACTGACAATGGCAGAATGTGGGAAGCTTAGCGAGGGGTAAAATGCAGTGACTGCTATTGGGAACTGCAGCAGAAGGCGTGGATGTTTTATCAATAATTTAATTTATAATGGCATATTTATAAATGGTATTTAATGTAGCCATCATATGTCATTCCATAACACTGCCCAAAATATATATTATAGGGTAAAATATTTTAGTTTATCAAATTGCCAGAAATTGGCACTGGACTTAAATACAGCTCCTGGCCAAGGGAGATATCATGCAACAAAAGTACTTGTGAATAGTAGATACATGAGACATGCCCTTGTGTTGGGTAAATACCACTATGTATGCACCATTGTCCAAGCACCAAGTCCATGATGTTTGCTGTGCACAATTTCAGTTCAATTATTAATATATTCCTCACAGTTTATTGTGGCTTCTGGTGACCCATTCACAGTACAATCACAAGTTAGCCTGGAATCTCTGGAGAACAAAACAGTGCCTCACATTGATTCCTGACTACTTACTATTGGGATGTCCATTACACAGCTGACCAATAACATGCCTCTGCAACATAACCAGGTGAGTACAAATGCAATTGGAAACCAATTCATGCTTTGGCAGGGTGTAAAAAAAGAGCAAAGAAAAAAAGAGAGAGAGAGAGAGTTGTGAGCACAGATAAGTGTGAGATGAGTGTACCCCAGGAAATTACAACAGAGAGGGAAGTAAAGTCAACAGGAGGTTGATAGAGATGAAAAAACCAGATGGAGGAGGAGCAAGAAGCAAGAACAACTGATGTAGTCACTGGCCATTCTCTCTCTGTCTCTCTCTGTGTGTGTGTGTGTCTGTGTGAGAGAGAGAGAGAGAGAGAGAGTGAGAGACAGAGAGAGAGAGAGAGAGAGAGAGAGTGTGTTAGTGCCTCACAATTCCTGCTGAGGATGATTACACTTAAGGACACTAATGATGTGCACTTTCTTTCCAGCCAGACAATGCAATTAGTAAGACATCCATTTATGTCGAACCCTGAAGCATTTCTCCACTTCCTCTTCCTTCTGTCTCTGGTGATGCTTTCTTTATGATTCAGGAGTGGTCTTCTGTCAGTTTGTATGTAATGGCACATTTGCAAACCAGAAACTGTCAGTGCATCATGAAAAAAAAATTACACTGGATATAAAAAATCTACACACCCCTGGTGAAATGACAGGTTTTTGTGATGTAAAGAAAAAAAATGAAACCATAGAAAGGGTCTTTTTCTCCAACCCAAACAGATCGTAACTGTTTTGTGATGTTACTTCAAAAATTCAAAAATAATGGTTCTTTATATCAGGTAATGACTTTGGTGGCTTAGGCATATACCACATTTTTTAATGAATAGATACAGTGGATATAAAGTAGACACACCCTAGTTAAAATTGGATAACTGGATAAGAAGCTGCACTAATTATATGTACTACATTATGGAAATTATCGAACATTATATTTTGCACATCTAGAAGTCCAAAGTCTTAACCACTGAGCTACAACTTCCCCTCAACAGTGCACAGCTCTGCAATGTTGAACTATTTTTAAAAAGATTCATTAGTGTTTATGTCTTTGATGCTGAAGAGAATTTCTGACCATAGAATGTCTTATATAGCAGAATTCCATGGAAAATACATGGAAAATTTTGAAAATACAGAACATAATGTACATAAAACATAACATATACAGTATATACAGATTATTAAAGATATTTCTAGGCACATCAAAAGGTTTATTTAAAATGTTTCATAGTCCTTTACAGAGATTCTATCTGGTTGTGTCACCTGACATGATGATCAAACATGCGCTTTTCACTATATATCCAAAAACCAAGCAAAGGTATTTCTTATCTGACAAGTTTCCAATCACATGGAACTTTAGATCACAGGTTTTCATGTTCACTCAAAACTTGGAACTTGAAGGATAAAACCTCTGTGATCCCAAGAAGAGTATATAGGTTAATTTATTTGTTCCAGCTATTTTGTGCTATTCCTGCCACATTATTTCCCGGCCCCAATGGACCATGAGGTCACATACAGTATGTGCTTGATGGATAATGCAAACTACAGCTTGAAGGGGACACAGAGGAAAAAAAGAGTGAATGGGAGAGGGGAAGAAAGACAGATGGGGCCCTACTCATTATTCCATACACTGGAGACTTAACAACCTTAGGTAGCACACTAGCAGAATTTTCAATTCAAGTAAACAATTACATAACTACATGGTTTGTTTGCTCATCATTGTATGATGGTATATTTACATTTATTCATTACATAGGTCTTGACACCATCCTTATGCCATTGTGAACAGGCCTGTTGTCCTATTCCATACCCTATATAACGTATAGAGTGCCTTGCATAAATATTCATCTCCTTTTTGCAAAATTATTTGCAAATTTAAAAAATTGCATTGAATGTCACTGACTTTTTGTGGAGGAGGCCATCCACAAAAAGACAGTGAGTGGGAAAAGAGGGGCTTATTCAGAGAAACAACAACAAAGAGGCAAAGCATAATGTTCAGCATGATGCTCCTACCTCTATGCTTCAACTGTGGGGATTGGATTCTCATTGTGGTGAGCAGTACTTGGTTTCTGCCAAATGTAGCACCTTGTGCCAAGGCCTAAAAGTAAAATTTTGGTCTCATCAATCCAGAGAACATTTTTGCACATGTTTGCTGAGTCTCCAAGATGGTGTTTGGCAAACTCTAAACAGGATTTCATATGGCTCACCACTCTTCCCTACAGCACAGCTTTGTAGAGCTTTTGTAGAGCTGTCGATCTCTCAGGCTCCTTCAGAGTTATCTTTGGCCTCTTGTTTGCTTCTCTGACTAAAGACCTCCTTGCATGGTCACTGACTTTTGGTGGAGGGCCTCCTCTAGACAGAGGTGCTGTTGTGCCATATTCTTTCCACTTTTTATTCAGGGAATTACAACAACAATTAAACATGTCAAGACCAGGGGTCTCATGTATTAACCATGCATGCACATTACATTTCAAAAAAAGGCAATGGAAAAGACAACAATAATAAGCGAGTTTTCTAAAAGTAATTAGAGCAATAGAAGGAACATGTTGTCATTAAAGTTAAACTCAAATTTAAAAACTTTTATTTATTTATTAGACCAACCACTATAAAATATCAACCAATATAAAATGTGTGGGATTTATCAATGTCCAGTGTGTACAACTGTGCGTACGGACGTATGATGGGATGAAGGAATCTATTCTCCCTGTTTATTATTACCTGCATATGTCTCTTGTTTATGGGCTCATTAGAAATCATGTCTCTTTTGTTCACCTCCAAAATTTGTGATTGTGTACTGGCCCAGTCTGAAGCTCTGCTGAGTGCACCAACAGCAATATCTGAAAAAAAATAAAGCTACATTTGTAGATTGAAAACAAATAAACCTACATTTGTACTTAGGCTTGAGCCAAATTTATGATGGTATCAGCAGTTAGCAATATATTCCATCATCATGGCTATTTAATTCCGCTATGCTAGAAAACATTGCTAGTTGCCAATAGATTTAAGGGCTTTAGACAGGGCAGGTGACAAATCATTCTACACTTTGCCTGTGTCACTTTTCTTTGCATATGAAACATCAGCTTAGGGCAAATTTTTTATAGGTGAAAAATCTTTTGCGTTTCTTATGTGGTTACTAAATCACTTAGCAAACAAGGATTGCATTGCTATTTTAGCACTCACCGCCTACATATCAAAAATCATTAGACCATAAGTAACACCATGACCATGTGACCACCATTTGATGTATTATATCAAATATAAATATCAATTGGGCAAATGAAGTTGAGACCTTTTCAACTCAGAAGCAGGTGCCGTATGCAGGTCTCAAGCATGTTAGTGGTGGTTTCTCGAAGTTGTCACTCTGAGAAACTGTGATTTCTCCAATATTGTTGCTTTGCTGCCCATAGTATTTGTTTGAATGATATTGTTTCTCTGTTATCACATGACTGGATAACATTACTGTGTACTGCTTCCAATGAGAACTGTCCTGCTTATTTTGTACAACATGAAAAGGCTGCTGCCATTGCTAGAATTTTTCAGCCATGGTTAAATTATTATTATTATTATTATTATTATTATTATTATTATTATTATTATTATTATACTGACATAATGATCCGTGATTATATCCGTGATTAGAGATTGTGATTGGATTGATGGTATATTTCACACAATGTCACAAGCCTACTAGTAGCAAATGCCTTACAGAAACATAATTTGAAGTTTTAATTAAAAAAAAAAAGATTTAATTAATCATTCTGGTTGCAGGATGTGGATGGGCCAAAAATTCTTTCAAGTATGGTTGCCATGACTACTTTCCTCTTCTTTTAACATGTCCATGGAAGGCAAAAAAGTGTGAATATATTCTGAAACAGGCACTAATTCCAATGCTGAGCAAATATTACACACACACACACACACACACAAGCATAAAGGCTATAATTATTACAGTGAGTCTCTTCACTCTCACAACTCATCAAAATCATCCCTGGAGCAATAGGGACCAAAGGAAGGAACATTGCATTTACTAATATTAAAAGAGGAAAAAAACATGTATCTTCAGCACTTTTCTTGTTGTCTGACATCTCCACCATGACAAATAGGGCTGCTGGAATTTGCTGAATGTCCTGAATCAGAAAAATAGTCTTTGCTGTATATATGCACTCAAACTATCCAGACATTGCTTCATTGCTTTGATACTGAATATTTTATAGGAAAAAAACCTCTCTAGTTAGCTTCTTAACTACCTTGTACATGATGGTGAATATAAATAAAAATCTTTTTTATAATATCTGGCTAATACAGGAAATAAAGTACACATGAGTAAGTGACCTCTAAAAGGAAATGGAGAAGATCAGACATGGATAAAACAAGACGAAGAATAAATTCTCAGGTTCATGTCTGCTTGTCACAGGAAGCCTACCAGTGGCAGAACAGTTGTTCTGTTAAGGGCCTGCTGTTCAACATGGGTAATACCTTTCACATTTCACTGTGGGCACCTTTGGGTAAGCATGCCATCATATTGATGATCTTTTATGTACTGGTTCCTTTCTTCCCGTAGCAAAATACTACTGTTTTAGCTATTAGAATCTTTTCCTTTTTTTTCTCCCATCCATTGTCAGATGACTGGATTATGGCTAGTCAACACCCAAGCTTTGATCAGAAACTGCTAGAACCCTCCTAGCAGATAACTGGAAGGAAATTAAGAGTTTATTATAACACATCAGTAAAATACGTCATCACAAAACATCTTGCATGACTGTAATGGTAGTTTTCTGTTCTGTGTTCCACTTTACTGCTAATGTAGTTTCCTGGGCTTGTCTAAGGTGTGGGTTGGTATAGAGCTGGTCTGTCAGAATTTGTCCTTTTGTTCATCATTTTAGTCTCCTGACACCTCTGTGTTTGTGTATGTGTGTCTGTCTCTCTCATTTATCAATCTATTCTTCTAAGCAGCCTCTGCAGTACCATATGACTGGTCTTTTCTACTGTCACTCTGAAGCAAAAATAAAGGTATAATATTGCATCTATCAATCAACGGAGTAACAATGAGAAAGAAATGTCAAAATTTTCATAGGGATACACAAGTTGTCAGCTAGAACCAAAGATAAAGGATGCCACAAAACAAGACTGAAACAGGGCTTGTGAGAGATAAAGAGGAGTATACTTTGCTAAACCCATGGCCCAGTAAATGCTGCACTATGCTCCTGATTAATTTAGCTTCTGTGGTGAATGATGGATTAAAATGAAAGTAAAAGAAAACAGGTATAAGATGTTGAAAGCTTTGTTTATAATATCAGCTTCACTTACTCATCAGACTGAAATAGTTGAAAGTTCTGGGTCTTTCTTGGTTCTCTCATTTGATACACACTTATCATCCCTTCATTCACTCATTCACTTATCTTCAGAAACTGCTTTATTCTGGTCAGGATCACAGTGGGAACACTGGGCACAAGGCAGGATGCCACACAAATTTACACACTCATTCATACTTTGAATGATTTAAAGTAGCCAGCCCACCTACTGGCATATTTTTGGGAGATGGGAGGAAACTAGAGAACCCAGAGGAAACCCATGAGAACATGCACAAAAACTCCACAAAGGCAATAACTCAAGCTCACAATCGAACTATGGACCCTGGAGCTGTGAGGTAGCAATACTACCTGTCCTACACATGCTTATGCAAAAACAAACAAACAAAGAAAATAAATAAATAAAATTCATACAATCTATATTTTAAATGGATTTATAGACAAGGACCTTATTCAAGCTTAATCAAGTGCAAATCTAAAGTAGAGTTGAAAAACAACTCCCTAGTAAATTGTAATTAAACATTCAAAAAGTGAATTTTGTAAGATACAGTTGCATATGCTGTAGATGCGCATACACCCATGAGAAATTTGGATGCATTCAAAACACTAGTTACTGTATGTATGTAACTGTAGTTCTATAAACCATGGATAACTACCAGAGGTGGTCAGAATCACGTGAATACTTTATTGTATGAGAGCACACAAATGTCAGTGAAAGGGATGTCTGAACCAGACATTTCATCTTTAAGATGGTCAGTGCTGAGACAGTAGGACATGCCCATCTTTGGCTTTCAGGGGATTCAGACACAGGTTGCATGAGCTTGAGTCTTGCAGCATGGGTCCTTATTTACTCATTTATTTATCATAAGGGAATAAGGGGTTCATTATTAGAAGATAAAACCAACTCTTCAAATCTTCATTACTACTACTACTACTACTACTACTAATAATAATAATAATAGGAAGGCATGTTGGTTCAGTGGGTAGTACAGTATAGTGGAAATTTTCCTGACTATATCATCACATTTTAGGGGCGAAATAAGAAGCATCATTTAGATTTAGCATTTTTTTTTTAAATTTTGGTTAGTCTTCTTCAATGATAATAAGCTGGGAGAAGAGATATAACTTAAATGGGAAGCAAATGATAAGCCAACATCTAGGGTTTCATAAAATTCCTTAACTGTAGTTATTTAACTGTAGGACTCAACACCTGTAATGCGGGAGGACTTAATAACTAAAGTCAGTATTTCTGTTTTATCAGGATTTAGGAGAAAGAAGGTACTGTTTATCCAAACTTCTTTTTATAGTCTTCTATTTTGTGAAACTGATTATTAATCCTTAAGCATAGTAGTTGATCCACTGCTCATGCAAGAGGTCCAGTTTCTCCACAATATAGGCCTATATTGAAGGTGTATCTACGTGTACCTTAACCAATTACAGCTGAAGTGAAGCCATCACCATAGAAACAAGGTAACGTAGAGCAGCTAGTAGGGCTAATCATGTAAAAAAAAATCTCTTTCCCACAGTTTGGCTGTGTTTGTGTGTAGACTCTGTCTGTTCTTTTCACCAATAACACACATATAAATTTTTGCACAAATGTCTGTCTTGCATTTTTTTCCTTTCTTTTGTGTGTGATTTGGAAATGCTGTTTGATGAGAATATGATAGGAAAACAAATAGTGCCCATGGAGAGGGAGAACTATTCCCAACACAGCAGGATGCCTGATTTGACTGCTACATGTACACACATGTTCGGTCCATTATTCCATCTCTCTTTTTATCTGCCGTCATGTCTTCCTACTGTACTTTCTCCCTTTACTATCCTAATACAGCTGGGGTCATAAGTTTACATACGCCTTGCAGAATCTGCAAAATGTTAATAATTTTAAAAAATGATAACAATCATAACAATTGCATTTTGATTTTTATTTAGTACTGCCATGAATAAGCTTTTTCACATTGTAAGCAGATGTTTACATATAGTCCACAAGACAAAATAATAACTGAATTTACACAAATGGACCTGTTCAAAAGTTTACATACACTTGACTCTTGATACTGTGTTGTGTTTCTTGGATGATCAACGACTGGTTTTATGTTTTGTAATGGTTGTTCCTGAGTCACTTGTTTGTCCTAAGCAGTCAAGCTGCCCACTGTTCTTAAGAAAAATCCTCCAGGTCCTGCACATTCTTTGCTTTTCCAGCATCTTCTACATATTTGACCCCTTTCCAACAGTGCCTATTTGAGATCCATCTTTTCACATCAAGGACAACTGATACATTAAGAGCCAGGGGGGTGTAAAATTTTAAACAGGATGATCTGTGTAAATTGTTATTATTTTGTCCTCTGGGAAACATGCAAATATCTTATGTAGCTTCTGAAGGGCAGTACTAAATGAAAAAAAAATCTTTAAACAAAATAATAATAATTTACATAATTTATAACAAAAACACTGAACCTTTGCATTTAGTATTTAACTGCAGTCAACAAATTAACAAGCACTCATGGATGCTCGGTGTCTAAAAGTAGTGACTCTAAAGTAGTGACTCTAATGTAGTGCGAGAGACTGATGAACACACACTGTGCATGGAAGATGGGCTATTGTCTCTAAATGTGTGACTGCGAGGTGCACCAAAATGGTTGATATGTCTGATAAAGTAGCCAGTAAGTATACAGAGTCAGTGTTTAAAAACCCAGCAATGCACGTACAAGCATCATAATACTATGTCAGCATCACTTTATTGCTGAAAATGATCCAATTGTCACCAATAATATCTAGTCAGCAGTGGTCTTATAGTGGTCACTTTCCATTGGTCCATGAAGTAGATGATGCTGACAAACTGTGCATAGCAACAAATAGACTACAGTCAGTAACTGTCTACCTGCAAAGTGCAACTTTGATAGGTTGGAACAACTCCAATGACAAGTGTGCTAGTTTAGTATAAGGCTGCGCAATGAATCGTGTTTTAATCATAATAATGAATTTTGGCTTCCTCAGTTAATTAAAAATGATTGACTGTGATATTTGTAAGCTTAGTGAAAGCCTATTGCCTGACATTAGATGTTGGTTTATCTTGACTTTGGTATTTTAAATTATGAGCTCTCAATTGACACATGCTTTGAGTGTCTGCTTGATTGCATACTGTGATGTTATATACTGTAATTTATGTATTTATAATCTTATGTATGTAAGAGTATATACACACAGCGCACAGGGTTCAAATATCACCCTTCACTCCCTTCAAGTTGCAACTTTTTTTTAGGTAGGTAGATAGATAGATAGATAGATAGATAGATAGGGCAAATTAACAAAAAAATATGTTATTTTATTCAGAACGATCTACATGGACCGTTCAATTAGTCAGTGCTACATGGCTGCTGCTTCTGATTTGCATAAAGTTGAATTCAGTTAAACTTTTCACCATGCTGCATTTTTCCCACCACATTGCATCTTTTTATCCCTTGCATATTTTTGTGACTTCCCACTGAAAATGAATTGGTGCAAAATATTGGATACCGAGTTCACATACAATTTGTATGTTCCTGTTTTTATATTTATGAACACTTACAATGTAAAAGAAGAATGTTTTTATACTAATTGAAAATGCTAAACTGATAAAATAGTGATAAAATATAGGTGTCTAATTGTAATAAATAATCATGATTTCAATATTGCCTAAAATAATTTTAACTTTTTGTTCCTAAATTGGTTGGGTAATTGTAGTAAATAACCAATAATAATGAATAATGAATAATGAATTCTACTATACACTTTCTTGTGTTCAAAGACATACATTACTGAAAGCCTTCTCTGAAAATGCTAAAGGGACTGAGGGAATGACAGTACACTGGTGGTGACCTACAGTTACCCATAATAGAGTACATGATATGACCCAATATGATCCAAGTCGTCCTTGTAGTGGAAACACATGCAGTTAGTGATGTACAGCCGAGTGTGAAGTAGAAGCACAGTGGCAGCTGCAATGAGGATGTCGTTGCAGAGAGAGCCCCCTTAAGCTGTTCTCCAGGCACAGTGGCACTCCCCTGTGCAGACTCATTTATCCCTGCTGATCACTAATATCTTTGAGTACCAGCCATTACACAAGACACATCATTCCAAAGGGGAGCTACTACATCTAACAGCACGAGTAAGCCTTATGTGCATGAGTGTATGAATGTATTCAAATGTTCCTGCAAACCACATGTTTCAGGCTTTGCCTTTCCCCTTGCCTTCTGCTTTCTTGTTTTTAAGCTTGTTTATTTGTAGCCCTTGCTTTTATACCACCAATTATTTACCTTTATCCTTGGTCTTTTTCTCTTTCTCTCCTCTATTTTCTTTCTCTATCTTTCCTGTATACCCAACTCCACCCGAACATTGCAGTGTCATTCATCTTGTTCTTATCTTGATTGTACAGATATGACCCTATATTAGTAGAGTAAGAGAATTATTCTACTCTCTCTCTCTCTCTCTCTTTCTCTCTGCCACAGACACACAAGTAAAGATAATCTAGGTATAAATCCCAGATTCTTAATTACCGTGCAGACTTGCTTTCTCTGGATAAGATAAGTTGCACTGTGGCAGTACAACTACAGTAAGGAAAGCAAGTATTATACAGCTAGGTTAAGAAAGAATCTAAATGAAATTCAAGTAATGAGTAAAGGAGTTCAATTAAAGTGTTAGGTAATGGTAGGTAAGGTTATATTAGGCTAGGATATGTTAGAAAGTGACCTATTAGGGGAGCAAAATGACCTGTTAGGGTAGGTAAGCTGAGGTTAGGTTAGGTCAGACTATACTTAGAGCAGATTAGGTTACAATAGGTTAAATTAAGTGAAAATGAGTTAGATTACATGAGGTAGGGCAAAGTGAGGTCAGGGTGGGATATATTAGATTAGGTAAAAAATAAAAGTGGATGGATTTTAATTTAATTATTATGTTAGTTTAGGTGAGGATTAGTTAGGTAAGGGTACCTTAGATTAGGTTAGGTTATGAAAGAGAAAGTGAGCAGTCAATATTTTTTAATCAAATTGTTAGGTTAGTATAGGACATGTTATGTGAGTTGGAATCGGTTAGGATAGGGTAGGTTATGTGAGATAAGGTAAGGTCATACACACACACAGACACACTCACTGTCCACTTTAATATGAACACATGTACACCTGCTCATTTATGCAGTTATCCAATCATTCAGTCATTTGGCAGCAGCACAATGCATAAAATCATGCAGATACAGGTTAAGAGTTTCAGTTAATGTTCACAACAAACATCATAATGCAGAAAAATGTGATCTCTGTGACTTTAACTGTGGCATGGTTATTGTTGCAAGATGAGCTGGTTTGAGTATTTCTGTGCTTTGAGAAACTACTGATCTCCCGGGATTTTCACACAAGGCAAATGACAAGACTGGTTTGAGCTGACATAAAGTCTATAGTAACTCAAATAATTACTCTTTACAACCGTGGTGAGCAGAAAAATCTCAGAACACACAACACATCAAACCTTGAGGTGGATGGGCTACAACAGCAGAAGACTACATCAGGTTCCACTGCTGTCAGCCAAGAACAAGAATCTGAGGCTATCATGAGCACAGACTCCCCAAAACTAGATAGCAAGCTAGCTGACGGGCTATAAAGTGAGTGTGGCTTCTTCAGGATCTATTTCTGCTAACGGAGCAAAAATAAACACAACATTTGGACACATCATGTCTACAATGTCACTTACTCAATATTAATTTCTTGTTTATAGAACTCTTATATAAAAGCATTATCACACTTGCAATTGTGCAGTTATACAAATATCAGCACAGCTGTGATTACCTGTAGCCAAATCACAGGCGTGCCTATATTCAGTATAACTCCACTCTTGCTTGTGTGATTTTGATTTTGCTTAAATATAGATAAAGTGGGTTTAATGTCAGATTACAGTTCGTACAGTTGGGTTAGTTTAGATTTGATTAGATTAGGTGATGGTAGGTTAGGTACGGCTGGATTAGGATCATTAGGTTAGTTTAGGTAAAACAACAAAGGAAATTAAGGTTAGCAGTGAATGTCACGGTAAGTAAGGTTGGTGAGGATAGATCAGTTTAGGTAAGGTTAAGAATGGTTAGGTCAGGTCAGGGTAGATTAAGTAAAACATTAAATAAGAATCAGCTGAGCTGTAGCAGTGTTTTAATAAAATTGTTTAATTTTAGTTAGTTTAGGTTAGAGACTAAAGAAAACCTAAGTAAGCAGTGAATAATTTAATGAAACGTTATGTTACATTAGGATCAAAAAGAGATTAAAGGAAATTAAGCTTTTAAACTAATTGTTAATTTTGGTCAGGTTATGTTAGGGTAGGTAAGGTTAGGTAACATCTAAATTGTTCAATTAACCAGTGAATTTATTTACACAGAGAGCACAAATAAGCTGGCCACACTTCTACTGGTAAACACAGATGTCATCTATAAAAAAAATTTCCACTGAATTGCACTTCTGAATTCATACATATATACATTTCCACTTACATATATCATATAAACAACATGTTATATCATCTATGCTTAGTATGTTCTTGAAAAGCACCACAGCAGTACATTTGGCTTCAAGGTTTGTGGACAAGTCATTCCTTCTGTTCAAATGACACCGTCTCATTTTTCAAGACTGATGACATAGAGACTGATTGAGTTACGCTGCAGAGACAGGACGCAGAGACAAGGTGATCACCCAGAGCTCCTCACCTCATATCTGGATAGCTAAAGGTTGTCCCTCATTAGCTTCTGGATTATTACATTAATATACCTGAGCCATAATGGATGCTGTGTGTCAAGGCAATATAGCTTTCTGGCTTCCATCACACATTCACTTGCAAAGTAAGCTTCCAGCATTCTCCTTCATCAACTGTAAAAAAACGTCTCTAGGTTACGTATGTAACCATGGTTCCCAGAAGGGAATGAGACGCTGTGTCAAAACGCTTTGGGAACGCCCCCGGCGAGACCACGTTCTGAAGCACGTGTGAAATCAGTCCAATGGAGAAGCGAGACGTCACGAGCGGGGTGACATGAGCAACCAGGAAGCATAAAGCGCATCCAGCAAATGCACGTTAGCTTCTGCTGAAGCGAGCGCCTGCAAGGATGCAGGGAGTATGGCAGAAAGACGCAGCACAAACGTCCCAAAGGGCCATGCCTACTGACAAGGCCTTGGAGGCCACCATACCTTCTCTCACTCCCCTCACGGCTGTGAGAATCACTTCGATACAAGCAGGAGACAACTGTGCCTGCATCGTTATCGAATCCTACATCATGCCCAGATAAGTGGTCCTCTGTAGTGGAGAAAGCACACTTTCCTTGGTGTTTAGCTGTAACCCCAGCTCTTTCATGTAGACGAGGACAACATCAGTCAATCGTCTATGTAATTCAGTTTTCGGATGCCCTGGAGTCGCAACAGAGCCAGCGGAGAATCCACACACTTGGTGAAAGTGTGGGGTGAGAGTGACAGGCCGAATGGAAGAACCCGATACTGGTATGCTTCTCCCTGAAAGCAAACCTCAGGAACTTCCTGTGTTGAGGAAGGATGGATATGTGGAAGTATGCGTCCTTGAGATCTATCATAACAAACCAGTCCTCGGACCTGATCTGAGACACGATCTGTTGACAGTGCGCAACCCCTATCCTTCTTCGGAATGATGAAGTAGCAGCTGTAGAACCTAGACTCTCTCTCGAGGGGAGGAACGTGTTCTATGGCCTCCATCCTCAAGAGAGAGCCTACTTCCTGTTCCAATACCAGAGCCTGCTCGGGGCCCACTAGTGTGGGAACGACCCAGTTGAAGCAGGGCGGATGAGAACCAACCTCCTTCTACAGTCTGCAGGACCCATTGTGAGACATTTGGCAGAAGTTTCCATGCTGCCAGAAGTCTACTAAGGGAACCAGCCTCTCGAGACTGGTCTCTGGTGCAGCTAGAGGAGCCATGTCGGTGCCCTGAAGCAGATGGCCGGCAGGGAATGACCGACCTGACTGCTCTAGCGCCCTCGCTTGAGGGAACAAGCTTTCCCTTGCCATACCGTTGCTGGGCGGCAGTCAGGAATTCCGCTCGTTGGAGCCCACTGAGCCCTGAAGTACCAGGGGTGGCAGGGGTGTCAGCCAGCCTAAGAATGCCAGCCCCTCGGGACTGGCGTCTGCTAGAAATTTTAATTTGGTGACCTGAAACGGATGACTGGCAGGAAGCAACCGATTTATCCACTCTAGCAGCCTCACTCGAGGGAATGAGCTTTCCCGTGCCGTACCATTGCCGGGCGGCAGCTGGGAAATTAGCCCATTGGAGCTCACTGAACCCTGAAGCACCAGAGGCAGCAGGAGTGTCAGTGCAGCTCTGGCGTCAGGGCTACTTGGCCGAGGTCCTCTTAGCCAGAATAACGGTCCTAGATCCGTTTCCCGCTTCGAAGACCCCGACCGAGAGTGCCGCCCTGACCCCTCGGGGGGGTGGGGAGGGGGTGCGTGTTGCGACGCTCTGTTCCTGGGTCTGGCGATATGAGGAGTCAAACGGCCAGGGCTGCTCCCGCTCAGCAGCCCCAAAGACCTGGGAACAGCGAGGGAGGAAGTGCTGGAATGCCGCCTGCCTCTTCGCCCAGGTCTTTTAGCAGGTCAGCCTGGTACGCCTGCAACACCGACATGGTGTGCATACATGCACCGGCCGGACCTGCCGCTGTATAAGCTTTGCCAACGTAAGTCTTACTGGCCTGGTGGGAAGCCTTGGGGCCTTCAGGGACGATGCTGAAGACGGGGCGAGATAGCTCACGAGCGTCTGCTCCCCTGTCATGAAGGCTGTGATCTAGCTCCTAAGAAGCGGTCGTCCAGCTTGCTTTTGGGACGAGCGTCCTGCTTCTCGGCCGGCCAATCAATATTGAGCTTGGCTACAGCGCAAGTCACAACCTCCACGAGCTCCTCATACTCGACTGTGGGCAAGCCCACAGTCTCCTCCGTGTCGACGCTCATCTCGTCAGCCTCCTCCTTGGAAGACAGATGAAATGCCTTTTTTTTTTTTTAATCTAGCGGGTGAGGACCGAGATAAAGACGAGCCAGTCTCTGATCCCTCCGCTAAATCCACTCGCGATCCCCATGTTAACAGTCTCCGCTGTGCCTTGGCAACAGCGGGACCAGACCCAGAGGGATCGCGGGGTGCGGAGCACATGGAGCGGAAAAAGCTCACAATCATGACAGTTAGCACCCCGAGAGCTAATCGTGCATGCTCCGCTCCCAAACAGACGACGCACAAATCGTGCTTATCCCCACCCGGGAGATAGCACGGGCAGGGAGGAACACACAATCTGAAATGCCGTCCGCTCATCACAGACTAGATTGCGCTTAAACATTGTTTTTGATACACACGCACATACACAAACGTGCTCGCTGAAGAGCAAAAAGCTAACGTGCGTTTGCTGGATGCGCTTTATGCTTCCTGGTTGCTCACGTCACCCCACTCGTGACGTCTCGCATCTCCAGTGGACTGATTTCACACGTCCTTCAGAACGTGGTCTCACTGGGGGCGTTCCCAAAGCGTTTTGACGCAGCTCGAGTTCCTGAAGGGGAATCTATCTATCTATCTATCTATCTATCTATCTATCTATCTATCTATCTATCTTTCTCAGTTTCAAACTCTATCCACAGTATCTCCAGAGAGATTTATTTGAGAAATTCCCTGTCAGCCATGTCATAATTTCTCTCAGTCTGGGGTCTACAGGCAATGTGTGTACCTATCTGCACGTATACATATGTGCATATCCATATGTGTGTGTATGTCCAACAAGCCAGACTCATGGGAAGGCTCATGATTTTCTTTCTGACACCAATTTATATCTCACTGTTCTTCTGAGGTAGAACTAGTCATGACATGCTTAAAGGAAAGTGATGAGAAAATACACCATTTGGTGTATCTCAAATGGCTTCTTTGGACCCCATACAGGCCTCAGAGGAATAGTTCTGAAACTAATGATGAAATGAACACTTTTTTTATTCCTTAAAAGCTCCGGTGTCCATCACATATTCTTATTACATATGGAACTTTAAGTATTCAACTTCACTAACATGGCCATACATATCCGACTCTACTCAAAAACCAGACTACTATCCATTTCTGCCTTTATCACTGTCCTCTCTCTTTCTCTTTTCTCAAACTCCACCTCTTGAGAGATTTTTTTTGAGCAGTTCCTTGACAGAAATACTTTCAGCCCATGGTCTGCAGTCAGTGTGGGTACACGTGTGCATTCCACTGTGTATATATGCATGTCCAGTAGGCCACAATGAGAAGACTTAGGATATTCTGATCCCAGTTCAGACCTCACTATTTTTTTCTAGATAGAACTAGCCTTGTCATGCATGAAGGAAATGAAGAGTATTGTCATGCACTGTCCCTGGTCATACCAGCACACATGACTAACTTTTATTGTTAAAAAAAAAAGGCAGAGAGCTAATTTCATCTGTTGTCTGTTTTTTTATGCAGTGCTGGTGTTAATTAGATGGAAGGAGCTGCTAGAGGTATATAGTAACACAGAGAACGGGATTGTGCAGATGAATTATAAGAGTGTGTTTAATTTCAGCAGAGGGACAGCACCCATGAGGTCACACCTTTATCAAATCCATAAACACATTACTTTTTCTGAGTGAAGTTGAGTGAAAGTGAGGTAGAAAGAGCAAGAGAGAGAGAGAGAGAGAAGAAGAAGAAGAAGAAGAAGCCAGGGGTCTAGGTCACTCATTATTAATAAGAAAAACTTACTTTCTCTCATACACACACACACACACAGGCACAGTCTTGCTGTTAATGGTGCTAATGTGACCTACAGTAACATGAATGAAGTCAGCCATACAGACATGGGGAATTAATTACTCAGATGGATTAAATTAGTCTTTAGAACACTGAACTCCTTACAGAGTGTTCATTAGAGAAGTGAAGGTAAAAAGATTGAGAAATCTTTCTCTGCAAAGCCTTAGTAACCTGACTATTGTAATACCAGCAGCACTCTGCTCTTGCCCAAACATTGTTGAACTTTTACACCTGACACTGTAACTGCCAGAATGTAGATCATAACTTTTTTTTATAATAGATCCAGATGGTGCTTAATGCATAGTAGGGCTAGGAGTTGATTCCAAAAAAAAGTCTGATTTCAGGCATTGAGAAATGAGTGTCAACTGTGATTTGGCCCAAATTTGCACACAGATGACGTAGAGTAAGAAAGGTAGGTAGTTTCTTGACAAATGGCTCCCTCCACTCTACAAACATCAGTAGACAGTCAGCAGATTAAAATGCAAAATTTGTATAAGAAAACTGGTGTCTTATTACTACCTAAATGAAGGAGTTGATGCAGGAGAATCAGGTGCAGTTTTATCCCAGATGACATAGAGTGTGTACACTGTCCGCTGCCTAATCTATGCATACAGGTATAGGTTATTGTTTCCCGTTTTGGACGCCATATTGGTAACACCATGATGAAATAAACTGTATAATAGACAACTGCGCAAGTGCACTCTCTCTGTATTTTAACTTTACTTTTACTGGTTAGGTGAGGATCATGGGAAGTGGTTTTAGTGGAGACGTGTGAACAGAGACATGACATTTGTAGCAGGCCTGAGTTAATTCTGAGTAGTTGTTGTTGTTGTTTTTGTTACCATAGTATTAGTGGTCTTAGTCTGCACTTCACTAGTCTGCACAACTTGAATCAATTTCTAAACCCATCAGCATCTAATTTCTGAGAACACATAGAGAGGTGTGTGTGTGTGTGTGTGTGATAGAGAGACCAAGAGCAAAGAAAGTGTCCTACACATCACATTCAGTTCAGACAGAGACATCTCTTACCCATTAGAAAGAGTTCAATATTGCAAGTGTAAACATCATAAGATGGGTAAGATGGGACCAGGCTGGCATGTTGGGTAATTAAAGTGTCAAGGACAGGTCTCACATCAGATCAGCAGAAGAGCCCAGTGAAGGAAGAAGTGAGATTTGGCTTCAAGAACTTGAGTTTTTGTATTGGCTGTGAGATAAATTTACCTAGAAGGAGTGCAGATTTTCATTTCTGTTTCTGTTGTAGCTAAAGGATCACAAACACAGGGCATCTCTCTTTTTATTATGTCGGATCCAGAATCTGATACAGAGAGGAAGTATGGCTGAAGGGCTTTAAATGTGAGATTTTTATCTGCAATGGCACTGTGAGCACTATCCTTTAGTTTCTTGTTAAGAGCTTGTTAACACTTATAGATCCCTCTCTATTCTGTTTTTCATTGCAACCCCCCGCCCCCCCCCCAATTCTCATGTTTGTCTTTGCTGGTTGTGGGAGTGTACTCATGTCCCAGAGAGTTTTAGAATGATGAGGGAATGAGGAGTGGAAGGAGGACTTGGGCTTATGAGTGTGCAGCCGTGTTTCACAAAGGCCACTAAATGAGAAAACATCGTGGGAGGCTAATCAATTATAAACACAAGCTCGCCCGAGTGGCCAAGCATAACAGCCAAATCAGCCACCACGCTAATAATTTATCTCCCTGAGACTTTTCATTTTACCCAGAAGGCCATGGGGTGCCCAGCCATCTAAGTCCATCCAGAGAAAAGGGCATAAATCTCACAGAGCCACAGGTAACAATGTGTCTGTTTGTGTGTGTTTGTGTGTGTGTGTGTGTGTAGCTGAGCATGACTATTTCATTACAACAATGTCGCAATTCTTTTTTTACTGTTAATGGAGGCAATTTTACTCCAACTGATAAAAACTTTCCACCTTAAGAGATGGGTATTTTAGGGCGGAAGAACGGGGAGAGGAGGTGGAGAGAGTGAGAGTAAGAGAGAGAGAGAGAGAGAGAGAGAGAGATGTGATGTGATACATGGAAACTGTAAACTGAATGTGTTTGTGTGGGAATGCATGATTCATCATTCAATATGACTGACATTGATAGCTTTCCCTCTCCACCCTGCTTAGGCAGCAGTAATCCTCCACTCATACCCTGCAGTGTTGAAGCATGGCTGCAATAACAAATGGACATTTACACCCAGCACACGACAGAATAGAAAAGAGGAGAAATAATAACACCTGTGCAGAATTGCCTGGAAGTAAACAGACAAAAGAGCAATGCTGACGACATCAATTTCACGCTGACATATATGTAAATGTACTGTTTGTGTCTGTGTAGTATAGAAGGACATACAGACCATCTCTTAGTAGTATAGAAGTATGTAGAGCTACATATCTGTGGTTGTGCATGAACAAAGGGGATACTATACATCAGGTACCCAAGAAAAAATATTATGAAGTGAACTAATTTCCTTTGGTTTACTGAGGTTAGGGCTATAGGTAGGTGCAGGCACTGCACAGGCATTATTTATCTGTAGACAATTGTATCAGCGTTGCTTTATGGTGAAAGCATTAAAGACTTATAAAAGGCATGTTGTTTGTGAAAAGCCCATGAACATTGCAACAGCTTCTAAAATTCTGATCAAAGTGACAAGAAAGAAAAGTTAAAAAAAAAAAAAAACATTTTACATGATTAAACTATCATCGAGAAGTGTGACTACCTCTATACAAGCAGAACTTTATTTATGTGATCTACAGGCCTCTATTAAATGTTTATATTCATGACAGCTCAATCGGAAAAAGACTGAATAAGTATGGCTTTCATGGAAGGTGGCTAGGAAAAAGCCCTTTCTATCCAAAAAGAATGGGAATAATATCCTTTGGACTGATAAGACCAAGATGTTTGGTCATCATGGACAGTGTCATATTTGGCGAAAATCAAACACAGCATATCACCACAAACACCACAAACAAACATACCAACTGTCAAGCATGGTGGTGGAGGGGCAGTGGTAGCTCAGTGGTTATGGTGGACTACTTATCAGAAGGTCATGAGTTCAGGGCCCAGCAACTAACCCTCAACTGCTCAGTTGTATAAATGACATAAATGTAAGTCACCCTGGGTAAGGGCATCTGCCATATTCGGGCTTGTTTTGCAGCCATGGGACCTGTGAAACTTGCCATAAGATAACGATGAACTCCACTTTATACCAGAATATTCTGGAAACAAATGTGAGGCCATCTGTCCAGCAGATTAAGCTGCAAATTAGCAAATTGCCACACTAGCAAATTGACATCTGAATGGCTAAAGAAGAAAACAATCAAGGTGTTGGAATGGCCAAGTCAACGTCCAGACCTCAACCCCATTGAGATGCTGTGACGGGATCTTAAGAGAGCTGTGAATAAACAAATGCCCTCAAACATCAATTTACCAAAGCAATTTTGTAAAGAAGAGTGGGCCAAAATTTTTCGAAGATTTCTCCAAAACAATATGAGAGACTGGCAAACACCAACAGAAAATGTTTACTTCTAGTTATAAGTTATAATTTAAATTCAGCATAATATAATTCAATTTCATTTCAATTCATTTTTTCATTTTTTTTCATACAGACTGTACATGACATGTATACATAATTGTAAATATAACCATAATTTTAATACTTGGATGAAAATCCTTTGCAGTCAAAGACTGTCTGAAGTCTAGAGCCCATGTTCTCAAAACTCAGATTCTGAGTTTCCTCCCTGGAGATGCTTTGCCAGGCCTTCACTGCAGCCACCTTCAGTTGCTGCTTGTTTGTGGGTC
>CM075021.1:5359476-5388595 GCA_037576675.1 Pangasius sanitwongsei | reverse complement strand
GGTGGAAGAGAGCGCTGGTCATTCACTCCCCCCACCTACAATCTCTGCCGGACCTGAGACTCAAACCCACGACCTTCAGGTTCACCTTTGGGTTACAAGTCTGACTCTCTAACCATTAAGACCACCACTGTCAAGTCCAAGACCAGTACAAGCTGAGATCTAGTCAAGATCAAGTCTTAAGGGGGTCAAGACCAAGTCAAGATTGAGTCCAAATGAAAGCAAAACTCAAGAGTCAAGATTAAGACCGAAAACCAGTTGACTTGGGGTGATGAAAGCCTCTGGGCTTGAAATATTGTTGGAGCCCTATACATACACCATGACATACATTTACAGCTGCTACAACCAGAAAAAAAGAAAGGCTGATATAAAACATCACAGTTGCTACTATAACCATAAAAACAAAAATCAGTAAGTATTCTCTGAGCAGTGGTAGACAGAGGCAAAGTCAGCCCTTATGGACAGTTACTAAAGTACATAACCTGAATGACAGATTAAAAATAGAGTGAGACAATTCAATGAAAAAGCTTACAGTTAAAATTAATAGCCATAACAAGACAAGAATACAAAGGTAAGCAAATTATTTATCAGAATTTTGTGTGTGTGTGTTCAGTAGAAAGAAAAAGAACAGAGAGATTACCATGGCAAACAAAAATGAAAAGACCAGTTTTATGACAGCTATTTTGACAAAGTACCCACAACACAACAGAGATTCAGAAAGCGTGAAAATATCCAAAGGTGCACAGAGGTGTAGTATGATCTAGACCAGTGGTTCTCAACTGATTTTGCTTCAGGACCCAAATTTTATGTTGATATCAGATCGACCCAACACTAAACTAAAACTATTTATCATATGCAAATGAAGAAATGCATAATAATTTTGCATATTAACATTATTAATACTAATAATAATTATCCATTGCATAGGCCTAATAAAGTTGGTTATTAATCATTTACCACCTGAGATAACAGGCTATAAATCAACTTACATATTGAATTGTTAAGGTTGTACCTCATAAGTAATTACAGTTTTTTAAATGCAAGGCATATGCTTAATCAAGTGCACAATTAATTATTCACATGACATTAATATGAAAATGGGCTGCTATATAAATGCATAAACTTCCTGAGTAAGTGCAAGTAAGTATCTAGCCTAACAAAGAAAACAAACACTGACCCAAATATTGAATTACAAATTGTACACTCAATATTAAAAATGCAACTTTAAATGCATAACAAAGAAATTTAACAAGAACAGAGCTGAAATCATAGTCTGTGCAAATCAATGGAAAGTCTAAGGGTGTGATTTCATCTCAAATCCAGGATGGCATGATCAGATACATCTGTTGATTTGTCTAGTTGGAGTGCATAATAGTAATTTGCCTTAATGTGTACTGTCTACTGTTTTATGTCCTCAGACATATCTTGTATTCTAGTGTTATTTGTAACTGCCCAGGCCTGGTGACACCTGATAAGCAATGCAAGAGCCCAGAAAGCAGTCAGAGTTGCTCTCTAGACAAATTAATGCCTTGGCCACAGACATGGCTCAGCTGAGATCAATGATCCAGGAGATGAGATGAGGAATGCGAACTCAGAGGTTCGCATTCCTCAGCATAGTCCTCCTTATAGTTCAGTGGCCAGTCATCCTGATGAGGACTTACCAGATGAGTCACTACATTCAATTCCACCAGTCTTGGCAGGCCTTTTCTCACTCATATCCAGGTTCCATGGCATGTGTTCCAGCTAATATGATGAATCATGTGCAATCTGGATATATGCCTGCTGTTGATGCTTGTGTTTTCATTGCAAAATGCACATGAAAAAGTACACAAAAACACAAGGAGGATAAAAATCTTGAGGTGTGTGTGTGCCATGCTGGGGCGTGCGCCACACACAGACAGCTGAAAGTCCCCTATCACAATGTTCTCTGAAAAGTCAGGAGACAGGACCACCTATTAGAATGGCTTGTGTAACCAGCATGCTGGCTGGTCAGTATGAGAGGTGTTGGAATAACATCATCAGCAAAGTCATCAGGAGGCAGGACAACAATGTCATCTGTGAAGTAAGTAGGCAGAGCCACAGCATACTTACTAGTATTAGGAGACAGACTGGACAGGAGACCTTGGGGCAGGCTTCAGGCTTAGCTGGAGAGGCTGCTTCATAACACTGGGCTTGGCAGGAGAGGTCACTTCATCAGCCTTGGATTTGGATGGAGAGGCTGCTTCATTGGTCTCTGACTTGTGTGGCATACAAATATGGGCATTGACCAGTTGTCAGGTGTGGTGTAGTATAGAAACAGAACAGCACCTGGAACAAGCAACAGACCCAGTCCCTTTTCTAAGAGGTGGGTAGGGTGTACAATAGGTTATTCAAGGTCTGGTTAAAATGTTCACACTGACCATTGCCAGCTGGATGACAAGGAGTGGTGTGTGACTTTTCAATCCCGTACAAGTGACAAAGCTGCAGGAAAAGCTTACTCTAAAAACTCCAGCCCTGGTCGGAATGGATTTTCTTGCCCATTTTGGGAAGGCTCCAACACAGTGAAATCTATTGCCAAGATTTCATTTGGCCTTGAGGCAAGGAGGTGATCCATTAAACTGCGGGCAATAGACTGGGTGTCCTTGATGACCTGACATCACTCACACTCCTGGCACCATCTCCTCACCTCTGAGGACATCCCAGGCCAATAACACTATGCTCTATGCCTTAATGGCCAGGCTATTGGTGGATTTGTTTTAAAAAAAAAACCTTATGCAAGGCCTTGCTCCTTATTCAAGGCAATACCAGCCGAAGTGTTTCCTCACACCTATCCAAACAAAAGACCAGGTGATGGAAACCCCATCTTTTTCTACCAGGTGGTCCCATTGGCACAATAGTGCCAAGGCTGGTCGAGAAAGTTGCTGCCTCTCATCAGCACTTGGACTTGGAGTTTCTGCCTCCAAGCAGAAACAGAACTCCCAGGACCTCCCTAATGATTGGATAAGCTTCCTGTAAAGCAAGAATGCTGACATCAATATGAATGAAGTGTGCCAAAATTGCTGCCTGAGTTACTGGGGCATCCCTCCCCACACCCATGTGCTGAGATAGAGGTAAACTGACTATACAGTATGTGATCTAATGAACCATCAGTAGGCAAATACTGCCAAGGAAGAGCATATGAATTCTTATTACTTCTGCCAGGCCAGTACTTGATCTCGATATCAAAGGCTGCAAACTGCAAGCCATCACTGCTCAGTGGCCCCCACCTGAGTGGATTATTGTCAGTATACACCACATACTTATGCCCTAAAAGGTACTCCTGAAATTTTTCTGTGATAACCCATGTGAGTTCCAAGAACTGGAGCTATAATTGGACATATTGCATATATATAGACATATTGCATATATGTGGCCATCTTGGGCCTGAGAGAGGACAGCCCCTAACCCACTATGGCTAGCATCTACCTCCAGAATGAAAGGCAGAGAGAAGTTTGCATAAGGCAGAACAGGGGCAGCCATGAGTTTAGCCTTCAGTTTTTCAAAGCTTTTTTCATACTGACTCATCCAGGCTGCACAAAAGGTGCACCCAGACCCTTCCTAGTCTTAGTACCTGTAATTTCTGCTACTACTTTATGCAATAGGGCAGCCAACTTGGCAAAGCCCTCAACAAAGTGCTGGTAGTAGCTAGCAAAACTCAAGAAAGAGTGTACTTTAGAGACATGAGTGGCCCTTTGCCAATTGGCAACTGCTTCAGTTTTACCTGGGTCAGTTCACATACCCTTACTAGAGATAACATGGCCAAGATAATATGGCCAGTTTTGATTTTAGGCCTTCTCGTTGCAACAGACCCAGCGCCATGTCCAAACATGGCAAAAATTGTCCCACATAAAATAAGAACATCACAATGCCATCAAGATAAAGAAGGAGGAATTGACACTGCTGGTCCCCAAAAAGCCTCTTCATCAACTCCTGGAAGGTGGTTGGTGCATTATAGAGCCCAAAAGGCATCTGGTTTCACTCAAATAAGCCAAAAAGAGGAATAAAAACAGTCTTGGCCTTGTCCCTCTCAGACACTGGAATTGGATTACATCCACTGGTTAAGTCCATAGTGGAAAACCATTGAGCCCCTGATAATGCATCCAGGGAAGAGGGAAAGCATCTTTCCGGGTTTTGCTATTTAGTTGGTTGTAATCTACACAAGTGTATAGCCTATCCTCTTTTTCTCTTTGCTAGAACAATGGATAGGGCATAAGGGCTGCTGCTCTCCCTGATGATCTGGGTCTGTAGAAGTTGATTTATATGAGTCGAATATATGAGCTTTCACCACCTCATAATCAGAAATCCATTATTAGCAGAAAATATGGAACCATACTTTTGCAGAAGAGACTGGACTTAATGCTGGTCTTGATCAGAATGGGCAGATAAATCAATAGCCTTGATAGAGTCTTGCATAGGGGTGGTGAGTAAAATGCAAGATGTGTGTTTTAATAGAAAAATACTTTATTGTTTAAAGTAGACAATTAATTTGTCTATACCAATCATAAAATCATTCAAGACAACAATATATTGTAATACGTTTTGTAAGGGGAACAGGTAAGGTGATTGAATACAGTTACTTGGCCTTGTGCCTCTAGTTGCAGTCCAAACTAAAAAGGAAATTAAGAAATTAAACAGAAATGGGAGAAAATAAATGAAACAATAAAGTAAATGTATATACTGCTGCAGAGGCACAAACAACAACCTAAAAAAAATCAACTACAAACAAAAAACACACACACAAAGAAAATAAATAAATAAACTCACCCAATGCAATGCAGGAGAGAGCTGAGGCCTGTTGGACTATGTAGTGGTCTGCCCCTAAGAATGCACCACAAACGCACATGCAGTCCCAGCAAACCAAATCAGAAGTGATTCAGCACGCAAGACAACCAAAAGTTCCATAGTGGGAACTCGATGCAACATTAGGGGGCACTCAGCTCAAATGCAAATGAGAGATAACCTCCAAGAGAAAAAAAGGAAGCAGGCCGCAACATTACTGCTCCATGCTGCTTTCAGCAGGGTAAACAAAACTAAAAAAAAAGAGAGAGAGATTGCCTCATAAGCATGATGCAATACCAGCAAGGGTCCAAGCAGTAAACAGGCCAGGAGGCTACAACAAGGAGGTGCAGGTGTCAAGTGAAAACACAGACAGGAATTCAGGTGACAACACAGGGGTGGGTACTTTAACTGAAGCATACCTAGTACATACCTCCCCTTATATATGCTATAGCTGCCTATGTCATATGTGCTAATTATCCAATCCCCAAGCTCAAAACAAATTTAAAAAGGGAATCACCAAGAGGCAAACTGCCTAACCTGCCACATTTGGTTGGAGAGACCCCTCTGTCAGCCTCAGGCTTGGCTGGAAAGGCCACTTTGCCTGCTTCAGCTTGGAGAGGTGGACTCCCACTGCATTCAGTCATGCTTTTCTATGGAAGCTTGGATTGCCACAACTGTCTTCAGGGGACTTATGGACAGATTGGCCCCAAAAATGTTTACAGGGGGAAAGCCTTCCTCTGGACTGGGAAGTCTCTTGAGGAGAGCAGACCTTGTGTCCCTAAATCACCAGGATCTCAGCCCAGATTCAAACACTGCTGGTTAGCCATGCCAGCATGCATTTCATCTTCCATCTGGCTTGGGGTCGACCATATAACAATAATGCATTTCATTTTGCAATCCATCTGGGGAAAATTCAATTCTATCTGGTGCAGCAAAGGGAGAAATGCAGGGAGACAAATGTTGTCATTGACAGAAGGGCACAGCTCACCAAACTTTAATTTGTCAGTACAAGAGCTCCTCGCAGGGTTCATGGATGGTGGGGTGGTTTTAAGTGTGGTGAGATGTGCTTTTTTGTCACCCTACTTGAAAAGCCAAAACTTGCTGTTCTGCTGCTGTCTGCACTGAGTCATTGCTTCCTTTAGCAGTGAAGTCTTTTGTAACGTGTGGTTACAAAAACAGGTTTGTAAAATCAGCATGTCATTTATTAGGGGCAATCCAATAATCATAATCCAACATGAATAATCCGTACTAAAACTGAGAAAACAGAGGTGATATAGAAAAATAGGCAGAGTTCAAACGAATAGTTTAAAAGACATTTTCTGTCCATATTTTGATTTCAGAGGGTTGAAGGACCCTTAGTGACACATTGCCAATTGTGGTTCTTATTGGCAGGGTTGGACAGCCTTCTGGGACAGGATGCGCTGGCCAACAACTGGCCCTACCACCATGACTTTCCACCTTTATTGTTGTTTCTTCCCATTCTGTGCCAGATTCATCAACTAGAACACAAAGCTGTACTTCTGGCCTCAAGATGCTCAGCAAGACCCTGGTGTCCAATGTGCTTTCACTGGTTATCGGAAAACCTTGCCAGCTGCCTCCCTGATTTGCAGTCTCAAACCTCAATCAGGTCACCTGTGTCTTCAGGTCTGGCCCCACCAGAACACCATGATCTAGCAACCCAGGAAACAAGAACTCCTAGCACATAACCATGTATATCCTTAGGGGAAAAATTGTTTCTTAAAATGGTGTCCACTTTATAGGCTGGATTGTATACATTCTGCAGTTCCTAGGGACTTGATTTTCTTCAGGGATTTATTTAGGGATTTCCTAATCAGCTCAACTTCCACAATACAATATGAAGGGCCATGTCATTGGCTGAGGAGGTAAATTGGGTGTAGTACAGCAGAGAAAACACAATGAAGACTCGATTATAGTTAAAAACCACTCTAATTTCTAATTCAATGCAATAGCAGTTCTTGGAGTTCTATAAAGATATGAGACTTAGCAGTTTTGAATGTTTTATAAATGAGTTGTGGTGAAAGTATTTAAACTGCCACAGTGGCAATAATATTGTACAGACATTTTACTAGGATAGTAATCTTGAATGAATGGAATATGTCTGTAATAATTTTGCAGGACTGCAATATTGCATATATTAGTGAAGTTTCACTGCGGCTATGCAAAATGTGTGGTATACTGTTTCGCAGTGAATAATAATATGAGTACTTTACTCAACACTAGGCTTTCTGTCCACTCAAAATAGACTCCTGAGGATGTCAGTAAAATGATTTGCATTTGCACATAGGATTTAATATCTCAGGATGTCTGTAACAATTAACAATGTCAGTAGTAATTACAGAGCACCCTAGACATTTTAATGTTGTGTGAATAGTGATTATTATCTGCAATGCCTCCATGACCTCGTAAAAGACATTACAATGTAGGAAATTAAGGGGCAATGCAGAGATGTACGGTATTCTTTCAGTATCAACTACGTAAATCCATAGTTGTTTGACTGTATCACATTCCTGACAGTTAGCAAAGCTACAATGCAATGCTTTATAGGCATCTGAAACAGGTGTAAGAAGATTTCCCTCTCTCCTGTTGATCAGAAGGACTTAGGTCTGAGTAGAAATAGTGGAATTTAAAATTAGCTGAACTGAGCGCATGTCAAACTCACTGGAATTCTAATAATTGAAAGCAATTTTATTAGATTTCAGAAATATCAAGTAAAAAAAAAAAACTATGAGAGTTAGCCCTGTCCTTATCCTGTTTTTAACCATTTGTAAAATTTCATGAGTACATGATTTCATATGATTTCTAGTGACTTTGCAATTGTGAAACCATGAATATCTGGCAAAGGAATGGCACATTTCTTATAAACAATGCTCTCTCATTATTATCACAAACACCAAAAACAGACTCAAGTTAATGCAGTTATTCATATTCACAAAGCCCCATGGCCCTTTATAGACTAGATCGAGCCCTTTTGAAATTATTATGCTGAATAATAAGTTATTATAATCCAAAGCGTGTGCACACACACACACACACACACAGAGTTAAATATTTCATGGTACCTGCCAAAGTGGAAGGCATTCATGAATAATTTAGATTAATTTAAGTTCTAAATAGTCCATAATATCTCAGACAGAATTTACCCCTGGAAACATTTTGAACATATTATTTCGGCTGCCATTACTGTTATATGTTAATGCAGAATCAGTTCAAAATTTTTGTTATCTGTGCTCTTTGAAAAACTATTAAGGTGTGTACGTTAGCATGTGAGCTTTGGTGCCTGTTAGGGCTAACGACCTCAGTATCTCTTCCTGTCTTGGATTTTTATTGCCTATGTGAAGGGATCATTATTCATTTAAAAGGGAGGTAGCTTTAGAAGACTTGATTTGAATGCATGTATGTGTGTGTGTGCATGGATGTGTAACACTCCTTAAACACCTGGACCAGATAAAACACTCATGCGTGTATAAAGCTTTGTCTATAAGCCTGTTTTGTAAGTACACAGAGTGTGCTCAGCAATTATAGGATTAGTTTTTCTTCTAGAGAAAGTGGGTATGGTTTGATGCTATCTCTGAGGAAAGCTGTGCATCAAACAATATGGTAACTTCCCTTTCAGCCTTGTTTACATCACTGTTCTAATTGAAGGACCTGCCACTTGAATTATAACTTATCAACTATGTATAAAGAGCTCATAAGGCAAATCAGTTGTTAGGACAGGAAAAGGATACACCCACACACACATTCATACATCCACACACAAATAGACCAACTTCAAAATGAACCAAAATGATCTATTATGCCAGTAAATGTCACCATTCAAGGGAGACTCAAAAGGAGTCCATCTGTCTGTGTAAAGAGACAGCAACAGACACTATCATCTGTCCAGCTGGTGACCTCTCTCTGTCTGTCTCTGCTTGTGTCTGTCCATCTCTTTCTATTCAAGTATTTCATACCCTTCATACTTTGACTGCCTCTGCTATTGTCATTTCTTTGACAGACCAAGATAAAAGATTTCTTCAGCAAAGCCCCCTATCATAAAGTAAACCTGAAGTAGGCAATTGGTCAAACAGGCATAATCTAGACAAGACTAAATCAATATATGTGAAGTAGGTTACAGTCAACCCACTACACCAAGCAGGCAGAAAACAGGCTTGGTCAAACAGGTGTGTGTCATTTGTGATCAGGTGATTGTGAATGGGATAAGATAGTGACTGGTGATGATGTTATGAGGTGAAAAGTTGAGGATCATGGGAGTTGTAGTCAGCATGACACCCCTAAAGTGGCCTCATCATTTCATCATGCTAGAGCAGCTGGTAAAACCTAAACATCAAAATTTATACTACTATCAAACTTAAAACAATTACAAAATTAAAACAGGTATATATTATATATTATTGATATTGCATCGTTCAAACTCAGGTATTTGTTATCCAAGGACACCCACACCTGCTTTATGATTCTGTTTGAAGCTTCTCACTGGATGCACTAAATGACAACAAATTTTGACCAGGGATAGTGCTTTATCCTGGCTACTTGTCTCACCTCTCACATCTCTCTGTGAGCTCTGGTTCCAGAGAAGGGGAAGTTGCCAAGACCAGACTTTGGAAATTAGTCACTCTGGAGTGCTCTCCTGTACACAAAGATCGAGATCACTCCTGTAAAACATTTTTTTTCAAGTTAGCTTTAAAGTTTTAGTTTGAAATTTCAGGTTACAGGATGACAGGAGAGAGCAGGACTGTTCGTAGTTCACACTACTCAGACAGGGGAGGTGATATTTTTCACAACAAATGCCGCTGAACAAAGGTGAGGCAATGTATGCCTTGTTCCCCTTCCCCTGGCTGAAAATATTAAAACAAATAACTTCATCCTGCCACAGCTTCCTAGAGAGATGAAAAGAACTGTGGGACATCTGGAGGGCAGACACTGCCAGGTGAAGGGAATAAGATACCCAGAGACAGCACGAGAGAGTTAGCTTTCACTGGAGGCTACCTGGGATCAAATGAGACACTTATTAAAACCACCTTACACAGTTTTCTGGTATTTTGGCCTATGAACATACACTTCAGCCAGAATAACAGCTCGCAGAACTGCCCAGACTGAGCCGGTCAAAAGTGCACACTATAGGAGCACTCTAAAAACAGATCCAGGGCTTTGTAAAACACGCATTCCTGACCACTGATTGGCTCCAGGTGCTGGCAAACTCCTTTTTTTTTTTTTAACCATCCTCGATCATCACTGAACCACCTAAGCCACTCTCATGTCTCATGTTCAGAAAAACACTGCACCATTTTTAACTTTCCCATATGTAGGTAAGTTTATTAATCTGCTTTTGACATGCAAACTGCTGTAGCACCCTTAAATACTTCCTAACATAAATACACCTACACACAGCTTCAATATAAGTACATGTAGTTGTGCCTCACTCACCCTGAAAAACAGTAATTATATTTGCTGAAGGCTCTATGCGAAGAGTCGTTAAACAGAAGCCATTTCCTCTAAATGCTTGTAAAAGCCTGTCTAATTCAGACCTTAGTAGCTAAAGTTACCAACTCGCCACCATACTCCTACAGACACTTAAACGCTTTTATCTTTAATGCAGGCAGAAATTGAGGATGCCATATAGCTTGATTAACAGTGTTTTCATATGAGCAAACCATGCAATGGCAAGAAGTTTTCACAACATATTTTCAGTCCAAAGAGTTTGGTGTTTTTCTGATACACTGATCCTCATATGATGCCTTCTTATTTCTAAGGAGGTTTCTTCACACAATGCTGGAATGGAAGGCTGTCTCATCATCCCAGCTACAGAGCTTTTTGTTTCCATGTTAAATTCTCATTGCATTTCCTTTAACTCTCATCACATAATACTAAGTTCTTACAATTGTGACATTAATCACCTGTAAGAATGATAGCATAGAATATTGATCCTGCCATTTTATTTCTCACATTGTTGAGTTGGAAGCTACATGTTTCTGTAAACTTTATATTGGTAAAATGTGACTGCACTCTCTGTTCTCTTATTTAAATACTGAATGATATTATTCATCCAGCTCTGTGATGTTAACTTAAGCACATACTGTATTGTACTGTCATTTTGTTTGGTCATCATGATTTGAATACCATTAGTTATTTATCAATAAATTGTTAGAGATATTACCATAATGATGTTTATTTTATAGAAAATACACTTAGGCACAGATAATTTACTTTATTTATTCAGGTAGAACGTTGCTCATCAGCACATTGTGGGAAAATTTAAACAGCACAATCTCTTATTATAATCACTGCCTTTCAGGAAGTATGCATCTCGCTGTTTGCAATTATACACATTCTTCACACAGTAGACAAGGTAATGGCTAAAACAAGGCTATGTTTTGTGTAATTGTAATCATTCACTTGAGAAGTTTGATGCATTTTGTTCCATATACTAGAATAAGAATAAACTGTGTGAAACTTGTTAAGATGTATTTTGTCAAGTGTACTTTGATGGAATGTAGGGTTGACCTTTTGATGTGCTCAAGTTTGACAAGGAATGAGGAGGGATAAGGGATAAGAACAAGAAAAAATAGAAAGACTCCAAAGTCTTTCAGGGTGATAGTACATTCACAGTAGCTTTTGCACAATTTGCAAAACAAATTAGAACTGTAATATAAATGAGAAAGTAACTGCTATTCTGCTTTCAGAAATTTAAATCCGAAATCCACGCTTGAATCTGGAACTTGCATAGAGTAACACAAAACTATTTTACAATAATTAAAATTATTCAGCTTTAATGTGCATTAATGGCTTACTATTTTATATATATATATATATATATATATATATATATATATATATATAAAATAGACAAAAGTGCTACTGTTTTTAATTTTGTAAAGTACTTTTGTCTATTTTTTTTTATAACAGTATATGCCATACAGTGTCAGAGACCACATAACCAAATCTGGTGATCTTCTGCTTTTTGATTGTGATTTGTTTGGAATGGTTTGTGTTTTAGATAGTTAAATATAAATAAAACGTATGTGTCTACACTTTACACATGTGTAATAGTATTTAATGTTTTTACATTATTTAATGTTTTTATACCAAACGTAATGTAAAATTATGGTATTCTGGAAATTATAAGGTTTAGTATAATTACATTGAATACTTTAAGTGATATACGTGCATGCATACCAGTCAAAACATTGCTAAATTTGGCTGAATTATAAAAGCCAGAAGTGGTACTAAATGAAGAGCCGTTTGAATATTATACACTTTCGTTCAATCGCAAATATTAAACATTATACAATTAAGTGTGCCACCTCTTTTGCTGAGCTAAGCCAAATGATCTGGCTCAATAAAAAGAGCCGGCATTCCCATCACTACTTCTTGGCCGTCGATTGTGACTGACGTCACTTCCAAATACAAACACGTATACTCCCACCACCTGCACTGATTGACAGGTTTCTGTGCAAGGCATCAGAAATGCAAATGCGAAGGGAATTGCGATTGCATTTGAATTCTGAAGGCTCCATACGCGATGCCAAGGAAGTGAAATAACAAATGGGGTAATTGCTATTGCTATTTCAATATGACAGCCTCATAACTTATAAGCAATGGGAAACGCAATTGCAAATGGACTTTGCTTTTCCATTTGAAATTTGGCAGACATTGTATGTTCATGTAAACAAAAATACATACTGTAATACATGTTTTGCATTAGCATTTGAATTATGTCTCAATTTATGCCTGCACAAATAGGAATTTGCAATTGCTTTTGAAATTTGTCTGGAAAATACTTCCATATACTTGAATAAACTATCAGGAAATGTGGATTTCTTAATTGGCTTACTGTTGTATTTTTTTTACTACAAATAATGTTTCTATGATGTAGTATGGCCTGTGTTTTGGTAACATTGAAAAACCAGGGCTGCTAGGAAAAAAATGTCATTTTCATTCACAATTTATAACAATAAATAGCAATTCTTCAGAACAACTTTATTCAACTCCTGAACCAGATGCCCTGTGGAGCTTTCTGACAAACTTCTATCCAACGTGACTGAATAAGCAAGCTAACTATATTTAAAAACAACAATGACTTTACTCCATGGTAGCTCAGTAAATTAAGGCTGTCCGTGTGCATTCCTTCTTGTCCCCAATTTACTCATCTTCTAATGGCTACTTCCAGCATGATAATTCACCATGTAACAAAGCAAAAGTCGTCCCAAACTGGTTTCATAAACATGACAATGAGATCAGTGTTCTTCAGTGGCCTTCCCAGTCACCGGATCTGAATCCAGTAGAACACCTTTGGGATGTGGTAGAACAGGAGATTCGCAGCATGAATGTGCACCTGAGGAATCTGCAGGAATTAAGTGATGCAGTCATGTCAACATGGACCAGAATCTTAAAGGAATTTTTCCAACATCTTGTGCAATCCATGCAGTGATGGATTGAGGCTGTTTTCATAGCAAAGGAGGCCCTAACCAGTATTAGTATAATGTTCGTAATAAAGTGCTTGGTGAGTATATGTTTTGTAGTTACAAATTCGCTCAACCATAGCAATCAATAAGATAAAACAAGAGAGTCTTTACTTTTTTGAAGATGTGGCACCCAATATTTCCATCCCAAACAAATGGTCTACTTGCTTTCAGTGCTTTGATGCATTACTATTTTGAAAGAGTCCAGCAACATTATTTAAATCCATCAGTACATTGAGACTCTCTAAATATTATGCCAGTGTTTATAGGTGTTTATATGGGTTGTATATACCATAGATTTCTTACCTTCATAGCTGTTAATGTATGAAAAAGCATACACTTTGAAAGGTTTCTCCAGTTTGGAAGAAGGAGCTTTGCATGTGATCAAACATATCTGATGAAAGGGTTTTTCTCTTTCCACAATCTCCATTGTGTAGTGGTCCAGATATGCCAATGCCACCACTGTAGTATCACATGACTATGTAATACTGGCCTCTACCCTCCTCTACTTGCTCAGCCAATGTTCTCCAGCAACCCAACTTCAGCAGTGGCAGGCTAATACAGTCACTGCTAGCACTCATATTGCTAGCTTGCTGTTTCATCTTTTTAGTAAATCCAAAATTCATTAATAAAGATGCTTTGGCACATGCTTCTGCTTTTTTTTTTTTAAATGTTCCACGATAGTAGCTATAATTATGTAAATGAAAATGATACTTTACCAGACAATAAAAAAGTAGCAAGGTGTCCCTGAGCTTTTGATAGGCAGTGTAGGTAAGTAATGTATATTTTATATTAATTTATTATATTTCATATTCTGGTCACCCAATATCTGCTGTAGGGGGTTTTCTGATATAAAATCCCTTATCCTTTAAATTGTAGTGGCATTGTCTTTGTATCATTATAGAGAGCCTAGTGAGGTCGCATGTAGGCTCCAGAGCTCAGAGGTGCCACACAGTGCTAGTGTGAAGAATAATCAATTGCAACCGTTCTCCCCTAGCAATTAATTTCTCCCTCTTGCTTCCCATCTGTCTTCTTTCTTTGCTTTTATACCACATTGCATGCTGGTGTTCAATCCAACCAGAGAGGACCTTGAAAAAACAATATAGCCTCAGTCACTTTAATTATATTCAAAATGATGTCAGATATCCTGTCAGAGACTGTCAATATTAGTACCACCCTACAGACCTATAGTAGAGAATGAAAACTCATACATGTAGACATAATAATACAAGAAGATGTAGGTGTTTGTGATATCAGATCGGGAAGGAAAAAGAGGGACCTAATGATAGCAGAAAAGGAGGGAATTGAGAGAAGATGTATGTTAAATTTAACCAGGTTAATGAAATAGAAAACCAAAGGACAAAGTGAAGTGAAAGTGTTTATTGTTCTTGCTACCCTAGCCTCATCCTTCCAGGGCACTTATTTTGATCTGGTTAATTCATCCTTTCAGTGCTCACTTTTGGGAGTCTATAGAAAATGGACCTCAGTTAATCTTGAAAGCAAAGACAAATTATAATTCTGTTCTGTGGCCAATTTGGCGCCTCTCTTTCGGCTTCTTCCAGCCACAGGCTGCTGACAAGAATGAGTCCCGTAGAGCATGGTATATGCTAATGAATAAAACATCTGTCTCTTTTTCTCCACACCTAAAGATGATGGACGTTATGTGGCCATGCAGGCATAAGGGGAATCACTGTAGTTAATCATAGCAGCTCGTGCACTCATCCAAGCACAAGGGAGCTCATAAATGCCACTACACCTTATAGCCTCTGTACCCAATTTGATCCAGCTCCTATCCTGTTATACAGAAACAGACAAACACACACAAACTCCACTGGCACTGCTGTAGTGGATTCATACAGTGCAGGTTCAGTTGTATATATCAGTGTGCATTAATAGCATGGTGCTTCATACTCCTATCCTTCACTAATGCTCCTGTCACTCAAGTGAAGAAAATGCATCTTATAAATCATACTGTATTTGATGTAATTAAATTTAAATGTGCAGGATTATGGATGTATATGTCTTGCCTTAAAAATGAGGTTACAAATACAATTTGTTCACATTCTACTTACCGGTAATAAGCCTTTTTTTTAGACTTATGTCAGGGCAGTGCCTGCTGTTAAGGTCTGTTCTGAACTGCATGCTAATTGCCCCAAAATGGACCGGAGGCAGCCTAAGCTCTGGTTCCCTTGGATACATCTAATGTGGAGGTCTTGCAGTGAAAAGGAACTAGAATGAAGCTTAATTCTCAGCTGTTAATACCATAATGATTACATAGATAGCAATTAGTGTGTAACTAGCAGGTTATGTATAATTATACAATGACTCAAATATGCAAATGTGGATTCGTGTGCCTTTAGCACGCGGCTGCATTAAATATGCTTTATGAATTCGATCAATCAGATAAAGTGCTATGAACAGATGTCATAAAATCAAATTTATACCATATCATTATTCATAATTATGATAACTTGCGTTCATGCCAACATCAGCCTGTCGAATAGGCGCCAAAGTGGATAATCCTCAGTGAAAATTGATTGAATGACAGGATGATGAAGGACCCACTCAAACTGGACTTTTGGAGTGATATTGAATATAATAACAGCAATTTCATTTCCTCCAAAACCAATATCTTGAACAGAAAGAAAAGGCTTTTTTTCTGCTATTAGAAGCACCAGTGATCCAAATAATAAACGATTGCATTGTCTAAACTAATACAAGGTTTTAGTAGAGACAAACAAAACCTTTCCATCTCACTGAGGGGAAGCTGCATATCACTACTGTGTAAAATACAGTATCACCACACCCCACCATGACCCTTTGTTACTACTATGGAGAGTTGCCATAGTGATTGTACATCTCACACATTTTCATATGAATTCACACCAAACTCAAATATAGATCCTTTCATTTTTCTTTGGCTTGTCTCTCAGGGGAAACTCTTAAAGGTTCCATGTAGAACCCTGCAACAGAACTCTTCTTTCCATAGAAGGGTTCAAACTAGAACTCCTTTAAGAATTAAAAAAAAAAAAAAAAACTCAAGGAACCCTTTTTTTAAGATTCTGAGTGTGTAATGAGTTATGCACATTTCCAAAGACATTCAAGTCCATATTTCTCAAGTATTCATCAATTCACTTCCCCTGTTAATATGAACAGATGTTAAAAAAGGTTAAGAAGGGGAACAGTTAAGAAATGCATTATACAAGCAGATCATTTATAAAGAACACATTACACAAAGCAACACAGAACAGCAGTAGGAGACTTGGCTTGCTTGATGTGGGGAAAAATGAATCTATCTAATCAGCTGAAGCCTATCTGCATTGCTGGGAATTTGCTGAAAGTGGAAAGGTAAATGTGACTGTTGGATTAGTTTTGAGCTCTGGGCGAGCAGAATGGGTAGAGGAAATGGAGAGTAAAATTGAATCCTTTAATGGAAATAATTGCAAAATGTTTAGATGCCAACCATTATTGGAGCATTGGTGTGGCCAAATTAAAATCCCCACAGGGCTTATATTACTAAACGAATAAGTTTACCTTCAACCTGATTCCACAGTTTAATGCCTCCAGTTTCTGTCTTGAAAATTTAGATGCTTAATTCCATACATATTGTTCTCTTCCAATAAATGTTGTAGTCTTTCAATTGATAATGATTCATCGGTGGCATTACACACATTGACATTTTGCATTTTTGTGCATTAATTCACAATATATTAATTGGTTGTGAGTCATGTCGAGTAATGTTCAATTGTGCCTGAATAAATGTGCTTACATTATGCATTATGTGGTTATAATTCAGAAAACTGAATTATAGAAAAATTAAAGAAAAAGTCCTAATAAAGCAAGCCCTTAATATTGAGAATCCATCCATCCTTTCAACATTTAAGTTTTTACCTTTAATTCTGTCTTATGAGAATCAGAGAAAGAAAAAAAAAGCAATGGCAGACCTCTGAAGTATCTGAGACCTAAAACAAAAGGATGCCTCAGCATCATGGACCACTCCACCCTTTCCATTTTCCACTCTGAGTGGTAAAGATGATACCCCCTATTGGTGAGAACTGCAGCCAACATCTGTTTCATGCTAAGCTAAATCAACCAGGCCAGTGGATGAATGCTGGGAGACCTGCCAATGCCATCTCTTTTCAGGAGTATTTTTAGAGTGCCATTGCCTTCTCTCCTCCTCTGCTCTGTCTTAAACATAATCACTCTGACAGAATGACACAGGAAGAGCCAGCTCTTCTCAGTCTAATTGATACTGAAACCATTTCAAAAAAAGCTCTATGCACTACCTCAACATGCACGTCTATTTTCATCCAGGAGTCTTGGTTGAGGATGAATTTCCTCACTGAAAATTGAAGAGTTCTGACAGTCATGTCAAGAAACAGTGTTAAAAAACAGTGGCATTTGCATTAGCAAACAAATTGAGGGTACAAACGTACAAATGAAAGACATTACTTCACATTGTATTTCCACAGTCAAGCACCTCATCTTCAAATCAAAACTCTGATTCCTCAAACTAGGGTCTGACTGGCTATCTTCATACATGATAAGGCATCACCATCACCGGTCTGTTTCTCATGAAATTTTAATCATATCTTCAATTGATTCATCAGACCACAGATGCACCAACACAACAGGACATGTTATAAAAGCTGAAGTGAATATGAGAAATTTAGTGGCATTCAGGTGAACGCAGGCAGAAATATTACAACGCACTCAAGACTGATGGATGGACCCATTAGAGTCCAGTGGCGGTGTGGCCTCTCGAATTGCAGATACAGCACTGAGCATTGTGTTTGTAAGGTAAAACTCAGATATGGGTTATTGACTGAACAGTCTCTCCATTATCACTCAAGATTTCTGTGATGATTAAACTCCTCAGGCACCAGGAGAATATATATTCAGTGTGAACACCAGAGCAAGAGAGCTCAACAATTTAAACACTCTGGTAACAGTTCAAACAAGCAAAGAAAGAGAAATTGCAACAGACATGAAGTCAGGAAAGTGAAAGAATTACAAAAAGAAGGTGGGAAGCATGAAATAATAGGGGAGCTTTGAAATATATTAAAATACAAGCAAATGGAAAAATAGACTGCTACTTATTACAATCAGAAGACATGCGGAACAAATTAACAACGGTGTACGTTTATGCCTTGCAGACAGAAAAACGCACACACACAAACATGTACACACATACACTGTATACTAGTTCTGGTGGCTCAGTGGTTAAGGATTTGAGTTACAGATCAGGAGGTCATGTTCAAATACCAGCACTGCAAAACTGCCATGGTTAGGTCCTTGAACAAGAACCTTAGCTTTCAGCACAGTTGTATCCTCAATCAGCCAAATGAGCAATTGTACTGGATTTTGTGTTATTTTATACTATAAAACATATTTACAGCATTGTACTGTAAATATGTTTTATACTGGTTTAATCTACATTTTACAGTATTTTACTGGCAGCTGGTAAATTACTGTAAAATTGACAACAATGTTTTACAGTGTAGTTATTAGGCATATGTGTTGACAGTGTCTCATTGTCTGAAGCGAAATGGCTTCTAGTGGTACTGAACAAGTCAGCCAAATTCTTCTCTCTCTCACACACACACACACACACACAGACCATTCTCCCACACAAGAATTCATATTTGCCTGTAAAACATAACACACCCACTGAAAAAAACTCTATAAATATATCTCTCTTTCTCTTCTTCCTGTATGCACAAGTATAGAAATAAAGTTCCCTTATCACACACATACTTCTAATATCTCACACTCACTCTTTATCATCCAAAATTTACACATTCATTTACATGAATCATTACACTCACATTTATCCTCTGATTCTTGTTATTTCACAAGGTCTGAAAGGCATGGTTGATATCTAAGTTTTATATGCTCACAGAGAAGACAAAGAATCAGACTGACGTGTGTGTGTGTGTGTGGGGGGGGGGGTTAGGGTTATATTTAGGTGTAGCATTAATTAGCTTCATTAATAATTATGTCAATAATTATCAACCTCCTGTTCTACATTTTCAGCATAACACCACATATATTGTAATTGTCTTGTCCTTTACAATGACTTCAGCTCTTCGATAAAATACAATTAAGTATTTCTTTAGCTCATCTATGCAGGCTGCAGCTGTATTCCAACAAGCGTATGCAGTCCAAGGCTTCTTGCTGTGTCTCTGTCCCTAAGATTCTGCACAAAAGCTCTCAAAATAAGAGAGAGAGATAGATAGATAGAGAGAGAGAGAGAGAGAGAGAGAGAGAGAGAGAGTTTAGATAAATGCTTCTGACAGTAATGGCTGTTGCTCAAACTACCCTCTCCCACTGACATCCCTGATTGTAGACCTCTTGGGACTTCAGTTTAAGGGGTTCAGAGCAGAGAGGGATTGTTTACATTTTAACCTCATTAATGGATCAGCTTGATCCAAGCGAGACAGTGGGTTGTTGGCTCCTGCGATTACCATGCTAAGTACACATGGTAGGTCATACTGTTTGGTGGTCAGCAGTGCCTTTCTCTCTTACTGAGAGGAACTTGAATACCACTATTGTGCAAAATACAGTATCATGGCATCCCACCTTGACCCTTTGTTACTACTATGGGGAGTTGCCATAGTGATTGAATTGCACAGAAAAGCACCACTTAAAAATGAATCCATTGCCTTGCTCATGTTGCAAATGTTCATTTTTTTAAGAGATTTGTGATATGTCACATATATTGTATTTAGTAGGAAGGTGTGTGGTAATTACAAGTAATTTCTGGTAACTATTTGCATATACAGTTTTAGTGTACATATTAAATTAGGTGAAAATTATATAGCAGTGCTTGTTACCACATTGGAAACATCTAAGAATGTAATAATGTAGTGATTGTACTTTGCCTACATTAAATAATGTGAAAAATATTGCAAAGTATGTTGGAAAAAATACCAAATATTGCCGTTTACAGTGTTTACACTGTTGACAATAGTTATACTGCACTGCCACTTTAATTCCACTCAATTCCACTCATCTATCTATCTATCTGACACACATTTAGGTCTGCCTTTCACACTTGTTCTTAACATGTACAAAATAGGTACCAGATATTACTTTGAGACCTATAAACATGTTATAAATATGTTATTTGCATGCCACCAAATTGATGTGACAGGGCTTTCTTGAAAATATGACTTAAATGTACATATACAAGTCTACTTTGTGGTTTAATTTCTCTTTGCTTACTTAATTGCCCACTAAATAGAGAGAGAATGAATGCATTTTTCAAAATATATAATAAAGGAATAATAAAGTTTTAACAACAGACCAAAAACAAATTCAAGATAGTTGTAGGAAGAACAGCCAGAAACCTGCCAAATACATTAATATCAGTGATAGTATACTCTATACTAGGAGATATTGTCATATTGGACCACAACATAGCCAGACACATAAACAATACTTGTGTTAACGTTGACACCATGTCAATTCGGTACAGCACTTACTAATGACCCCACAGTGTGTTCATCTGAAGCAAGTCATGTTGATGTTCTGCAAAGTTAAGAATAGGCTCAGTATTTTTGAACCGAATCCTATTTTATATGATGCAATTTTCCGCAACACCAATCCCCCTCATGAGAGCAGAACTTGGTTTTGCATGTGAAAACTTGCCCTGTTATATTCACTTGAGAGTTGGCATAAATTCACAACATGGGCCCAATTACCAAAATGATTGTCCATGGTGAATGACAGCCAGCCACAAATGCAATTAAAAGACATTTGGATCAAAAGTTATGGAACCAACAGTATTCTTTAATTGGGACTAGCCTCTGTTTGTCTGTTTAGGAGTGTGTGCGTGTGTGTGTCTGTGTGCCCGTGCATGTGTATAAAACTGTCTCAGTTCTACAGCTGATATCATGGGACTGACATCTTGGGCTGAGGATGATTTAAAGGTCAGATCACAGTTGCTTGAGTAAACTTGTGTACATCCTTCCCAGGAGTTTACCCTCACTGTAAAATTGACTATGCTGGTGGGCTGCAATAACTTACACTGTCACTTAAAGGTTCAGCATTGCTAGAGGACATCTTTCAGCGTGTGGTAATGTATAGGACTCTTACATCACCTCCACACTGATAAACTGCCTTTACAAATGCTCGATAAAGAAGTGTAACTCTGCTCAGCAGTGCTAAGTCAGGGGACATTGCACAAATGCATCCTTCAAAAAAGCATAATAAAACAGCTGAATCAATAAGAACTTGAAGTATGGAGTGTGGTAAAATAAGATCCTCGCAAGGTCAGAGAGAACTAAATATTTAAGAGATGATAGAGAGATAAATGTTAGATTTATTTAAATAAAATGAACCTCAAAGGAATGTTGAAGAAATGTTCCTTCTAAATGGGTCTTTGGTATTCGTGATAATTAGTGATTTCAGAGGCACGTTAGAAGTGACTTCTTGTTCTGTTTTTTTTTCTTCTTCATGTAAACAACCCTCAGCAAAGGAGACAAGGCCTTGAGAAGCCGTCTTCAAAAAGACGTTTGCTTTTCACAGCCTAATAAATGGACTAAAGATGTAATAAGTACTTTATTATCCCTGAAGGCACATATTTAATGCTAAAACATGTCTTAAAATCGATATGGGCTTTAAAGGAATATTTTAAGAGCATGTCTGTGGCACAGTAAACCATGAGCTATAGCTATATCGCCTCAGTGTCTTGACCAAGTGCAAGTCACAACCATTACACATGTTCGGCTTATGTATCTAATCATCTGAAATGAGAAACATATTCGATTCCTCCCTGCTTTAAAAGATTGGGTTTAGGGATAGTGGGTATCAAGTGCAACCATATATTTTCCAATTTGCTGATAAAAATAAAAAGAAAATTTCCACAGAATCATATGCAAAAGTAATACACTCACTGAGCAGTGTATTAGGAACATAATACATAATACTAACACTGTAAACTGTGGCCATGAAGGGATGCTTATGGTCAGTAACAATATTCAAGTAGGCTGCGGCATTCAAGCGATGATTGATTGGTATTAACGGGGCCAAAGTGTGCCAAGAAAACATTCCCCACACCATTACACCACCTCCACCCTGGACTGTTGACAAAAGGTAGGTTGGATCCATGGATTCATGCTGTTGGCACCAAATTCTGACCCTACCATATGTGTGCCCAGTTTTGTTGAGTCTACGTCCACTTTGACGTGTTCTGAGAAATGCTTTTCTGCTCACGACAATTGTACAGAGTGGTTATTTGAGTTATTACAGCCTTTCTGTCAGCTTGTACCTGTCTGGGCATTCATAACCTATCTCATCAACAAGGCATTTCCATCCGCAGAACTGCTGCTAGATGTTTTTACTTTATTACACCTGAGAGACTGTTGTGTGTGAAAAGCCCAGGAGATCAGCAGTTATAGAAATACTCAAACCAGCCCGTCTGGCACCAACAATCATGCCACAGTCAAAATCACTGAGATCTCATTTTTTTCCTGTTCTGATGGTTGATGTGAACATTACCCACACGATTGGCTGATTAGATGATTAGATAATTGCATGAATGAGTAGGTGTACAGGTGTTCCTAATAAAGTGCTCAGTTAGTGTATTTTTACACGCATCTAATCTAATCATCCATTCTGATATTCAGCATTCAGTGCATAATTATCCTTCTGTCATATTCACAATATTTACAATTTAGCAACAATACAAATAGTTCTGGTGGCATTGTTTAAAGTCAGTTATATACTTATATTTTAATCTGCTCTACCTCTCAGTAATAGTCATCCTCTCAAAGCCTGACATTTAAAAATACATCCATCTTTATCTGGCCCCTCCATGTTGAGCAGAGGTTATGAATAAGTATATGGAATTAATTTAATTTTATTTCAACTTCTTGGAGCATTGATATAAATGCCCCTCCTGTTATATAGGATTTTTACAAATATGATAGATTTTCTTACCCCCAATTTTTTTTTTTTGTCCACACTTAAATAGTCTAAGCACAATGCTTTCTCAGAATCTAATGGCCTTTATTTGTCTCCAACAAAGTATATAAATGTTGTAATATAAATCAAAAACATGTATATCCTCAGGCATGACAACAGGCACACAGAAAGCAATATAAAAATGCTATAAATGAAGTGTAATTGGGCTTAGGCAATGAGTGAGAACATGTGAAAACACGCAAATCCTTTTATATCAAATCTAATCTAATCATTTCCCACTCTAAATCTAATATGTGCAACTACTTCTTATGTTTACACTATTTCAGCAACTTATATTGTACTCTTTGCACAATTGTCACTGGATTCACTTTCAAATAGAACTGTGTACTGGTCGGCGCTGCACTGGGACTTACTGTGCCCATTGTCTATCCCAGTAGTCATAGTCTTGTGGTGTATGCACATGTTTGGACTTCTGCACTTATGTAAATTTATGTAGTCCCTTGTAGTTCTGTGTTGTTCTGTGTTTGGCTTATGTAGCACCTTGGTCCTGGAGAAACATTTCGTTCCACTATGTACTGGCTGTATATGGTTGAATGACAATAAACTCCATTTGACTTGACTTGACAATACACCACTATTCTACAATAAATGCACACCACACATCAGAACCTCTAGCTGCCCTTAGATAAATTTACTTTAAACCCCTCTCATCAGGAACAGCCCGTTTAAATTCAGTCAAGTATGGGTGGCCCAAATTTGGTATAACTCCTCCCAATCTTATTACATTCATTTCCAGTATTCCCACCCTGGTGCTCATACAGGTATCTTTCTCCAATATTACTCTCTTCTGGCTCACCTCTACTCCCCTATAATGAAGTCCATCACTTCATAAAATACTGTGGAATTATAAGCCCATTAGCAGCTTGCAGGGTTAACAAAGAGATGGTCTTTACTCCCTCTGGTGCCCAAGCCCCATAATGTTTACGCAACAAAGATTCACTAAGGAATGGCACTTATGACCCTGTGTCTATAATGCGTGGAATATATTTTCCCCCATAGTCACTTCATTGTAGGGCACTGTCCTAACAGACTGAGCTTTTGTTCGGACAGTGCATCCCCTGGATGTCCTACTGTGGCTGGTGATGTCAAACCATTCAGGCTGACTTCATACAAAACAGCACATGTGAAAACATTTAAATCAAATCTAATAATTTCCCACACATGAGCTATATTCCATTCCACTATTCCATAGTGCATGCACACCACCCCTGCTAGCATTAACACTTCCAGTTGCCCTTAGTAACACCTACAATGTAAATAAGGTCTATACTTAAACATGCAACTAAAAATATAAAAGAAAGAAAGAAAGTAAATGACTTGTGGGAACAATCTCAGTCCATGTACTTGCACTACAATCCATGAATGAAAAATGATTGTTGTAGATGGGAACCACTGTAATGCTCCACAAGCCCTTGTTGCTTAGTTCAGTCTATCCAACTAGGAATTCTACACACTGTCCAGTACTAAATACAAGTTCAGATCAGAAGGGGAACTCAGCAATGTAAACAGTCACCCAAAATACATAATAATTTATAAATTAACTCATTCATCCCTTAAACATTAAGATTGGGTGCATGGCATGTTTATCTGTTCATCTAGCATAGATGCTGTGGTCACTATTGCCCTACATTGTGGTTCAATTCATGGAAGGGCTGCTACTCATCTTCTGCTTGTGTCAAGAGGCTATCACACTTGAATTATGCAATAGGCTACTATCTAGTGAAGTTTTAGAGTACCCTGTACTAGTCAGTGGAGAGTCGACAACATACAGTTATCCAGCATACAGTCTAGCAGTTCTTTTTGAGTGGTTAAAGATTTTTTTTTTTTTTTTTTTAACTCTGTTCAATACAGCAGGTCCTGTCATTTCTGTTGCTAGCAAGGTGCACACAGAAGAGTTACAGTCATGGGAAAAAGAAAGTACACCCTCCTTCAGATCTCTGTTTTTATTTATCAGGCCATAAATAACAATTATGTGGTCCTCACCAACTTCTATAAACAAACAAATAAACTCAGATGACAACAAAAAAACACAACAGATTTCAGTATGTAGTCATTTTATCCCAAAAAGTAAACCATCATTCAGAAATCAGCTGGGAAAAAATAAGTACACCCTTCCTACTTCCACAGTCATTAAGCTAGGTGTTACTAAAGAAATGCACAATTTTACTTAATCATCAAGAAGTGTGACTACCTCTATAAAAGCAGAACTTTTGGCAATTTGGTGTTCTGGAGCCCTCAGGTGTTTATCTACATCATGCCAAGAAGAAAGGACATCAGCCATGACCTCAGAGAAGCAATTGCTGCTGCTCATCAATCTGGGAAGGATTATAAGGCCATCTCCAAACAATTTAAAATTCACCATTCTACAGTGAGAAGGATTGTTTACAAATGGAGAGTCTTCAATACACTTGCCAATCTTCCCTGGAGTGGGCGTCCCAGCAAATACATTCCAAGGTTGGACTGTTTAATGCTCAGAAATATAGAAACCCCAAGAGCTACATCATGTGACCTACAGGCCTCTGTAAGTACATTAAATGTTAATGTTCATTACAGCACAATCAGAAAAAGACTGAACAAGTATAGCTTTCATTGAAGAGTTCCTAGGAAAAAGCCCCTTCTCTCCAGAAAGAATATGGAACATGAGCATAAATGAATGCCCTCAAACATTAATGAACCGAAGCAATGTTGTAAAGAAGAGTGGGCCAGAATTTCCCAAAAATGATGTGAGAGACTGATAAACTCCTACAGAAAAAGTGTACCTCAAGTTATTGTTGCTAAAGCAGAGTGTACTTTCTTTTTCCCATGACTGCAATATAATTAACCAGGGTTGCCAGGTTTCCAACCCAACTACATCTTAAAAATCACACAACAGACCTGAAACTTGCCCAAAAATGCAGGCATTAGAAAAGTGAGACACAGTTTTCTTCTTTTTTTCAGTCTTTGTGTAGGAAACAAGCTCAATGTGGTGCATTCATTTCAGAGCTTAGCCGCTCCATAATCCCCCTTTCCTCTTCCAAACTTTGCAATATATCTTAAAATAGAAATGGTTCTGTACATCATAGACACATTGTCTGCACTTACAATTTGTGGAAATTTATGGTGACACTTTACATTATGATTAATTAATGTTTAAGTACGTACTAACTTAGCAGTAAACAATCAAGTGTTACCATTGTAGTTCTTCAGTAATGACTAATCACTGTAATAAACTACAATGTTGACTAAAGTGTAATGATAACTCCTGAATGTAATAAACAGCAATGCTAATGAAAGTATAATAATTTAGTAACTAATCTTAAACAATTGTGGTAACTAAGTAAGGTAAGGGAATCTACTAGGAAAGCTACCAAATCAGTGGAACATCAGCTTATATCTGTCAGATTTTTTTAAATCGGTGGTCAATCAAAAGTGGTACTGGAACACTCTATACTTTCTACAGTTTACCAAAACATGCAATCATTTACACAGGAATGCACAGTATGCTTATCTGTTTGCTGGCTTCCTACTCTGCCATCGACAGTGCCACTCATTTGTCACTCCACGTGTTCATGCCATGCAACTGATTTCATTTTACATGGTCAAACACACAGATTAGGTTAAAATGCTCCCAAGGCTACTGTCATTCTGTACACAGGACAGTAGGAAGTACTCACGGACAATCATTTTAAACCTGGGACAAACTGTTATAAATATCTGTATGTGAGCCCATCCTGATTAGTTCTAGTAATGGGAGAAAATAAATAAATTAAAAAAAAATGTATGCTGTCAATATTACAATATTATGGCCAAACAAATATTACTGCTGTATGTGTCAGGGACATAAAACAGATGGAATGAAGTGTTTTGCATAATCTCATATATTTCAGCATCCCAGGTTAACATAGATAATTCAGTCTTATGCACAATCATACATTTCAAGCAGCACAAGCAATATTCTTGTACCAGTATTTCATATAAATGGAATTGTAAAAAATCTACAAGCACTAAATTAACTCCAACACTCTTAAAACAATTTACTGGAAGAAATTTCTCCACTATATAGAAGTTCCATATATATTAATAATAATAATATATATTGTTTATAGGGTTTCCCAAGAGGGACAAAGAACCTTTCTCAGGAACACTATGAATCCTAATGGATTCTTAAGTTTTCTGGCAGCCTACGTGTGCAAATTGTTACAAAAGCTGAACGTTTATATCAGCACAACAGTAACAGTTCTATGTCAGCCTAGTGTCATCTTCCGGTCACCCTCAGCCTTGAGGGACATGATGAGCACAGGCTGCCTCAGAGAGCAAAGCCTTGCTTGCATTTCTGTACGAATTTTGCAGAAGCTGAAACCTGCACAGCGTGATTGATTGCATTGTGCCTGCTGTTCAGGGAGCTGTTGGTAAACAGGGAGATGGAGCTTCTAGATGAGACACTGTCTCACTCTGCTATTTATGAGTGAAGTGAAGATGAAAAAATCAATAACAAAGCTGCTCTCTGGATTCATAATCATTTCTGATGTGTGTCTTTCCTCTCTCACTATAGTTTTTTTGCTCCTTCATATCTCATCTCTCAGGGGTTGCTTTCCTGTCTGCTTGGCCGTTGGTGAGAGACCGTCCTGTGGCTGTTTTATCTCAGCTCAGCGATGATTAAATCAAGCCATTTTTTCTGTATGGAGTTATCTTACCCACAAACCACAGCAGATGGACAGATACTAGTGTTGCACTAAATATTGAGCCTAGGACAAATTTTGATCTCCTTAGAAGCACTATGTTTTTTTTTTCTAAATTAAAAAATACAATCATTTCTGTGCTTCCTAAATCATATCCAACTTTAAAGTATTGCATAAATATTATACAGTTCAGTTTTCAATTCAAGAACCATAGTTTCTAGTTTCATGTGCCAAGTGTTGTTTGAAAGAGTGAAGTTGACTGAAGTGTGATCAGCCAGGAGTGGTACTGTGAATTGTAGTTCTCTAAGTAGGAGGCTAAAATTTTGTGTACTTGTATTCATTCAGTGCCAATTTGAAATCCACTTAGTTCTTAAGCGTATTTGAAGCCAGCATAAGACTGGAGAAAAGAAACGCGTGTTGATTTTCATAAAAGTTGCCGGCTTTATGTTTTCGAGTATAATTGTGGTACTGGAATACCTCTCAAGAGGACAAAATTACTACTTATGCTAATGAACTATTCTCATGTCAGCAACTCCTTTGCTAAATTAATTACACCAGAGTGAAATGTTTGTGGCTAATCACTCTAATTAATGGGCTCAGAGTGTTGGTGTAGAAACCACAAAGTATGATCAGTATTATCGCTTACATTCTTATTGGCGATTGATACACTGCCTATTTCAAATGTACTTCAGTCTAATGTATCAAGTCAGACAAAGCCGATTAATGAGGGATGTCATTATTACTCTTTCCTCTCATGATATGATAATAAGAGCATTTAATAGTCATCAGATTGAACGGATGAAATTCACTGTGATGGCTCAGTGATCACACCCCAGTTTGCATTACACCATCTGCAAAATGTAACACTACAGAAATACAGGATAGTAGGTTTTATGGTCACAGAGTTACAAGTAAGGTGAAGTAAAAAAAAAAATAGAACTCAAAAAAGAAAGGCCAGACATTGGCTGTCAAAATGAAAAGCTGAAAAGCAGTTTCATATTGATTAAAAACAAAAAGTGAGAGGGGGAACTGAAAGCACATCTCCCAAGCCCCATCCTCACTATGTTCTACAGAGGGACTATCGAGAGCATCCTGTGCAGCTGCATCACTGCCTGGTTTTGGAATTGCACCGTCTCGGATCGCAAGACCCTGCAGCGGATAGTGAGGACAGCTGAGAAGATCATCGGGGTCTCTCTT
>CM075021.1:5349283-5359376 GCA_037576675.1 Pangasius sanitwongsei | reverse complement strand
CCTTGGTCCTGGAGAAATGTTGTTTCGTTTCACTATGTACTTGTATATGGCTGAAATGACAATAAACTCCACTTGACCTGACTTGACTTGACTTGAAGCATGAAGTAACTGAAGCATGAATTAAGTACAAAAAAGAGCAGAGTAGGTGAATAACATCATGACTAACTGTAAGTTTAGTTTGTTTTTTTTTGTTTTAAACCTGAGAATCCTGTTTTTGGGACTGTTAGTAGTAGGTCTGCATGGAATAGAGATAAGAATGTAAATGAAAAGTAGTATGTTCAAAATAAAATTATGCATTAAAAAAGTAAATAAACTTAAAAATAGTTTAAACTGTCTAATAAATAACAACAAAAATGGCAACTTTAGTGCTCTACAAGGACTAACTGTTTAAAGTGGTTGCAGTGATAATATGTGATTAAGGACAGTATGTTGGCTTTGTCAAAGCAAATTTAATGAAAATGTGACTCTTGGGTGCTATATTTCCCTAAGTAGTTAAGGCAGAAGCTACTGTCAAACTGCTGACTCAAAACAGCAATAACTTGTTTAGACATGTTTCACTATGAAGAACTATCCAGGGAAACAAGCTGAAAAGATATGAGAGTATTTAGCCAAGGAAAAGAAGACCTTACCAGGAGCAGCGCTGGCCACTTGCCATGTGCTCATTCTGAAGAACAAAATGGGAGCTGAATGTGGTCCAACGGCAGCCGTGACGAATTGCAAGCTATCTGCCAAAGAACAAACCATTCAATCAAGATGCTGATAGAAGCAGCTGTGGGATAGGAGAGTGATACATTAGCAGCTGATATGTATATTGGTCAATCAATGTTGTTTAATGAAAATGTAGTCACATTCTAGATAAACGTGGATGAACAGCAATGCTGCTTTCATGTTACCACAAAGGTGTAAAAGCTGAATGAATCTGATTGAATACAGCTGCAGTTGGGTGATTCTGTGTGTGTTGCAGAGTGATGCTGTGTTGTTAACTGCAGCTCAGCTGTCTGTGTGTTTAAGTGTTCCGACTGTGAAAAATACTGACCCATTTCCTCTTATCAGCATACAAACAGGAGCACTTGCACAAACTTTATGTCTCTCACATCTCTCTCACACACACACACACACACACCGTATTCTTATAAGCTTTTTGAAGTATTACACTAAATGGAATGGCTCCACCTTCTTATTAGTTCACTTTCATGCTGATTTCACATCTGATTAAAACTGGATCTCTGCAGGCCTAAAATGCAAGCAATTTTTTTTTTTTTTAGATAAAGAGATCTACATGAATAGATATCAACATAATAACAGACTTGTCATATCTGATTATGTTAAATTCAGTATGAAAGTATGATACCCAATCAATCATCATAGAATGAAAGTGTCACTTGATGTAATTCTCTTTAAACAATACGAATCATATTATTTGTTGACATAGCACTAGGCCTGAATGTGAGATACCACGAATGCTGAATGCTAAACTGTATCCGACCAGCATTCATGCACACCGCAGCAAACTCTAGAGGGACTCTCTTCCACGAGTCACAGCACAAGAGCCTCCTCTGTTCCTTACAGTTTAATCACCGCTGCTGTGTGGTGTGCTACTGTGGAGCGAGAATCAATTTCCTGCTTTACTTCAAATTAAATCCCAGATATTAGTATGGTGAGGAAACGCTAGGCTCTACTCCTCCTCTCCCCTCTCTCTTACCAGTCAGAGTTATATTACAAAGTACAGCCACACCAAGCCATTACTTTAGGAGCTGTACAGAATCCATCTCTGCCATCTTCAGTGTGGGTGGGCTTTTTAGTCAGAGCCTTAGAGTCTTTAGTCTTTGTCTGACCAGGTATCACTAACATTTCATCTTTATATGACAGTAGAATTTTTTGAAAGCATTTACAAGCAAAACAAGCAATAAACTTTTCCTACCCTTTCAGGAACTATGAATACAAAAGCAATGGGTTTCCACAGATTAAATGCAAAATGAACAATTTCATCAACATTAAGTTTGTCTTGTGACAAAGGGGGTTGTGCTCTGTGTGGCCTATATTTTGGATTGCTATTGTGGATTCTGTCTTAACCTCACTGAATGTCAGTGCATATACATGATCACAATAAAATGCTAATATTTTGCTTACGTATTGAGACATATTTGCATCACTTGAACCAAGCAGTTTAGCTTGATTGTGAAAATGGCACAAATAAATGGCCTCTGCTTATTCTTATCATATACAATGGAGATTAAATATCCATCATGGGTTAGCAAGGTTGTTATATCAAAAACATGTAGAAAGAGATGAGTCAAGAGTGAAGTCTGCTGATTGAAGTCAACATTTAATAGTAAATTCTAAGGCTGTATATAAGGCTATTGAACAACTCTTACCTTACACTGAATCTACAGCTGCTTGTTGAGACTGGCAATCATGCATCAATGCATGTGTCCTTAAACCAATGGCAATATAAAATATTCAATAAAGCTTGACTTCAGGTGTGTGAGTATGTATCTGTATGTGTTATTTATGTACCATTATGTATTAAGTGATTTACACACAAGAGGATTGGGGGATGAACTGAAAAGGAATGTTAAGAACTTTCACATCAGTCTCACTATTTTTTAATGACATTCTTATTATGGTATTATTTTTACACTCTCAGAATCTGATTAAACATAATTTTTTTTAAGCAATTGCAAATGTGTTTTAGAAGTTTTTGGGAAAAATACCACCAGAGCAAAAACTACATAGGAATTCATAGGAAGTTTATTGTCTGAGGGAAATTTTATTCTTTTTCATACCAGTCATAAGAGACTTGGTCATTATGAAATTTGGTCATAAAAGGTGCTTAAAAAAAGGGGGAAAAGAAAAAGTGCTAACTTCAAGATTTACAATAACCCATTAAATTTTACTGACTGGCTTCTAAGTTCTAAAATTTCTTTTACTGTGCTAGCGTGTATATACACTAGTGTATAAGATTCAGATTAATTTAAATTATTTGTGTGTAGTTTATCCCTCTGAGTTTGCGAGATTTTTGTAGTAGAATTTTAAAGTAGAATTGTCAGGACAGGGTTATTCAATAGTGTCTAGACTACCGCCTTCAGACTGAAGCACTTGCCTTTGTTCCGGAATTATTTTTTTATTTTATACACTATATGGCCAAAAGTTTGTGGTCTCCTGACCATCACACTCATATATAACCCTTCCTCAAACTGTTGCCACAAAGTTTGAAGCACACAGTTGTGTAGGATGTCTTTGTATGCTGTAGTTTTTACAGTTTCCCTTCAATGGAATTATGGGGCCTAATATAAAGTGTATATGAATGTAAATATAGAGAGAAGAAAAGAAGATAGCAAGCAATTAAGAGGAGTATCCCAGCTATATATTGTTGTGTGAATAGTTTCATCTTAATTTAACAATATGCAGCAGCATGTGATCCAGCACAGACTAATTTTTTGCTTAATAAATTAGAAGTACAGCACCATGGAATCGTAATGTGTGCTTGGGATATAAGCTATTTTATCAAGGTTTAATTTGCTATTGTTCATCCATTCACCTACTATCTACTATGTTATGTGAGATGGAATGGAGTAAGAGAACCTGGTGGAAACCCACACAGGGCAAACTTGTGAAACTCCACACAAATTGTAAGCTGAGCTGGGTATCAAACCAGTGACCCTGGAGCTGTGACGCAGCCATGACACCTGCTACACATTCTTGCCAAATATTTGTTATTTTCAATTGTTGAATAATTGTTAATTCTATGTGATCTCACAGTTTAAAAGAGCTAACCAAGCATTTATCTGCTACAGTTACAGCATAGTTAGTTCATATAATTTTATCCATACACAAATTCACCCCTTGAGATAAATAATGTCTTGATTCAGTCCACTCAGACTTTCACAAACTTTCCATGGAATTTACAGGGAGGATACTATTCATTAATAAATAATATTAATAATTAAGTATTTAATAGGGATAAATTCACATATTTACAATTTATTTTGGTTTAATTTAATTTTAATCTATTATTTTCAGTAAAGCTGCTTTGTGACAATGTCCACTGTTAAAAGCACTATACAAATAAAATTGAATTGAATTGAATTGAATTGAATTGAATTGAATTGAATTGAATTAGTATTGGCCTCAAATGTGCTCCCATAGATTTTTTTGAGAATATTTAAAAAGATCAAAACATGAATTTCAGCATGACATATTACATCGACCTGTCAGACCATGGTGCTGGACTTAATACTGCTCCCTGCTTATGCTGATATCTCGCCAGAAAACCGACTTGAATTCAGGGTCAGAATTATGTGTTAGTGAGATATGCTTTATTGGTTTCATCCTGCAAGCACAACTCCCACACAAACATCTAAGTAGTATGTAAGTGTATAGTTTGAATACTGATGTGCAAAGCTTCGGTACTAACTCTTCACTACGCACATGTCACTGAACTCTGAATACAGCACAATGATGAAAAATTGTGGAACAAAATCCCACTTCACATTAGAGAAACAAAGCTCTTGTTTTGACAAGATTTGATGTTTTGTGCATGCTGAAATGCATTTCTGCTCACTACAGAGTAGTGGAAAAGAGTGTAGAGAGTGATTATATGAGTTACTATATCCTTCCTGGCAGCTGAAACCCTTATGACCACTTTCCACTAACCTCTCTTATCAACAAAGCGTTTCCACCCACAGAACTGTCGCTCACTCAATGTTATTTGTTTTTTGAACCATTCTGTATTAACTCTAGAGACTGCTGTGTGTGAAAATCCCAGGAGATCAGCAGTTCATGAAATACTTAAACCAAGCCATCTGGTACCAACAACCGTACCACGCTCCAAGTCACAGAGATCACACTTTTTCTTCATTCTGATGTTTGATGTGAATGTTGACTGAAGCTCTTAACCTGTTTTTGCATGATTTTCTGCATTGTCCTGCTGCCACATGATTGGCTGATTAGATAACTGCAACAATGTGCAGGTGTACAGGCATTCCTAATAAAGTGGATGGTGAGTGTATATTTAACACAAAATGGACATCAGTCCTTGTCCTTTTAACCAGAGAAAAGGAGATGACTACACTATATGGCCAAAGGTATGTGGACACCTTGTTGAATATCCCATTCCCAAACCATGGTCATTAATATGGATTTGGTCCTTCTTTGCTGCTATAACAGCCTCCTTAATGTGGTTACTTTAAACTTAAAGATGTATTACCAGGTGGGGGTTTGCTCAGTATTCAAACAGGAAAGATGAGGATTTTTTTTTGTGTGAAAATGCAATCTAATCAGATAGGTTGATTTAGGCTGTTCAGCATTTAATGGTTGCTGGTATACTTGACAACTAATTCATCATCATCAAGGGCACAATGTGGTAAGACACCTTGGGTGGGATGTCAATCCATCATAGGGCACCATACACATACATTCACACACTCATTCACATCTAGGGGCAATTTAGCATATCCAATCCACAAACCAGCATACCAGAGAAACTGAAACTACACACAGACAGTACAAACAGACAGTACCCCTGGAGCCGTAAGGCAGCAACGGTACTCACGACAGCACCATGCCACTCACAAGAACTACTTGACTAACTTATTTAAATTATAGGGGAAAAACAACAGTTTGCATCTCAGAATGCACAGCACTTTGAACCTTAAGGCAGGTGGCTAAAACAGCAGGAGATCACATCAGGTTCTATTTCAGTCAGCTAAGAAGAGAAACCTGAGGCTACAATGCGCACAAGCTTACCGAAACTGGACATATGAAGAATGGAAAATCATTGCCTGTTCCATTCTCACATTCTTTTCTCCGATTTGGATATTTGATGTTAACATTAAAGCTCTAGACCTCTTTCTGCATGATTCAATTGTTAATAAAGTGGTCAGTGAGTGTGTTACAATGTTGTTTTTTCATTTGTTTGTTTGTTTGTTTTTGTTTTGTTTTATTGTAATTTAAAGGTGAAGGCATAATGTAGTGTATTTCAACTGACACCCATGTTTTTATTCTAATCTAGTAGTGTTTATTGATCATTTGGTGATTTTGTTGTTTGTAAAAGCAATGCTCATTGCTTTTGGCCTTTGCTTGCCAGCCATTTAAAATGTAAAAATTAACAGAAGCATCACAAATGACATAAACAGGATTCTAAAACCTTATCTCAGCTTGACAACTGAATGATCTACCTTTGATGTCCCTATTTATTAATTAGGCAATGCCAATCATGATCATGCTGATTGCGCTTGATTTAATAATGTAGGACTCACATTATTATTCATGTGATAATTTTCTTTTCCCCAAAGGAAGGATGCACTGAATATCAGCATGTGCACTGACTCTCCATGCCAGACTTTGATCTGTTCCCAGTTTCTTAGTTTCTTCAGCATAAACTTGTGTGGCAGAGCCTCAGATCTTTCTGGCCTACAGACTTTATTGATTAGACAGCACAATTAGACCAGATAAGCACTTCTCAGCTGAACACATCGACACAGGCTACCATTTGATCATTAAGTCTTTGAACCTCCATCCCCATTAATGTTTACATTACCATTATAAGTTGCCACAATGCCACACTGAATGCTCTTTGATTTTATTTCAAAAATTTCAGACACTGAAATGACAAAAATTGAATTTAACTTTTCAGTACGCACACAGACCCAAACATTTAGTGTGTCAAGATGCACAATTCTGAAGCCGTAGGCTTTACTTCCATTGTGTGAATATCTAAAAAGCTACATTGACTCAACAAATCCAGGCCCTTTGCAAGTGCTGCACTGTTGTTCATAGTCTTTTGTGCTCTTCGATTTGTCTTCCACAATCAGCCTTGTTCAAGGAGATCTGGGGAAGAGCATTGATTCATACCAGAGAAACAACCAACAATGGCCTTTTGTAGATGATGATCATTTGCACACTTTGGAGGAGCCACGCCTGAGTGGATTTCCCACATCTTTTGTAATGCTTTTGTCTGTGCCTCACCAGACATTTAAATCTCTCGCCAGCTGAAGTATAGTATTTGTGGGAACGTTACTTGTACTGTACTAGTATGAATCAAGTTTTGTCATGAACTCAGTCATTGGCATAGTGGAACCATCTAGGTAAATGAACAAAAATGCAAAACAAAATAATAACACAAGGAATTGTTAAAGCAGACTACGGCATTATTATACTCAAAATCTTAATAAAGACAGTTGCTTGAAAGGATATAATTGTGGAGAAAGATGCCTGTGAGCAAAGAGTGGAGGAAAACTCATGAAAGATTAGCATATTTGAAAAGCCTGCTGAGTGATGCAAATTCTTCAAATTCGAACATGTACACTGAATGTGCACTGCTATTATCTCTTATTATCATACAGACCAGTATACAGATGAAGATGTGTAAGAGATTCTAAATTCATGTGCACAATAAAGGACAATAAAAAATAATAATAGCTGAAAATACTTGCAACTGTTTGCACATGCATGAGATAACTTCGGTTGCTGTGTAGATTTAGCTTTATGCTGTTATATAAAGACTGGTAAATTAAGTTTCCTACATGGATATTAAAGAACAACGTCAGAGTTAATCCTTGCCATAAACACAACACCAACACTTATCTAACTCATTACCTGAGTCACACACACACACACACACACAATATAAGCATGCACATTCCTGAGTTTTATATTGGCACAATAGAGGCAGTAAATACTTTTTCACACCGCAAGTCATTTGATGCCAGTGACACGGATGGATCGGCTTTAGGACTCCACATATGCATGCTGAGTCTACAAGCTGCTCCCAGGAGAGCATGAGCGATTTCTTAAACAGCATGATCACAGCATTAAGGCAAGGATGTTAGATCCAGCTGCCACACCAGCTACAGCTGCTCATGATATTCAGCTGGATTCATGAGGAGTGTGTTTTATATAAAGAATGTACTATCTGTTCTACAATAATATTGTAATAAGTAAGAAATAAAACATGATTGGGCATGCTGTTATAGGAAATTAATTAATGATGGAGTGGAAGCGGAGAAGAGTTGACCCTAAAGTTGATCATTTTCCTATAACACTTCCTGAAGTGTTTTATTCCTCTTATACTATAGCCATGATAACAATTACAAATACAAGCTATTTCCTGTTATTTACATTATAGCAGCTGTCTCCTTACAGAAAATATCACCATATCAACATTTTTCTTTGTTAAATAACAGCAGGTTTTTTTAATCTGTTTTTCCACCATACAAGTCCCTGTGAATTAGCTGTTATTATAGACATGATAACAAATACATTAAACCTGTGGTTTAATCTGTCAGAGCTGTGCTGTTATAGAACACCGTTTGACCAATCAGAATAGAGAATTCTACACAGCTGTAGTGTAAATACTGTATAATTCATGCAATTTTACCTCATTTTAAAATAGATAGAAATACAAATATACAAAATGATTTACTTTGGGAATTGAATTTATGGAAATGCCTAATAGGTGGAGTAATCTTCCCTGCTGAAAAACTTCAGCAGATATACAGTATATATTGCTGTGCAAAAGTCGCAGGTACATGATGAAATTATGAAATTACGTAAAGCAAAGGTGCCATCAAAAATAATGACACAAAATTCTACATATAAAAAATTGAATGTAAAGTGCAGCAAACAGTAATAAACTAAGCCAACCCTATCGGTTTTATAAAGAAAACAACTGCTTTCCAGGCATCATGGAGAACCTGCCAGAGTTTTACTGGAGACTTTGGCAGTCGCACTTACTTCAGTTTCTGCAGGAAAAAATGAAAAAAAAAGATAGCCTCCATGTTTTATCTAAAAAGTGGTCTATTCTTTAATATGTTACTTTTATTAATGGCATACAAATATTTCCCTGTGAAATTGTCTGTGTGGAGTTTTCCATGTTCTCCCCTAGTTCAGACCAGATCCAGTGTGTGTCCATGCCTCATGCCCAGGGTTCCCAGGGTAGGTTCTGGATCCACCATGACCCTGACCAGGGTAAAGCCATTACTGAATATTCTGAAGAATGAATGAAAAATGTACATTTAAAAAAATTAGTGTGCCTAAGACTTTAGCACAGAACTGTATGTCAGTGGATTTCAGTGTGACACTACATATAACACTAATGGACTGCAAAACCTTGGCTTATTCTGAGGTTGTTTCAAGTGGTGAGTCAAGCAGGTCTGGAGAAATTACTTTGCTTTTTGGGTAGGCCAAAACATGTCACTGTTAAACATAAAATCTAATTTTGGACACCAGGTGTAGTGGACAATTCTATTCTAGTAAAATGAAAAAGTATTACATGCTCTTATATGGTTCAAGGCCAGTATTTCAGTATTAAGGGAGAACCTCTCCTTTTTAAGCCATTATCAGCCACAGTACCAATTGTAAGTATCAGACTGGTACATTCTTTCTCCACAGGGTGTTAATGAAAGCAAAAGGACATAAAATGAAAGGTAAGAATTGCCCTGAGGCAGGGATATTTTGACCTGGATGACTGGTCTGCGGTGCCATTTAAACCTACCTGTACCACAGCATTTATTGCATTTTACAGCATCTTAAAAAGTGAACAGGGCTGATTTCATTTCCATTCCTGAGTGACAAAGAGAACCTTTAAAATCCATGAGGTCTATTTTTAAATCAAATAATGTGCAGCAAGTCCTTTTCCTCACAAATCCAAACATGGCTCATTAAATCTCATTATTTCCCTTGAGCACATCTCTGGATAATGAGAAGAAAGAACCAAATATATCATTCATTTTATTATATTCTTTTTTCTTTCATAATCTTAATATTTGCAGTGACATTGTAGCACTTCACATAAAGAGGAATGCATATGATGGAAATGTAATATATGATGTCCCTATATTGGAAGTGACGCTGTCATATATGCTATAAAAATGATTTCTTTTTATATTGTTTGTTTTTTTTTACATTATTTATTTTACCTTATCTTAAGTGGCTCATAAAAACAAAACAAATACTACACAAATTCTATTTGCAAACTTAAATGTTATTTTTTTCATATCATCAATTTCTATATGTAAGAAAATACATACATACGTATTAATACATACACTACATATGCAGATACATACAGAATAATATACAGTTAATATAT
>CM075021.1:5327200-5338308 GCA_037576675.1 Pangasius sanitwongsei | reverse complement strand
AACGACGGAGGAAGAGTGACTAAACATCCTGCACTCAACACACTGAACAAGCTGAATGTTAGACATGTTGTTTAACGTACCTTAGTCGGAGATTTGTTGATAATCTGGAGTTAAGAGCCTGTCTCCACATCTATGACATGATAGCAGAAAATGTTAAGCAGTTTTAGTCCATGGAACAGGTGGGTGCTTGTGGTTTTGTGTGTGTGTGTGTGTGTGTGTGTGTGTGTGTGTGTGAGAAAGTGATGTTCTATGAAGGAGAAATGTCTTTCATAAAATTGGTTTTAAAGCCTGCTATGGCACAGAGGGGAAATGAGAGATTTAGCAAGATGTAGCTGATCTGATAGAGGTCAACATAAATCCTGTACCTAGTGACATTGATACAGTTTCATCCAGGTATCTCATCATAAACACCCTATCCTCTGGCGGACAGACCAATATTACTGTTTATTAGAAAGCTCTATTTCAGAGCACATGTAGAGATCTGTGCTCTCATAGGAAATGTAGAGGCACTTACTATATTGCTACATTTTATTTGAATGTTAGCAGGAGTCTATCAGATGAAATTTCTAATAACCAGTGAGAATTTTGCACAACCCAATTGGAGAACAAGAAGATGTGACCAGCTAGTAATAATAATTCTTGAAAAATACACGGAAGAATGCTATGCATATGCATTTGCAAAGTGTAAAAATGCATTAAATGGGAATTAAGAACAACAATTAAGACAAATCCTTGAAAATTTTTTCTCGCTCTACCTCTTTCTCTCTCTCTCACACACGCGCGCGCACGCACACACATACACACACCAAACCAAACATCCCAGTTCTCCCAGCCTAATTACGGGGCCATGTAAATGCACTCCTTAGGGAGATTATATTGCTTGATTTCTGACAGGTAGAAATTAGATGCCTAATGGAATGGAAGCTTTTTACTCAGGATGGAAAAAAATGAAATGCACTTTTTAATTTAGCAGCCCCTTAAATTAGATTTTAATTTGGAGAGCAACACGGAGGAGCTAATAGACTGAATCTGCCTGGCTTTGGCTCAGTTCTAATGTGTGTGCGTGTGTATGTGTGTGTGTAAAACTGTTGGGAGGTCTATTATTAAGCTGCTCAGAAGCCATTTCGTTTCATTATATATGCATAATTGCGCTTTGTTCAAAATCTTTATCGCTAACTTAATCATGTTATTCACATACCACTGAGGTCAAATAAGGGCTCCAGAATAAACATTATAAATTTGTCACTTGGCTTAGCCTCGTTTTCATATCTGAACTTTTATACCACTCTGGTCTTCCCAGTTTCTGTCCAATTTCTCACACAGCTTTTCTGTTTAAGATTTTGAAGAAATGTATTGCTCAAAAGATCTGTTTAAAGATCTGTTTAAAAGATACACACATTATGTATTTCAGTTTGTTTTTCAGAAGTACCATAGTGCAAAGTATTGCTCGACTACTGGCAGAATTTGACACTATTGACCATTATATTTTAATGGCAAGGTTTTAAAAAAATGACTGGTTTAAACAGATACATTCTTAAAAAGATACGTTTTTAGATCATTATCAGTTTGTTAGCATCAGGATAATTTTCAGAACTTAAAAGACAGCAACACGATGTCTCACAAGGTTCAGTTCCAGACACCTTATTGTTCTTCCCTTAAGAATACTCCCTTGTACATATAATTTGCAAACATTATGTTGGCATCAGTTGACATATGCTAATCTTACACATTGCTAATAAACTAGTGCATGTTTTTATAACCTCCAGCTGGGACCATTGCATTGTGTTGCTGGCTGGCTGCGCTGCTGTACCCTTATGTTCAATTCATTTTAACTAGTTAAGAATGCAGAAATCTGCAACCAGGAAAAGAAAGTCACATTAGCCCACATTACATTGGCTGCCCATTAAGCTTATGACATGAAAAGTGCACGAATATCTTGCTGACCTCTTGAAGCTGTATAGCCCATCCCAAGTATTTTGCTGAGGCAACTTTTAGTCCCAATATATTAAAAACATACTTGATAAACCTGGCCTTGTAGTTTTGGGGTGTTTTATTTTATGTTACGGTTTTTCATGATAAGTAGTAATTTTTCTTAGATTTATTTTCTATTTATTAATGCTTGTATATTGTTTTATTATTGTGATTTATCAGGAAATATACATTAAAAATATTTTTTCTTGTAATCGCTTGTATGTAAAAGCATGTTGTTGTTGTTATAAAGGCCAGTCTACAGTTATATCCACTTGGCAATCAATAAAAATTTTTTTAAAGAAAAAAGAAAAACTCATTCTCTGAGATAAACAAAAACCTGCTGAAGACGGGGTGGGGTTTTTTTTTTTCCGACTTGAGGAATGAGTAATGTTAGCAAATATATTTCAGAGGAAAAGGAAGTCGGCAGCATTTGGTATCTTGAGATCTGGAGGTAAAAGCAGAGAATTTCAAAACATGATGTGAGAGGAAGAGATAGGGGAGAAGAGGAGAGCTGTGTTATAATATCAAATAGTTTCTCAGCCTGCAGTGCAGCTCGGAGTATGGCACAGCTGGGAAGATAACTGCAAGAGAGCAGATCACAGATAGCCAATTCAATAAGGACTAGGCAAGTGCTTGATCATTCTATGGGGATCGTCTCTTTCAGTTTGGGGGGTCAAATATAGTCTTTTGTGCTATATTTTCTGTGCATTTACATGTTCAGTTTCCAGAAGAGTCTAGATGATGTGGCATAAATTTAAATATGGACAATAGCAGTCAGGTCTCAAAAAAAATTTTTTTAAAGAGTCACTGGGGCCCTTCTGTAGAGGAGAGTGGAGTCAGTTGTAACAATGTTTTCGTCCCTTATAGACTTCTCCCTGTATTAAGTGATAGTACATAGGAAGAATCAGGAAGAGAAGGCTGTTCACACAGAAAGGAAAGGGAAAGCATGTTTTGTTTTGGGGTGTGTATACCTAAGCAGGTACACACATCACTCGTACATGAGCCCTGAACACATCACATATGGTACACATAATTTTTCAGCAAGGTTGATTAAGATTAATTCAGTGTAAATACAGTGAGCAATTAACACACACCCACACAAAATGCTACAAGGCTCAGATCCGTTTGTAGATCCATACCTCTAAATTTCCCCAAGCACTTCTGTGTCACTGAACAAGAATTATCTTTCATTCTGACTTAACTTAGAGCATTATTGCTTAGAGATTGGCTGTCACTAACCAATGAAAAATGTGCACATATTAAAAGACAGCAGCATTTCTGCAAAATTCATCATTACTTTTGTATTTTAGCTGTAGAAGTGTGAAAGAGGAAATCAGTAGCTGTTTCTGTGGCTGTGCAAAATTTACGGAAACAGGAAAATTAATATGCTAAGGTTTACTTGGAAAACAAGCAGAGCAATTAATTCCAATACATCATATGGAGAAATTGTTCTATTTGTAGTGTTTTAATACAGTATACATTACTAACATGATGAACTTTTGAAAAAAATCAGCAGGGGTAAAATGTTTAAAAGATCCAACTGCAGATAATCTTCAGAATCTATGGCCTATGTATTTGATCCCAAATGAAATTTCTTAAGACATTCATTAGAATAAAGTATGTATTAAACAGTTACATGCAGCTTCCCTAATGAGAAAAGCAAATTGAATATGTGTAAAATGGTAATAATGTCTTATAAGTATAAAACCTTTTAAGCCACTGCTGGGAAATATATTAATGTGCTGAGTGGAGAAGAAAAGCAATCCTATTATACGCTACCTGTGGTAGGGCATAACAATCATCCCCCCAATATCAAAAAAAAGTTCTTTGAATTGTTGTTAATAATAAGAATAAAATGATCTAGTCTAGCTTTTAAAAAGTGTGTGTATATATATATATATATATATATCCCATTAAAAAAAGAATGAAAATTTATATGACATTTTTTATATTTAGAAATAACACTGATCATCATCAATACCTCTACAGCATGAAGTAAATAGAGTATTTCAGTATATCCTTATCACATTATATAGTCATATCAGACTTCAAACCCTTAACTATAAAATAAGGTGAGTAAGGTGAGAAATAAACAGGTCCTACCTTGCTAAAAGGAAGGTTGAGTTTAAAGGCCTCAAGTCAATTGACTGAAGCCTGTTATGTGTCTTTCATATGCATATGAGCATGTGTAGCAAAGAGAACAGAAGAAAGAAAGTGGATAAAAAAATAGTGAAATGAAAGAACACGGTTATTAATGAAAGGTTTCCAAAGACTTATTGGTATAGGTTATAGGTTTCCTTAAAGGAAAAATCCACCCTGAATGACTTGCATATTAATCTTAACATTGAACGTTATCTTCAATGGTGTCCAAGATTTATTATTAAAATCTGAGTTGACTTTTATTAGATTACATTTATTTCAACAATATTTTGGTCTGTTTTCAGTGCTTTAGTCCTTTACTCTGTCCAGATGTCTCAGCTTCCCATCTGTACATTCTGCTCAAACAGATTTTTGAGGTTTCAGGTTTCAAAGCTTCAACTTTCATGTTAATATTGTTGTCAATGCCACTTCTCATTTCATAGATCACTAACTCACAGAGCCAAGTCTCTGCAGTAATTCAGCACAACAGTGTTGTATAGCTGCTATTTACTGTCTCCACTAATTCTCAGATTTCTATAATATTAAACATCAGTGGAAAGCAGTAAGGGAAAAAAGAAGCTCTTGATCTTTTGTTTTTAGGATCCAACAGTGAAAATTGACTGCTGTCCTTTATGTTTGAATTCGGTAAATTTTTTCCTCCTATTAAACACCACTGTAACTGTGCTAGCAATGTCTTCCTGTGATGTCAGAGTGGCAGACAACTTCTTTAAATAAAATTTACTTTTACTCCTTCCTATTTAAATCTTCAAAATCTCCATTTCTCTCATCCAGCCAATGATTGTACACTATTAATCTAAAGGGCTCAGTTTAGCACCCAGTCATTTCAGTTTAAAGCTTCCAATCAGGTTCATCAATGTAGAGAAGTCAGTGTGCCAATTAATCATCTGCCATGACCTTCTCATGCTACACAATGCAGTTAATGCTATAGCTATCTGTGTGTGTTTGAATATGGATAAGCCACCACACTGCAGTGTGGAAATTAAGGATGAGCGCTCCTGGTCCTACATCTGTAAAATAGTTCAATATGTTGGAGTAAGCAAAGACTCATAAAATAAGGTGTCATATTTGCCTCCCTAGAAGACATGAACTCCATCTAATTTGTAAAAGCATGCTGAGCTAATTTGTGCTAATTTGCTAACATTAACTGGCTATATTTATTCAAGTTGGCCTTTTTTCATCACTAATGCCAGGTTAGACTAGCATTGATTCCAGTAGCTAACACAAATTAGCTACAAATGAACTTCTAGCTAATGGTAAAGAATGGTTATTTATATGATATTTTACTTCTGATTAATTCATTAGCAAACTACATAGCGGTAGTCACGTATATGACCAGCAAACTTAGAGATTGACTCAAAAGCATCTAACGGCATTAGGTAAAATTTGGGGTGTTTTTGTCACATGACATTAATTTTATTTGTCTTTGTACTTAAGAAAGTAACTTTTAAAAGTAAAAAAAAAAAAACTTTCACTTGAGTACATTTTTGGCTATATACTTTCACTTTTAATTGAGTAAGAGTTTGACGCATTATCTATACTGTGACTTAGACTTTCACAGTATAATTTCTCAATACTTTTTCCACTCCTGGTGATCGTTTTTTTTTTTTTAACTGAAAAAAATGATCCACTTCATTAAAGAAAGATAGCATGGTGCAATAGACGCTAAAATACCCATCACATCAGCAAACACACTAACACATTCACACTGCATCATTCCCATGCACTTCAGCATCACCACACATGCCCCTTTGCCTCTCACTCTCTCCTTCATGCTCGCTCTTTCTTACATGCAACTTTTGACAGCACATTCATCACCTTCTCTATTTTTAGTGTTTTAATTAGCTCTGAACTTAACTCTGCTGTCACTGGGCCTTTGCTGCTCGCAGTGCTCATGTCAAGAGGCACTCATGCATGAGACCAGATCAGATTGAGCGTGTGCATGTGTGTAAGATGGGGGCATTTTATCAGAGCCATGTGTATTTGAACAAAATGTACATATCTATATACTGTATATAGATATGTATATATGTAAATATAACTTGTTAGGTAGATCCAATTAAATTAGAAATCCCTTCTGCCTATCTCTGTTCATCCCACGATATTCGTTTCTATCTCACTCCAGCGACTCTTTTTACGTTATTACATTTTTTCCCTTTCCCTGTCATCACTCTCTCAAACCCATAAACTTTGATATGTTTTCTCACATGTGCGCCAGTGGATGCGAGCTGTGATCAGCAGATGCTGAAGATCATTTGCTCTCTGCGAGTAGGAGACATGAACTGAACTCAAGCATCCTGCTGTGCACATGGGCTAAAGAATGCCAGAAAGAAAGAAAGCAATGAAAGAATGAGCAGAGTCTGTTTATGCAGCTGGAATATGTCTTCTTTAAGTGACTGTGGCAACCAGGGAGAATTAGATGCAATATGTCAGTCCTGCTGACAGATCACTGCTTCAGTGTGAGGCACTGAAGTGAAGTTGGGTAATGTAGTTAATGGAGCTACTGTGCTCAGTGACATTTAGTCCTTTGAAGATCACCAAGTGAGTGGGAAGTGTACTTCTGTGAGCCAGACACACAGTATAACATGGTTCAAGGGGCAGTTGTCTTTGGAGTGGCAACTTCAATTTAGACTGCATTTTTAGTTTGCAATAAATCTTAACTGCAATTAAGATGCGGCTAGTGCTTTACTCCCTTTTAGAACCTCAACAGCAGTCCCATGGTTTGAAAATGGAGGTCTAGTTACATAAAACAAGTGATCCAGATTCAGTGTGACTCTGAGAAGGATAAAGCAGTTACTGAAGAGGAATGAATGATTGAATGAATGATTGAATGAATGAATGAAGTCCCAGGTCTGAACAGTTTTGGTGGACTATAAATGATACTTGCCATGATGCATGAGTAGTAGCAGAGAAAAAGCCTGCCTCTTAGCAGCAGCAAATGGGTTAAACAGATACAACACAATGTTAATTGAGTGAGCTGCGAGCAGTTGAAAAGCCAGTATAATGTTATATCACAGATACCTCTAGGCCAACCTTTCCACCACCAGGCCAATTGAGATTATTTTTTTTTCTCTGAAATATGTGCACAAACATAGGAATGTGCCTGCTCAAACAGAAAAAACAGAGTGGATGAGCCTTCAGGCTGAATGCATGATTCACTCTGCTGGTATAATTAATCTCTACATTATGCATAATTGGTTGTAGAGTTAGTTAAGCATGAATTGAGGGGCAAGCCATTATCTGATAGCAAAGGAGCTAGAGTGTAAATAAGTCATCTTAGTCTAATTGTTCCAGCAACTGCTTGATTGTGTTTCCTTTTGTCCTTTAGTCTTATAAATACCATATTTGAAAAATCAGCTACATCATGCTTAACACAAAAGAAAAATCACATGGTTTATAATGTGAGTTTCTCAATCACATAACTGAGATGCCTCAGTGATCAGAACAGCAGTTACACAGCACCAAAATGGTCACATCTGGGCTCTTTATGTTAGGAACCATTAAATATCCCTGTACACTTCTTTTTATCCAGTCCAGTCAGTCATTTCTGGTCTAACCCAACCAACATGAATAATGGTTAAGCCAGTTGCTGCCTAGCATCATTTGTTACTGTAACATTGATTTGCCAAATGGCTTAAAATACCTAGAGTGTTAGCCAGACATAAGGTAAATAATCAAATTAATTAGATATATTTTGCAAAGTTTATATTTCACTTTGATGGTTGTGGTAACTGTTTTGTAAGACAAATTAAAAGATATTGGTGAGAGTTACTGGCTTTCTAAATAAAACTTTTTCATTAAAGTCTGGTTGGGGCTAGTTTATACTCAGCATTTTCAAATAGACTGAATGTTACACTTGAGAAAATTGAGAACAAATTTAATATCATCATGAAGAAACTGGGCAATTTTCAACAAGAAACCCCAGAGATTTGTAACAATTCACAAAGGCCAACTCATATCAACAGCTCCAAATAGTTAAGAATTTGTCTAGAAGCAGGATTTGCAGCTATAGCTCTTCTTAAGACTGCATTTATGTGAAATCTAACACCTGTAACTGCAATTCCCATGATTTTTTCCACAAGATTGCACTATATTTTAATACATGTTCTGTTTACACTCAAGTTGTATAATTCAGTAGAGACAGGAGCAGCTCTCAGCAATGAATGTGGAGGGAACTAATGAGTGTGAAGAATCACTAGTGTGAAGAAAATTATTTTGGAAATTTAGGTCTGCCCATAGACCAAACACACTCTGGGAGAGAGCTAACAACAGGGTTCTAGTTTAGTTAGTGGTCCTAGTTTAGGACTGCTTAAATCAATCAGACTTTGTTATAATACTCAACTGTTCATAGAAAGATCAGTGTAATAAGCTCAGTGGTTAAGGCTCTGGGCTACTGATTAAAGGTTTGTGAGTTCAAGCTGCCACTGTTGGGCCCTTGAGCAAGGTCTTTAACCCACATCATGCCTGGCCCTGCTGTCTGACCTGAACTTCCTAACAAGCTGGGATATGCAAAGAAAATAATTTCATAGTACTGTATGTGTATATGTGACAACAAAAGGCTTCCTTCCTTCTTAAGAGAACTGTAGAACTACAGAGGAGTCAGAAGCACTCCTGAAAACAGTATATCCTACAAAACAGCCTGCCAGGCTTTACATGTCATAATTCCTTACTTGGTTTCACACCATAATTGCAGTATACATAAAACTATCACCTTTTTTTCTGTAAACAACCTGTTGTTTGTCTAAAAAAATGTATGTAGGTGGTGCATTCTACTAATTTATTTAGCTTCTGTGGGATCTTTTTCTGTACCATTTGTATCCGTCCTGGCTGAAATATTTCTCAAGGTGTTCAACCTTATGCATGTGGACCCCTCAACAGTGCTAAGATGATGGACTGGTAACAGAAAACCATTAACCTGGGGCACCATTTCACAGCACCAGTTCACAGGCCTGAATAAAAACAAATTACTCCTAAAATTAAAATGAATATCTATTAAAACAGGGTAGCAAGAAGGAAGAATTTAGTCATGTAGAGAAATTCCAAGAAAAAGAATCAGTGAAAGAAGATGGGGGGGATCGATGGCCTAAGTGACAGGAATGGGCAGAGAGAGAGAGAGAGAGAGAGAGTGGGTGAGGGCGAGGGCATCTTAAGAAATATAGAGGTGATATGAAGCAGAAAGTATAGTTTGCAATGCAACTAGTGAAACACAAAAGCATCACAGTCGAGAACTACACCCCACTACGAATAAACATTACATAAACATTGTTTACAATGTGTCATTTGCAAGTTTCTATTTCGCATAAGCATGATGTGACATGGGACAGGCTTTAACAAGAACATTACATATCAATGCTGTGCTTTTGTCTTAAAGTAATGTATATTTGACTAATTGAGTAAGCAGCAGACAGAAAATGAAAAAAAGAACAAATCAGCCAGTCAAGATTTAAACATGGTAGAGGTTGTTTTACTGTCATTTAAAAAATACATAATATCTAAAATGTTATGTAGGATGTGTTTATTTATTTATTTATTATCTTTTTTTTTTTTGAAGGAGTGGTGTAGCAATTTGGAAAACAAAAAGCAATGCCTCCATTTACAGTAAATGTGGAGGAATTTCACTGTCACACCTGTATATGCTCTCTAGAGGCAGTAGGCACAAATATGTATTTATAGAGAGTTTATTTTGATAACTTGGCAGAATGTATGTGCAGGGTACCTTTATTGTGTTTTCACCAAATAGCATTGCAATAGTTATTGACTTGAGTCAAACCACAAGCAGAGGAGGTTTGCATATTGAAATTCAGAAATCACAGGCCACTGTCCAATCCAAAAAGCAACCATGAGAAGGGTGAAACAAAAAAGTGCCAAAAGGAAACAAAAAAGTGCTTGGGAAAAAGAGGTTAGGAGGCTCTGCAAAACTGAAAACTAAGGAAAACAGAACTAGAGTTCTGTTTTCCTTAGTTTTCAGTTTTTCAGAGCCTCAACAACAAATTGATGGAACTAGATTAAGTATTTCAGTTAAAGAACCAGCAGTGAGAAAATTATTGCATAGGGAACTACGAACAAAGAAAAAAAAAAGGAACAAAGGAAATAGACACAAGTTCGGGGGTAAAAAGTGGAAGATTGGGTCCCCTGATTGGCTAGATGTTGGTGGTCCACATCATGTGTGTTTTTTTTTTCTATTTACAGAAGCTGGAGATTGGAGTCTTTTTTCTGGGCAGATATTTTATTGACATCTGTCAGAATATGAGACCCTCACCAAATATCATTGTGATAGTCCAGAAAAAATAGACTTGTGTGTACTGTATGCTATTCAGGGCCAGACGTTCATATGTTCATTAATAAAATGAATGCAAACTGTGCCTGGAATAGCCTACTACTGTTTGAGGTGTAAATTGTGGTTTAAAACTTGCTGTGAAGTGGTGAAAATGGTCACCTGTCAAAAGCTTGGAAATAACAAGGAAATGCACGTTCAATAATGAAGACAATGTGTTAATAAATGAAGTTCTTATTAATTAAAGACTCTCATGTCAGAACAAGTAGGGGATATAGAGGGCTGATATGCCATTTGATTACCAGTTGGTTCTAATGAAAAGACAGCTGTGTACATAATAAGATAATTATTTTGTATAAAAGTGTGCAATTCATTTCTATTCCATTTTTATTGTGGACAACTGTAGCTTCTATAACATTTGGAAAACTGGCAATGTTCCAAAAGTCCTGTTTAATGTGTTGAATTTCTGAAAATTTCTGAAAATTTATCTACAGTATGTTTGTGACTGGATGATCTACATGCATGACAAAAGCAACTAAACTGACAAGCAATATTAAAATACATAATTTTCCCAATTTCCCTCAATAGTTCTTCCAACTAAAATCAAGTTATTGCATATTTAGTCATACACAGTTAGGTCCGGAAGTATTTGGACAATGACAGAGTTTTTGTGATTTTGCCTTTATATACCACCACAATGGATTTG
>CM075021.1:5260043-5304281 GCA_037576675.1 Pangasius sanitwongsei | reverse complement strand
CTTGATGATAAAGGCCCTTAGGCCAACAAGGTTCATTGGGAGCAATACCCTTAGCGTAGCTGGCAGAACATGTGACATCCTCCACAAAACAGTGAGGCGGAGCAATCGCTTCCGCATAGATCAGGGGTGGCATGACGTCCAAGGTGGAGCACTGGCCGCCGCAAAGTTCAAGGCGTGGCATCCAGAGGGACATCATCAACCAAGCAATGAGGCGGAGTGACGACCTCAGTGGGGCAGGGAGGGTGGGAGGTAGATGATACCAGCCAGGTTGGGAGCCCCCTCCTAAAAAAATTTCAAATTTCCCGGTCACATGAATTCGAGCCATTCCAGTGTGGCATTTATCCATTCTCCCTTACCCTGTTGTTCCCACATCCGGCTGTTCGTCTCTAGGAGTCCCCCCGCTGAACCCTGAAAATAACTAGCTGATTGGTCTAGCTTTCTGTCAGGAATTGTAGAGAGAGGCGGATACAAGCACAGGCTTTTATTTAAACTAAGTGAAATACAAACAAATAACCAAAAACAAGACTATAAGCATGAACCTGGACTCTGGACAAGTAACAAAGCTAAACAAAGAAACACATAGCCAACAGAAATTAAACACGGTGCTTAACAAGGCCTAATGAGACACAGGTGAGGGTGATTAGTGAGGCTCGTGACAAGCTCATGTGATGTGCAGGGGCTGATGGGTATTGTAGGTCCACGCTACCATGACACAAATGCTAAACAAATACAAATGTGACATTTCTTTTGTATAAACTGTAATTATAATTATAAATTAAATTTTGAAAAAAGGTAAAACAAAAGATTACAAAAAGTATGTAAAATAAATCTATAAAATAAAATCTGAAATGCTAATTAGTAATAACTATTCTGATTAATTTCATATTATGGTGTATATGAACTGAAAATGGAAATATGGTTGTAGGTTGTTGCTTTATGAGATTACATGATACACTACCCTTTTACCACAGCACAGTTTAATTTTCAAATATTAATGTGCTCATTGTCATACGTTATCATTACTATTGTAACTCATTTACAAAGATGTGTATTGTGGATGATCTACTTCAGTGGTCGGCGACCTGTTGATCGCGAGCTACCGGTTGATCACCGAGGCATTTCAGTAGATCGCAACCATCCATGTACTGGCAATGATCGCAACACATTTTAAAACGTAAAAAAAAAAAAAGAAGAAAAAAAATCTGCTGGTTGGCTAGATTTGAAAAACATGGAGTAACTGTAATTAGCAAGAAATGAGTTACCTTTGCAGACTGTTTCTGGCTGTCACGTCAAACTGCTATGAAGCTACGTACTAGCTAATGTTAACTCCATATGTGTACTCTCAGTGAGGGAGCTCTGTTCAGTAAACCATGGCTGAGCAATGAAAGAAGGTAACAATATATAATTTTAATGCCTAATGGGGAAATGAATTTGTCTTTACAGTGGTGAATGAACAGACTGTCTGCTTGTTATGTCACCAGGTTTTAGCGTTGTCAAAAAGTGGTAATTTGGAGCTTCATCACACCACTTACCATCCAAAATTCTCTGATGGTGAGTTTTTTAAAAAAGTAATGACTGGCACAGCTGAAACATTATTCACAGACTTTAAAAACTAAGAAGACCACATTAAAATGGCAAAAGTGTGCTGCTTGGTCCAGCAGCGGTAATGAGAAGAGTGGAGTTGTTATCCGAGGACATTTCTGATCAGATTCTCAAAGATTTTTCACAAATGAAAATCATCAAGTCCAAGTATCGCACACGTCTAACACCTGAACAACGGCATTAGGCTAGCAGTCTCAACCTATGTACCAAATTACAAGGCACTGACTGAGTTCAGGCACAACCATTACACTGACTAAATGAGACAAAATGTTAACACTGTAGCCTTTATAATTTGAACTGTACACTCTAACTGTGCATGCTGAATTAGCATGTATTCATGGTATTAACATGTTAACTTGTTCCCTCTTTCTATTTGAACTGCATTACTGTGATTATTGAATCCTGTACTGGTAGATGAACTGCTTTACTGTTCTTAAAATAAAATGGCATTACTCCTGGTCTCCTTTTTTTTTTTTGCTTTTGACAACATACAGTGGATATAAAATATCCACAGACCTGTTAAAATGGCAGATTTTTGTGATTTAAAAAAATGAAACCAAGATAAATCATGTCAGAATTTTTTTCAATGTGAAATTACAAAGTAAAAATTGAACCAATCACATTCAATCTCATGGCCCAAAGTAATTACCATACAGCTGTCATCAATTAAATTATTCTGATTAACCCTAAATAACTAACTGCATGGACCGCGAAAGAACTTACAAAGCATGCATGGTATCTCACTTTTTGAAAAATATCGATCAGGAGAGGGGTATAAAAGAATTACCAAAACATTAGATATACCATGGAACACCGTAAAGGCCATCATCAATAAGTGGAGAAAATGAAGCACCACAGTGAAATCACCAAGAACAGGACGTCCCTCCAAAATTTATAAAAGCAGAAGACAAAAACTTACCAGGGAGGCTGCCAAGAGACCTACGGCAACATTAAAGGAGCTGCAGGAATATCTGACAAGTACTGATTCCTCTCTGCATGTGACAACAATCTCTCGTATTCTTCACATATCTGGGCTATGGGGTAGGGTGGCTAGATGGAAGCCCATCCATGTGGCAAAATGTGTTATGGTCTGTTGAGACCAATTCCAAAAGGTATAATAATTTCATAATTCCAAAAGGTATGTCTGGTGCACATCACCAGAAGAACACCATACCCACGGTGAAGCATGGTGGTGGCAGCATGATACTTTAGGGCTTCTTTACCTAGGTCAGAACTGAGGCTTTTATCAAGGTGGGGGGAATCATGAATAGCTACAAATACCAGTTGATTTAAGTGCAAAACCTTCACGTATCTGCTAGTAAGCTGAAGATGAAAAGGAATGTCACCTTTCAGTATGACCCAAAGCATACATCCAAATCACTAAAGGAATGGCTTAACCAAAAGATCAATGTTTTTGAATGGCCTAGCCAGAGCCCAGACCTGAATCCAACTAAAAATCTGTGGGGTGACCTGAAGCAGGCTGTGCACAGGAGATGCCCTTCCAATTTGATGGACCTAGAATGTTTTTTCAAGAAAGAATAGGAAAATATTGCCAAGTCAAGACATGCCACGCTGATAGACTCTTAGCCCAAAACACTGCATGGTGTAATAAAATCAAAAAGTGCTTCTACAATGTATTAGTGTAGGGGTGTGCACACTTATGCAACTAGGTTATTGTTTATTATTTTTCCTTTTTCCCTAAAAGTTTCTGATTGTTTTTGACTTCATTTTTGTATATTGTAATTTCACATTGAGGGTGGAAAATGTTTTCTTTTTTTTTTTTTTTTTTTTACATCACAAAAAGCCATTTTAACAGGGGTGTGTAGATTTTTTTATACCCATTGTATAGTGTGGTTGATATCAGTTCAATTTTTGACTTCCAAAGGGATCTTGTGCTCGAAAAGGTTGAAGACCATTGCTCTGCATGATCTAAGGCTTAAAAAAAAAAAAAAAAAAAAAAACAGGTTAAAAACAATTAAAAGAAAAAAACAATTAAAAAAAGAAAAATAATATTGAAGTTTTCTTTAAGGAAATGGAAGGAGTCTCCAGTGTCTGTGCTATGTAACAGCCAGGAAGCTTTCTGCCACAGGAGAGTCTTCAAGACAGAGGACTTTACAGTTTACTGGTCCTTGGTAAGATGACAGTTTGCATTTATTCACTTCAAGAGAGAGAAAATGAGAGGCTGGTGAAGGAACGAACAGTTTATAGCTGCTATAATGTAAGTGATAACAGGAACTAACAGGAACTAACTTGCCTTGCAGATGTCCCACAACATTAAATATAACTATGAACAGATAAAATGCACAATGAGTCATTCCTTAATAAACCGTAATTGTTGACAAATTGCTGTGGTATAAGAACAACAACACACTCCAAGGCTGCATCCCACCAGCCCATTGGTGCTAACTGCTAATTTTCCTACCGTATGCCCCGTTCTGTATTATTCCTTATTTAATATGGTATAAAGTATTCTTTTATCCTTTCCTTTTGCTTTGTCTTACCGAATCATATTTTATTTTACAATCTTAATAAAGTTTTGGTTAAAAAAAAAAAGAAAAGAAAAAGAAAGTTACAACCATTTCACACAAAAGCATACTAACAAAGCATTAACAACAGTAGTTTATAAAGAATAGTGGAATGATTTTGGTTTGATGAGTTTCTGATATGTGACTCACACATAGTCATGCTGTAGGTTCACATCTTGCGTGAGACACTCAATGCAGAGTCAATGTGGAGAAACGGTCATAGACCAGCAGTCGCCATTATTCCTGCTTAAACTTACTGTCACTTCATTCCTGAGCCCAAAACAAGTCCCCGTATTCTGATAAAATTTTATATCAAATGGTTTGTAGAACCCATCAGTCCCATGGTAATACTCAGAACCACCATGACAGGGCTCTAACTAGACACTAGACACCCTACAAACCTGTAAAAATGGAAAGATGTGTCTCTGAAAGCTTTACATTCATTATAAAGAGAGCCATTAAGATTTGGGTGTTGCTGGGACATGTTAGGGCCTCACAGTCCCCATAGAAAATTGTTTTATTACACAATAGAGAAATAATCATAAAAAAATTCATTGGCTTTGACAGTGCTTTGACAGTGAGATCCAGCCTATAGTAGTACACAAAACAGCAAACCAATCAAATATAAAACGCACATACACACATACTCACATACTCCACACACTTAATCTGAAAGGAGCAGTCCTTTTTCTGGCATAGACTCCAGATAGTAATACATAAGGCTTTAGTGTTTGGTGACAGATTTCAGTGGTTGTGTTCACAACATCCAGCGTATCTGCATTTCTTCTTATCCTCCTCTTTGTCTCACCGAAGACAGACCCATTCTAATAAGCTACTCCAAATGATCTCAGGTCATTTCTCCTATTTTCTTATCTTTATCTCCACCTATTTCATTGCCCTCCCCTCTGTGATTTGCTTATGCATACATCAGCAAGCGGTTTGAACTTGGGTCCAAGCGAATCAAGGAAATCCAGTGACTCCTGTTCACTGAGGATACTACAGCACCCAACAGACCCTGCAGGAGAGCCCACTCCCTCATACCCATAAGGCCTCAGGGTATCCTCTGCAAATCGCGCAGCTGCCTCCTCTCGAAAGTAGACCAGTTTCTGCCACAAAGAAATGGAGTAGGCGTAATGAAGTGAAATGAAATTAGATGAAAGAGTCACTAATTCAGGACAAAGCTGTTCTTTAAGTGGCACAAAAGCAGTAGAAAATGCTTAAAGATAGCAGAGGAGAAGGTATTCAATGAAAAGGAAAAGTAATGCAAAACCTGCAAGGTGATACCCCGTGCATCAGGGCATAATGCCCGCTATGTGATAATTAATTAAGTTACCTAATAAAACCCCAGAGTACAATCACAACCAAGCAGTAAATAGATACAGAGCTAAAGAAGATATATAAGTGATGGTGGTTATCTACGTGTATTAGAGCGTTTGTAAGATGCTACAAAGTCACCAGCTCCACTTACTTTATCGAGCTGAATCCCATTTTCCCTCCACCCATCCATCGTTGACATAGTGGAGTATTTCTTAAAGGAGTTGCCGTACATGCCTGTGCTGTACTGTCCAGAGGACAATGTGTTGGTGGTCAAGAAACCCTGCATGTTGTTCTGGTACATGCTGCCTCCAAAAGTTTGCGTCTGTCCAAAATTTGCTCCGGCTGAGCTCAGCATGGTCTGATGCTCCAGCATGCCTCCTCCTTTAGAGATGTCCACTAGATCTGCCCCACTGGCAGGCATCATTAACAGTCTGTCTTTCTGTTCACAGTATGCAATTTTATATTATTATAATATAATTATATATTACATAATGCAGAAACATTCATTAAATAATTACATACACTATATGGCCAAAAGATTGTAGACACCTGTACATCACACCCGTATGTGCTTGTCAAACATTCTATTCCAGATTTAGTCCCCCATTGCTGTTATAATAACCTCCATTCTTCTGGGAAGGCTTTCGACTAAATTTTGACTAAAGCGTGGCTGTGGGGATTTGTGATCATTCAGCCACAAGAGCGTTAGTGAGGTCAGGCACTGATGTTGGGTGAGGAGGTCTGGGGTGCAGTCATTGTTTCAGTTCATCCTAAAGGTGTCCATTGGGGCTGAGGTCAGGGCTCTGTGCAGGACACTCGAGTTCTTCCACTACAAACTTAGCAAACCATGTCTTAATGGAGCTCAATTTGTGCACAGGGGCATTGTCATGCTGGAACAGGTTTGGGCCTCTTGGTTCCAGTGAAGGGAAATTCACTGGAAGGGCAATTCCAGTGAAGGGAAATTCCAGGGAAGGGCATCCAGTGTAAAAACTGTGCCAAATCAAATACGTGGACCAATGATCCGCGGTGGCGACCCCTAACGGGAGCAGCCGAAAGAGGAAGAAGAAGGTGGTTCCAGTGAAGGGAAATTGTTAATGCTACAGCATACAGAGACATTCTATACTGTGGCAAAAGTTTGGGAAAGAACCACAAATGGGTGTGATGATCAGGTGTCCACATATTTTTGACCATATGGTTTATTTAAGTGTACTGTTAAGGATTTGCTCAGGCATTATGGCTATAAGCAATAAAACTCTTTTATCAGGCTATATTTAGCCCAGGCATTAACACTTAACAAAACATTTATCACATTGCTATCTCCTGGCAGTAGGACAGAGGCTTAAAATATGTTCTCACCACTTCCTCCCCTGGAGCTTCAAAGTTGGATTTGAGCAGCATCCCACCAGGTACATCATCATCAGCCATAGCCAGTTTCTCTCCCTTTGTGCTACACACAAGTATGCACAGCAGACCTGTCCCAAGGCGAAAGGCCATTATTCAATCACCACAGTAATAATTAATAATAATGAGCCAACCCATGCACATTATTTTTAGAGCTTTTATATTTTTATTTGTGTATTGTACATAATTCTAAAAATCAACTATAATATGACAAGCATAAAATCTAAATAAGAGAACACTTCAGTCCTTAACATTCCAGTTTGCAGTTTAACATGCAAACTGCCTTGCTTGAGACAATGGGATATCAAGTGACAGGCAAGACAGGTGTACATTTATATAAAGGTAAGGGACTATAAAGCAGAAAAATAAATCTAGATGCTTGAAGGTGGTGATGAGCACCTATAAAAGAAGCTGACATTAAAGGCCTGCGCCATGTCTCCTGCATCATTACAGCAATGTCAATATAACTGTGTGTTGGTAAGCGATGAATTGATTATAACAATTGCATTGCCAGCAAGGGGCACTTACAGAGCAGTAGAAGCAGCAGCAGGCCCAGCAGCATGGCGAGGATACCCCACACTCCCAGTGCAGTGGAAAAACGTTGAGGTGCACACACGCCCTCCTTTGCACATTTACATACTTGCACAAACACTGTTTGCTCTTCCCCAAAACCCTGAAGGTCCTTCACTAGTATCGGGACTTGGTACATCCCATTGGGCAAGTCCACAGCTGGCTCCAGCATTGCTGAGGTACCTAAAGAACAAAGAGTGCACATTAAACCAATTTTGTCGGATGAATTTCATCGTACAGTTTTAAATGGCTGCCCCAAAAATCTTTCAGTACACAAATAGATTTCTATTTACAACAACAACAATTTTAAAATTCCTAAAATGAACCCAACAGACCCCTACAGAGACCTCCTTGTCCTCTTGACATACCTGTGGTACCCGTTAGCCTCCATTGTCCAGCATCCACACTGCCCAGTTGAAAGGAGAATGGATCTGAGTATGGCTTCTGGTCAAGGTCTTTAGCCTCAACGAGGATGGAGCCCCGTGTACCGTCTTTGCTGCACAGGACCTGGTGTGGGTTAGGGATCTTTGGGACATTATCATTCACATCCTCAATGAGGATCACCACTGTACCAGTACCACTCTTCTGACCTAAGAGTGGAGTGGGGAAGGTGTATTCAGTGTGTGGAGTCATAGCATTCGTTTTATTGCCAGCATAAAGCATTATGACCAACCTTTAGGCTGTTCATGTATGGCTGATAATGGTATTTTAATGGCATTTTAAGCTGAGTTTCTAATCGATCACCCAACACTGGTATAGGTCATAACAAAAAACCTTCAGAACCAACCATATATTGTACATTTGGGCAATTAAGACTGGAACATACTGTATTTTGTAAACACCAGGGCTGAGCAAAACCCTTTAAGGCTCTACAATTGTGAATGCCCTGAAACCTGACACAGTTTCTACAGTAGAATATAGCTGCGTTTGACCAAGTATCAATAATTCTGTTACAGATATACTCACTCTTATCCACTGCTTTCACAGTGATGTTATATGTATTATTATATACAAGTGGTGATTCTCTGTCAATGGTCATTGCTGTCTTCAGCTCGCCAGTGTTACCCATCACATTGATCCAGGAACCTGGGTCAGTCAACTTATAGTAGCTGTCAGAGGAAGAGAGTTTTGGATTATTTTCTCCTTTTTATGTTCACTTCCTGGACTGCACAGTGGTTCATAACATCATTTGCATGCAAAAAGTATTTTATAGTACTTGAACCACACTGCAACAGGCACAACAATCCAACAAACATATATCAGTAAGGGCGCTTTGACACATATTAATCGAGATCAGAGGGAAATTGATTCTTAATTTAATCATCCAAAAGGCCAAAAAAAAAAAAAATTGGCTAAAAAAATGTACAGTTTCAACGGTCATATTTCATTCAAGGTAGAAAAAGGTACAATCAAAGGTAAATGAACCTTTCACAAGTGTGCACAGAAATCACAAAAATGGAGAACACAAAGCAGGCACCCAATAAATTACGAGATTACCATATAACCTTAAACAGGAGTGAGACCAACTCACTAAGACAGTCTAAGATCGGTTATTTTGTTCCACGCCTGAGTGGCATGTCTGTGTTCTCATCTGCACAAATGAACTGCATCAAGGGGTTAAATGCACAAGGGTTTGATTCAAACAGACTAAACACTGCATACGTGAAAGCACCCTTAGTATCCCACAAGTTTACCGCACAAGTGCCTTACTTTATGTCCTGGCTGTTTTTGGTCTCTGGATCAGTGGCTGTGTAGGTTCCGATTAGAGTTCCGTTGGGTACATTCTCTTTAACTTTGAGCAGGAGTATAGGTGCAGAGAATTCTGGTCCTTCGTCCACATTTTCCACACTGATCTCCACAGGTGCTTTCTGCCAGGTGGCGCTGCTTCCTACAAGAGGAACCTCATTACGTGCAATCACCTCCAGTTTCACTGTCGGCTGTTTCTCATAATCTAGAGGCTGATTACGAGAGAAAAGCAGAGAACAGAAGAGTTGTAAAATTTAAGACAGACTATATTGTGAAATTTATATAACATGTATAATAAAAATATCACTAAAGGCTATCTGTATTTTATATATCTCATTTGTGATTTCTACAAAATATGTGCTGTTTGTTGTTCTATGTATGTGATGATTTTATATGCCTTTATTAATACTTTGGATACACTAAGGAGATTAAAAATATCAATCAGTTGTTATGAGTTCTGAGGGAACTCAACATGTATTCACTTGCTAGTCTGAAGGCAGGGTGTGGCTGAGCCTAAGAAACACACAAACATGTCTGACAGGGCAGCGCTTAGCCAGTCTCTCTCACTACCTGCTCACCAATTGCAGTCCCAGCACTGTAAACCTACTATAATTAATACACGCAGAGCCTTACAAAAGTCACTGCACCACAGTACACTGGAGCTTCAGGGAAATACATCAAAAGCAAACAAACTACAGCTAAATCTGTCTATAAGCTGGGTTAAAAAAGGACTTCAGAAGGGCTCCTGCCAAGTACATAGAAGACTATATCAAAGTCTCAATCACATATAAAGAAATTCTGAAGATGCTTTCAAAAATTATGAAAGGTTTCTAAATATCAAAAATACTTGCATCGAACCATAGAAACCATACATAAACATGCTGTTCAGGTTTTGTGACGATAGCTCAGTTTGACTCTCAAGTGCATACTGAAACCTGATTGACTGATGGAAGATACGTTTTTTTTTTGTTTTTTTTTTAATAATCAAGTTGTAATTAGAAATCCATTTACATATTAGTACACAGGTGCAGAACAACACCTCCAGCACCATTCAAGTTACAGTTCCTGAGAAATAGTTATGTCCCCTTTGATAATCACACTCCAGACCACACCCATGCAACCAGTCAATCATGAGTTATAGCTGTTTACGTAAACCAAGCTCTGGCATGCTAGGATGTACTGGTACGTGGTGGCCATATTATTTACAAATGTCAGCATGCATGTTTTAATAATTTTTGAGCATTTTGCCACGAATTTTGTGAAGATCGCAAAAAAAAAAATCTTTGCAATTAGTTAGCAAAAAGTAAGTTTTGCTTATTATGCAAATTACGTACAATCACTGTGAGCAGAGCTAAATGTTCCGAATAGCAAATTAGTCCAGATTTACGAAAGGAATCAGAAGACAACGTGTCACCATTAGGCTGATCAGGCTCATCTCACCTGCCTGAGTAGTGGGAGAGAGTACTACCTTTCAACCAAGATTATCGACCAAGTTCATTGTTTGTACACCCTACAGGTTAGTCTGCATGATCCGTTTTAGAGGAGAAGAAGAAGAAAAAGAAGAAGAAGACTAAGTCAAAGCAATATCTAACCACCTTCTGTCTTCAGAAATATAATTCAAGCCTACCTTCTGTCCTCTTACCTTTTTGACATAAAGCAGCGCTTCATTTGTGACCGGATCAGTTTTGATCAAGAAGTTGCCGCTCTCATTTCCCTTGGTGATTTCGTACACTGCTTTCCAGTTGGGGGTGTTCTTCAAGTCCTTGTCATTCACAGGGATCCTGAGGACCAGCACGTCTGCTACATTCTCTGTCACCTTGCCTTTGTACTATTGCACAAACACAGTAAATAATACTGTAAGAGCCATACATAATATTTGTTTCAGTGTTTAGGATATATGTTTCATGGTTCAGTTTGTATTAATTTGGTAGTGTTGCTTGGTAGGTAAAGAGGGGGAAAGGACAAGGTTGGGCCACACCTGAGGTCCGAAAAAAAAAAGCACATGGACAGTGATCAATTCAAAATAAAAGACACGGAAGCGTGTTCTCACTTGGCTCTGCGCGCTAAGGGGGAATAACATGACACAGAATTATGGATTTTGTTTCTAAAATGGCTTCAGGATTACCTGAAAAAGATATGAATGTAGCAGCACAGTTGCGCTCCTCCCAAGACGGGAAAATGTCACACCTGACCAAGTGTATGAATGTTGTAAACGGTTTAATGATTGATAATGAATATGTTGCCAAGGTTAAAGCAAATATGATTAAGTTTAATGAGATGGTTGAAGAATTCATGATGATTCATCAAGCCTATATACAAATACTGAATGAGGAAGAAAGAAAGAATGGCTTTGGACAGACTGAGGATGAAGACAACGTCTCAGTTGTTAAATTAGTATGCAGCCACCGATCTAATAGATCACACATATCAAGAATTCGCTCAAATGGATCAACATCTTCCACCCAAACCTGTGCTGAAGCAGAGAGAGTAGCTTTATCGGCCAAGGATGCTGATTAAAAACATGCCTTAGAGGAAAGGCAAGAACAACTGAAATAGTAGAGCGAGGAACATTTTTTTTTTTTTTTTAAATAAAGTCTAGAAATTCAATTAGTTTTTTTTTGTGCCACCATAGCTAAAATCAATTACCTCAAAAATGCTGAGAATGGAAATAAGGATGAAAACACAGGATCATCTGATGCCATGAATGCATATTGTGAGGATGCACTTCCGAAACCAGTTCATGAATCAGATGAAAAGGCAACACAAGTTGTGCGTCTTAAAGAAGGAGCCCATGTACAGTTTCCTTAAGAGTTCAATATTCAGTCATCTGGTCAAATCAGTAATGGCATGCAGCAAACATGTTGCCTGTAGCAGCGGAGCACTCAGCAAAGAACCGCAACACAAGCCTCTACAGACACAGTGCAGCCCAGCACAGCACCACCAAACACAGTGCAAGATCATAATCTACAATGTCTTGAAAAGCAGAATGACATAACAGAACTTCTTCTGATTCAAGAATTTGCCAAGAATAGATCTTTCTGTCTTTGATGGAGCCCTTCTACAGAATAATTCATTATCATGCTGGAAGTAGCCATTAGAAGATGAGTTAATTGTGGTTAATTATGCACATGGTCAGCAACAATACTCAAATAGGCTGTGGCATTCAAGCGATGACTGATTGGTATTAATGGGCCCAAACTGTGCCAAGAAATCATTCCCCACACCATTACACCACCTCCACCAGCCTGGACTGCTGGCACCAAATTCTGACCCTGCCATCTGTGTGCCTCAGCAGAATCCGAGATCCATCAGACCAGGCTATGCACTCGACGTATTGTGCATTCTGAGATGCTTTTCTGCGTGGCACAATTGTACAAAGTGGTTACTGTAGCCTTTCTGACAGCTCGAACCAGTCTGGTCATTGTACCACAGATGAGAGTTCGAAGCCCTTGTCTTTGGCGAGCTTTTGTTTAAAATATAAGGCTGAGCTGAGGGCACTTAAACAATAGATTAACCTTTGCTCTAGAGAAGCCCTTTGTTTTAGCTAGACCTGAGGAAATGCCTAAATTACATGCAAGTAGACCGTTCTGTTGCATATTGTACGCTAGGGGTCAATTCAAAATCACAGATACACAATACACGATAACTATACATTATGATTAAATTTAAGAGCCCACATGTTGAAAGAGCCATTGGGTTCCATACAGGCCTAAACATTTTGAATGGTGTTTCTTATTTCACTTGTGAATAGCACAGCCAATCTGAACAGAGGTTGTTCAGTCTTAAGGGCCCAAAGCAAAATATCTAATATATAAATGCTACCGAAAATAGCAGGATAGTTCAGAATAAGGCATAAATGTTCAGATGATACGGCAAAACTACATAAATATTTTAAGTGAACTTTGAGCAGAAAATTAAAAAAGAGAAGTGTAAAATGTCAGCCCTTTGGGTTCAAAAGTCTTTAATGCAGGTGTACATTTTATCATGAAAAACTGATTTTACAGCTAAGACTGACTGCAAAAAAAAAAATACTAGTTGGACTTACCAATGTTTCATTAAAGGTAGGTGGGTTATCGTTGATATCATTCAGAGACACCACAGCCCTCCCTATGTTGGAAAGACCATTAGGTGCTCCATTCATGTCTTTGATCTCTATTCCAAGAATGTATTTCTCTACTGTCTGAAGGAAAATGCACAATTGTAATTATTTATAATGTGACTTAAATACTGTCATTCACACAGACTTAAAAAAATTTCATGTACTGTGCTGTCCAAATTTTTATTGTTTTTTTTCCCAATACAATTGAAATGCTTTTGCATAGACTACTGTCATTTTTCTGTGTAAAATATTTCCTGTCTTGATTTTTTTTTTTTTTTTTTGCCTTGTCCTTTTTTCCGAGATTTCTTTTTCACATCCATAATTTCATAATCTATCAGGTAATATTTTTTACTCTTGAAGTTGTTCTAATGCTACTCATTTTAGAAGCTGACAAAACATTTAGGGTGATTTTCAAGATATTCATCTGCATGGTGCCTTGGTTATGTTGGTGCATAATTCATGTGTAGCTTTTAAATTCATATGTAGCATATTATTTTTAGTATTATTTAAATATTGTTTTGATTATTCTACTATGGGAATCATATGCTTGTGCAGATGTTATACTCCACGTCACCCCACATCTCTCTACAACACAACAACCACGCATACAAAAGGACAATTGTACAGTCACAGTCAGAACATATATATATATATATATATATATATATATACACACATATATATGTGTGTGTGTGTGTGTGTGTGTATTTATAGGCAGCCAATACCTCTCTGTCCAATGTGTTGGTAGAGGCAGTGATAACTCCAGTGAAGGGGTCAATACGGAACAGGTCGGTGCCATTCTGTAGAGTGAACCTGATCTTGGTGTGAAGGGTTTTCGGGTCATCCTTATCTGTTGCATTCACTGTACCTACAACAGTGCCTTAACATGGACCATAAAATAAAATGAATTCTGGAACCGAAGACCATATAAAATATCAGCTTTCATTTTCATAATCTTAGGTAATATTTTTGTCAGTGAATCAGTATGAACGTTTGGTGGCTGGTGTATTCGTCTTGCATTGCATCTCTTTACTCCAGCTCTTCGTGTAAAAAGCTGTCAAGGTGAACCACTGGCTGACAGTGGGTCCTAGTGTCTCAAAGACATGAACTCTTGTTTGTAGTAATGATCAGTTTCTTTCAAAGTGAAAACTGAGTTTGACCTTGATAGTTAGAAACATACAGACTTCTTCTTTTTCCATGTGACCTTTTACAGGTTATAAACACATTTGGATATTACAACAGGTAAGTGCCATTTTTGTTTGGGCATGTTTTTTATCAATTCACCTTTGTTATTTAACTTTGCCACCACTTAACTTAGTCTATGAGATTAATACACTGATCTTAAACGGTGCAATGAAAGCTTAGCTTCTGTTTATGACTTAAAGATAAAATTATGCAGGTTTTTTTTTTGTGTGCGCGCATGTTTTGGGCTGGTGGTAGGGTACTGTAGGGTCCAGCTGATCATATTTTGTATCTCTTTTTATCTCTTACTTACCGACTGGACATTGCTCCTGCACAGCAAAGACCATAGGGCCAGAGAACTCTGGAGGATTGTCATTCTCATCCTCTATGTTCACAGTGATTGGCAGAGGATCGTCAGTCTCTTGATTGGTGTAGACGTTGTAGGCATGGGCCATAAACTGAGGGAGAAGACCAGTGTCTAAGAGACTTCAGCATATACCAGACTTTTCCTCCAATGTCATAGGTAATGTACTTTTATTTGATTTCTTCTCATTCTCCCACCTAAACTCATTTAAATTCTAAGACACTTCTGAATATTATGGTGTAATATAGATCATTTAATTTATATAAATCATTTAAATCTGACTACAGATTTGTTTTGTTGTTGTGTTAAGCGTATAGGAGAAAAATATGGTTTACTTACTACAATCGTAGGGTACTGCTCACGGTCAATGCTGCTATGGACTTTTAACATGCCAGTATTTGGGATAACTGAGAAAAGACCCACGGGGCTAAGGGTAACACCAGGTCCCTTAATGACGTAATAAAGTGAGTAATTTACTGAGGTGTCTGATGCAATCTAGCAAGAAAGAGAAACACAACATGAGAAATACATTCAAAGACAGTACACTGTCAGAAAGGTGACCTAACAGAAAATGACGGGATGCTTGGGGCTTATTTATACAAGACAGTCAGCAGGGAGGTGATAATGAAAAACTGAGGACCTTACCATTTCCATATCCTTGGGGAAAGGACCCTTGTCATTCTCCTTGACATTGAAAGGCGGAGGACTCCATCTTCTTTTGGAGCGTTTGAGAACTGCACTATTGGACACCTACAATCATAATCAACAGAGAAACTAATTCTGTCCAAATTCCATCTGTTTCAGCAAGTGGGTGTTTAATTAAATCTTGATTAATAAGCATACTGTGTAATACTGCACATTACCTGACCAGTGGAGGAAAGGTTGACATCTATAAACCACCTGTGACCCTGGCGGTCCTGGACAGTTATCCAGAAAGACTTGCCATCCCCTGGAACTACGGTTAATAGGACAGCCTGGATGGTGCCGTCCATTTGTATTGTGAAAGCTGGGTCACTGGAGGTCAAACCCAGAGGCCCGGCCCCACAACCATCCAAATTCACTATGGAAAGAACACAAAGTCATGGTGAGAAATTCTTAAAAGATAAGCTGAAGCTTACAGAACTAGAAAGCATCACTGCAATTTCTGAATGAAAAAAAATTGTGTGGTCAGCTCTTGCCACTGATGTTTAATGTGATGTACTAGATAAGCAATCAGAAAATACTGTACCTTGAGTAACAACATAACCAGGCTCCAGCATCTCAGGAACCTGTGCATGGATATGCTTCTGGACACATGACTCCACGCAATAACACATCAGCTGAGAAAAAAAAAAGAAAGGTTTATGGCTCAGATCCATCTTTAGCTCGACTTGTATCCATCACAATTCACACTATGAACTGGAGCACAAACTGTGCAGCATCCAAAAACGTTTAACTGCCAGCAGTACATTCTGTCTCCCATTTACAGCTATCAGTGTATCTGTCCCTAATTAAATCCGCATGTACCACTTGTGCCAATATTGTGTAAAAACCTATTAGCAAAAGTGTTTTTAATGTAAAGGAGTGACTTTCTTTACTTGTCTCTCTCATTATATCTGGTTCTGATTCCGTAGTTAATGCTGTGATTTGAATAAAGATGTGATGAGTAGGTGTTTTTATTTTTGAATCACAACAAGAAAAGGCTTTTAAAAGAAAAGGATTTTTGCCTTTCCCAACATTATCATTGTTACATTATCAATTGCGTGGGCCCTGTATGCAAGCTGCTGTTTGGCTTAACAGTTGCAGGAAATGACACATTTCCAGTTCATCTCAAATATATGCATCAGTAATTTTCATGGGAAGACATCTGAACAACTAATACAAAAAGCATACCCCTCTGTATTCTGCAATAAGACAACTCATACTCCTCCCAAACAGAAATGTTTTGATCCTGGTAAGAGAATCAGTCTCGAACCTTACACTTAGGCTGTGTACTGAAACATCAAACTGGAATATTTTATAATAATTTACTATAACAAAATAGCTAATAGTTGTATATAATGGTTATTATGTGTAATACAATTCATTATATACAATAATTGATAAACTGAAGATTAGAATCAGAGATGCTTCAGGGGATCTCTTTAGGGCATATATAATACCATTACTTTTTAAATAGATTTTTATAACAGTGATGGAAAGTTTATTTTTGGAGAGGTTAAATAAGAATATCCCTGAAATCAAGATATGGAGCATCACTGAAATCATGCTGGATATGGCGAAAATGTCTTCAAGAATGAAGTGTATCGTCAAGTATTATATGATACCTCTAGTTTCATGTCTAATCTGTTGTTATATAATGCTTTGGAAGTGAAATAAAGTTATGTGGCACTGTCCATGTGACATTCACTCCAGTAAAGAAATAATTTTGTAAATAAATAATAGATAGATAGATAGATAGATAGATAGATAGATAGATAGATATTATCCACTAATTTGATTGGACAAGTGGTATTCCAAGTGCACTGATATTTATATAACAGCACTGGGACATTTCACTGTTTGTATCACTCCACTCACTATGAGCTGTCAGTCAGTCTGTGCATTGCACAACAACACACAACACTCAATCCACCAGTGGCTTCTTTGGGAACTATTTTAACAAACGGAGCAAAACTAAATAAATAGTTGGCCATATTGTCTCTGATATATCAGTTGCTTGATATTAATATCTTGTTTATCTATTGTATATAAGCAATATCAGAGTGTGCTGATATTCAGTACATTCTTGCTTGTGTGATGTTCTTTAAATATATTCTGGAGCATTCTACCAGCCCTCAATATTTGCTTCATTAAAAGCTACGGACACACTGATCGCTCCTCTTTTCATTTTTCAATCTAATGCCACTATTGCAGCTCTGTAAATCATTTGATTCCTGATACTGGGTCAATACTGACATCATAGCAACCAAGCCAACTCTGTCTCAGCCTCAGCTTTAAGAGAAGTTATGTATTGTGTTCATTTGTGTAATCTGTATAATCTGTGTAAACTTGTTTATGGCACAAAATATGCCAGTTTTGGTTAGTATCACCTGCAATAATCAATGCTCAGTATCAGATGGGTGCATCTCAAATGTCAAAAACCAGTAGAGCCCGCTTCATTTGGGATTACACCTAACCAGATATAATCTGGAAAATCATGCTTATATATTAATATCCACAGAATTTTTGGATTTCAAAGGTTTTGCTTTCAGTTTACTGTAAAATAGGATGTAGCCCTTCATGACGTGATCCATTTTCATTTGCACACAACACACCAGGCATGTTTATAATACTTTCACCATAATGTCTCGCCAATTATCTGACCAGAACTCACTGAAAAGTGCTTACGGTGCCCGTGTGCGTTTCAATATCTCATACATTTCCTTCATTGACAATATTCACTCTGTAATGTCTGCTCACTAAAATTCAAGTTGTCGCTTTGATATTTCATCCTGAGCATACAACATACCAGGTTTATTATGTGACCTGATGAGACAATAGAGGCATTCCCCTTAGTTATTTATTAAACCCGAGAAGGAGTGACCAGATAAGGTTATAGAGATAAAGCAGCATATATATTTTTCCCCCAAGATACTGTTAATAATCCCTAAAATGTCTCAAAGCTCTGAAAGATCAGATTCATTTGAATTAACACATGTGGTGGATTTAACAGGTTAACTGGCTTGTACATAGATGAAGACCTAAAAAAACACCATGGGTTAAATGGGTTAAATCAGCTCTGTGGGGAATGTACTGTCACATTCCTAAACAGAGAGATAGATACATACACTCCTTATATATATATGTATATAATATATATGTGTGTGTTTTAGTTTTCTCTTAAAGATACAGTACACTTGAATACTCTTCACTCTATGTTTGTGTTTGTTTTCGAGGTAAACGGATATAGCACATAGTTCACCGCCTTCATAACATTAACGGAATAACTAACTTTACAAAGGCTTTTCTACAACTAGCGAAAAAACGACATACTTTGCTGAGGTAAACTTACCAAAACGAACAGGACATGAGAGAAAACGCCGAGCCGGGACATGTTGAACACCGACTAGTTTCCGTAGACCGGAAAAGAATGGCGCAGTGAGGCGAAATGAAATGTCCTCTCTCTGGGAGTGAGGGTGAGGAGTGGAGGAGGCGTGGAGATTGGGAGCAGCCTGTACACCGCTGTGCTCTCTCTCTCTCTCTCTCTCTCTCTCTGTGTTGTGTGTGTGTGTGTGTGTTTTAGTTACAGGGCGTTGGCGCCTTCATAAAGTAGACTCACACGTGCTAGGTACCTTTTGCATGCAAAATACACTGGGGATGGCTGTGCACTTTGAAAATGTCTGTCTTATACACTACACGGCCAAAGGTTTGTGGACACCTGACCTCCACTCCCATATGTGGTTCTTCCCCAAACTGTTGCCCCAAAGTTGAAAATTGTACAGAATGTCTTTTTCTTTGTAACATAACAATTTTCATGGTGGTGCATTGCTGCTACATACATATTATTTTTTTCCACTCAATTATGTCGTACGAGATATTATGTCGTTAAAACAATGTTTTCTCGTAATAATGACATGTTGTGTCGTAAAAAAACATATTTCTCCTTAAAAAAAAGATATTGTGTCATTAAAACAATGTTTTCTCGTAATAATGACATATCATAAAAACAATATTTTTCCCGTAAAAACTGAGATATGTCGTTAAAACTATATATTTTCTCATAATAACGAGATACTGTAACGTGAATCTACCTAACAGTCTAGTTCATCCACAAGGAATAAAGCCACTTCCAATAGGTCCGTCTGATTCTTTCGTCTACATAGTCTCAGATGTGTCCACATACTAATAATAATCCTGTCAACTTGGCTTAATCCTAATAAAATGTCTTTGTGGCTTAAACCGAGGAGAAAGTAATAAATAATAAAGAAAATAAATAATAAAGAAAATAACCTCTATCATTTTAACCACATAATATCTCGTTTTTATGGGGAAGATATGTTGTTTTTTTCCGACATGTTATTATGAGAAAACATAATTTTAATGACATAATATCTCATTATTACAACTTAATTGAGTGGAAAAAATTATATATATGTGGCAGCAATGCACCACCATACAATTTTCCTTCACTGGAACTAAGAGGCCTGAACTTGTTCCAGCATGACAATGCCCCTGTGCACAAAGTGAGGTCCAAAGAGTAGAAGAACTCGAGTGTCCTGCACAGAGCCCTGACCTCAACCCCTCCGAACACCTTTGGGATGAACTGGAATGCTGATTACGTGCCAAGCCTCGTCGCCCGGCATCTGTATCTGACCTCACTAATGCGCTAGTGCAGGGGTCTTTAATCTTATCTGCAAACGGCTGGTGTGGCTGCAGGCTTGATAGTTCATGGGAGACTAAGTTGAACTTATTAAATAAGACACATAAGGTGTGGCTTCTGCTTGGTTGGAATGAAAGCCTGGTGCCACACTGGCCCAATGTGAATAAGATTGAAGATATCTGCTCTAGTGGCTGAAAATCCAAACTCTAGTGGAAAGCCTTCCCAGAAGAGTGGAGATTATTATAACATCAAAGGGAGAACTGCATCTGGAATAGAATGTTCAAAAAGCACATATAGGTGTAATGGTCAGGTGTCTACTTTTGGCCATTTAGTGTATCTAAGTTTTTTTTTTTTTTCCAAGAGGTATAAGGCTGTGTGCCTGCATGTCTGTGGTTCTGTCTTGGTCTGGGCATGCATTTCAGCCAGTGGTAGGAATCTAATCAAAATCAGTGAAAGGATGAATGATGATGAACGCTGTGTTTTGAGGAAAAAGTCATAGTGGTGTTAAAAAAAAAAAAAAAAAAAAAGCAGGGAGTGTCCAGATTTTATGATATAAGTAAATCATAGCAGATTTCTATCTGCGTGTAATGAGAACTGACCTTGCAAATTGTTAGACACAGCGTCATCATAAACATAATCATCACCAAAATAAGCTAGTTTTCTTAACCATTTTGACTGGACTTTTGACAGAGTTCATTTACTGACATTAGCAGTTTATTTTTTTCATCGTCCCCTTCCATTCCAGGAAAAGAAGGATCACCAGTGCTTAAATTAAAGATCCAGATTTACATTAGATTTACATAAGACAGTGTGCATGAAGTGCTGAACAGAGGCCTGGTGTGCTGGAAGGATGTCTCTAGCATCCTCGACAAGAAGAAGGAGAGAGGTGATGCAAGCATTATTGCTAAAATAGTTTATGAAAATAAATATCACATATCACTGTTTGCCAGAGCAGAGGGTGTTGAAATATGGTGGGCATTTGACGCAGTATCACGTTTGGTTACTGCGCTGGAATGGAGCCTGACAGTGAAGCTGTGGAATTTGGTATGTCACTGTGAGTAACACACCCCTGTCTAGAGCTCTTGCATGCCTGGTTAAAGTGTGTGAAGGACAATGAGTTGAAAGTAGTGTAGAAAAACACAAAATTCATCATCTCCTGCTAATCAGGATTACTATCCACAATTTGCTGATTATATACAGTACTGTGCAAAAGTCTTAGGCACATGCAAAGAAATGCTGTAGAGCAAAGATGCCTTCAAAAATAATGAAACTAAATGTTTCTACATTTAAAAAAGTACTATAAAGAGCAGTAAACAGTAATAAATGAAACAAAGTCAATATTTGGTGTGATGATCCTTCGCTTTAAAGTTGTCTGTAGTTGTCTCAGCTACAATTTGTGCAATTTAAGTTTTAATTAAGTAAGTTTTACTCTAAGTTTTACTGAGCATCTTGCAGAACCAGCCACAGTTCTTCTGGAGACTTTAATTTTGTGCTGGAAAACTAATGTTATAAAATGTTCTAAAATTCTAAAATGTTTTTGTACTGAATCAATAATGCAGAAGTCATAAAATAAAAATCTAGAATAAAGTTTGTACTAAAAAAAATAGGGTGGCTAAGACTTTTGCACAGTACTATACATGGATGAGTTTTTTTCTTATTTCTCCTGTATGTTTACCTACTAAGTACTGTAACATGATACTGATGATTACTTATTGAATATTAAACCCATTATATGATATATATTCCAATAAAATGACTTAGTTAAGCACATCATAATGCATTAAATGAACCAAGGACACCAAATGACACTGAAATACAGGTCTGGGTGTGTCTAGCTAGGCCTCAGGTACACCTTGCTACACCCAAATGCAGTATGTCCTTTGATTACTACTGCGTCAATCCTGGTTGGTGCCTGAATCGCTAGGAGACAATGTGTGTGTGTGCATGTGTGTGTGTGTGTGTAAAAGTGAGAGTGAGAGTATTGCACAATACAGTATGGTCACGCTGTTGTGTTCTTTTTAGCGATGATCTCTCTTCTCTAATGTAAGTGCAAATATTAGATATGATTTATTACTAAATAAAAATAACGTGTTGCATTGCTCCTTATAAACCACACAGAGTTGCCATATAAGCCACAGAAGGTTAATAGTGCTGTTGTAAATGAGTCATTTAATAATAGGGTTTTACACTCTGTGGTTCTCTACAGTTCAAGCATTTTTTTGTGTGCTGGTAACTCTAGACCCAAGACCTCAACACACTCTCTGTTTACACATTCTCTCTCACAGCCCCCTTTCTGAGCTCAGGTAACTGTGGTGGCTCGTGTCACCGAATTGATTAATGCCCCTTTCTATCCCTCTCTCCTGCTCATTGTGTTGTATGAGTGGACTGGGCACAAAGTCAGAACTGATTCAGATGTAGTGTGCACTTTAGTCTCCCACCTCTCTTGGTCAGCCTGAAATAGAAGAGGTTAGAACGAGGGCCTGCAGATAAACTGGTTCTGTTGGTCTCAACTGAAGATAAGAGATAAGTGGTCTCAAATTTCACTCGTATGTAGGACTGGTCAAAATGTAGATTTCTCAACAAAAAAAAAAACTCAGATCAGTTAAGATGTCAGAATTATTCTACCCAGTGTTTAATCAGCACCCTGATCTGTGGGCTGAATTTTAAAACCTTTTGTGGTTAACAGAGGTATTTAATTAAACCCCGACGAGCATTATTTTATTATTTCTTACTGTGCTGCATTTAAGCTGTTTATGTTGTGTATCAAGGTACATAAATCAAGCCATAATTATGTAAAATGTGATTATATTAGTGTAAATCTAAAATCTCTGACTATAACAGTAAAAAAAGTCAGGAGAGTAAAACTACACACACTTAATTTTGTATTTATTATTTACAACATATTCTCTACATGTTTGCCCTTACGCTCTATGCATTTTCTCAGCCACTCTGTCATGATTTTGTGGATTTTGCTCAGAATTCACATTAACATATTCGCTCAACATTTTTCTGTGAGATCCTGACTTTTTGGACTTCCTCTATGTAACAAATAAGATGTCAACACACGTCAAACACATACTTTGCGCAATATGTTGCTTTGGGTGTTGCAACACGCCGTCAGTGATCTGTGGCTCTACATGTGTGTGTGTGTGTGTGTGTGTGTGTGTGTGTCAGAGGGAAAGAGCAGGAACAGGTGTGATCAAAGACAAGAACCCTACAGGTTTGTGACAAACAACACATCATCTGAAATGAAAATGACAATACTCTCACATTCACAAACACTAGATAAACACTAGATAAACCTCATCTGTGACTCACACTTTCAGTGTGTTTAGTCAAAGTGATTAGAATGATGAATCACTGCCAAGCATTACAGGACTTCTGTATCACCCTGTGAGACACTGACGGTTTCTGTTGGATCACAAATGTGATTAAAAAATGCACCTGGACCATTGGTTTTATTCTTTTTTTTCATTAGTTTTATTTAAGGTGAGCATGAACATAGTACTCATTCAGAACATGGCTTACAAATTAAAAAAAATATATGGGGGAAAATCTAGTGAAACAAAGTCTTTCTATTTACATTGCATACACTGAACAAATAATTTCAAGACAAAGGAAAGTACAGGGTGTCCCAAAAGTCTCCATACATAGGGGACTATGGTTGCCAGCACCACGTCAGTTGTGCCTTCGTCAGTGGATGTTCGTGGACGTCCACTTCTCAGTTGGTCCAAAACACTTCCAGTCTTTTTGAATTTGTTAATAGGTTTGGCAGCAGTGTCGTGTATGGTATGCTTGCTCTGTTTCCTGTAAAAGTCCATCGCAACTTTGCGACAGCTTCCTGATCCAGCCACGACAATGATTTCAATTCCTTCTTCTTCTGTCAAAGGCATTCTTAAAGGCTATCTTAAAAAACTATATAATATAAACTAAGTATGAAAGATTTTGGATGACATTTTGCTAAAAAGTGTTGATTTCCCCTGTGTATGGAGACTTTTGGGACACCCTGTATATTCAGTAAAGAGATGTATCATTGGTATACCTTTTATTTATACATTTTACTTTACTGTTACAACATTTCACTTTACTGTTCAACTTGAATGCTTTAGTTTTATTACAACACATTATTCTCCAACACCATTCCCAATTTTTTATTGACATTTATAGATTAGTTTTATTTTCCTTGTGTCGTTTTTTTTTAGTATGGCTTTTGTATCATTTTACAAGCTTTTATGGTATCGGTCCTTTATAGTACACTGTGTCCTTTTATTTTTTTACTGAATTTGATCTCACTGTGCAGCATGTTGGGCATCTTCAACTGTATTTATATTGTGCTTTATGAATGAACTCAATGAAAAGTTTCACATGAACCCATGTAAGGAAACAAGCCTTTAATAGATTACTTATACATTTTAAATCTATGAGCCATTTGAATGAAGCACTAAAGTAGGTACAAAATTCAAGCCTTCAAACACATTTGAGCTTTCAGAAACAAGAAACATGCAGCAGGACTGTCAGTGAATGATATCCATTGATTTAACTTGTGCTACATTTTTTAATATTTTATCTTTTATAGCATTTTCTATTTGGATTCAGAGGGCATAACATAAATGTTCAGCCAATTTTCTTTCTCTCTGTCTCTCTCTGTCTCTCACTCTGTTTCTCACTCTCTGTCTCTTGCTTGCTCTCTGTCTATCTCTCTCTCTCTCATTGTTTCCCTCTCTCTCAATTCCTTATCTCCCTGCTCAAGTTTCACTCCCCGCTGTTGCTATGGAGAGCTGGGGTTGTTTTGTGTTGAATGGTGCTGTTAAAGTGCGCATGCACGCACACACAGACACACACACAGACACACACATACAGAGGAAATGAGAAAGAAGTGAAAAAGAAAGAGGATCTGTGTCGATAGAAATAAGAGAGTTTGTGCTTTACTATTTTTTTAAACATTGTTTAGTGACATACAATACATTTAAAGACAGATCATAAAATCCTTCAGTCCTTCAAATGTAATCTTGTCTTCAATCTTCAGTCTTCTCAAATGTATAAAAAAACAAACAAACAAAAAAAGTCTGTAGTCAAATAACTTACCATGGCTTTAATGGTTGAATGTTCACATTTTGTTTTCAAAGTGCTTTTTCTTGTTACGTTTACCAATTATGAAATGGTCCATTGTAATACCATACATTCCTAAATCCCACACCTACTCACCTCTCACCACTCCTTTAAAAAGTTAGATCACAGTTCTGACCTGCTTCTAGCATTTACTACCTACTATAATCTTTGCCTGACCTTAAATTACCTAGAACTAGAAAGCAAGAGTGAGAGACCAATTGCAGAGGGGAAGAAAGAGTCAAAAGACTGTTCCAGTGTGGGCGTTACAAAAGAGACACATAAACCAACACATAGATACGTCGAAGCCAATACATTATTTAGCAGCTTCAAGATGACACCTAAACAGCTCTGATATAAACTGATATTTTTACACGTCAACTTTTGTGCATTTATATGCTGCCATTTATGGCTAATTTACAAATAGTGTTATACACATTGTATGCATTATGTAGTACTTTGTCTGGCGTATTGTAAAATAATGTGTATTTATTTATTTGTTTGTTTGTTTGTTTTGTTTGTTTAGCTAGCTAGCTCCACTGTCTGTCTTACTGTCTTTGCAACCGTCTTTGCACTGTGTGTTTTGCCAGTCTTTGTCATGCACCTGTAATGTTGTCTGGTCTTAGGAAAATTGCATGATGTGCCACAGATGGGAAAACAAAACAAAAAAATCTCCTAGATCTGCTTGACTTGACTTGTACGGCTGACTGTATGCCGCCCAGACAATAAGTGATTATGTGCAGACAGATTTAAAGCTATACTCACTAGGGCAAAGCAACTGGCATTAAGGTGACACAGTTTGGGTGCATCTGTACCCAGAAGAATGAACTAGAAAAGTTATTGGAAGGTTTTGTCTTGGCCCCAAAGTTTCAGTATATTTTATATGTTATAAATTAAACACTAAGCAAACAAATGATTAAGTCCTAAACCTCAAATGATAACACCAAAAGCCCAGCATTGCCAATTTTAAATGCAACATAGGGTCTTGTTCAGGCAAGTTATCTATCTCTAGAGTTAGCGGATTGTATTCCATGTTCATTTTGGAGACCTGTCTGCGTGAGTGCAAATCTGAACTATTTTAAGTTTGGTCTATAATACATGAAAACATGATTCATCTCTGTAGTAGTGTGCAGTAACCATGAAAATGTGAATCACAGTGAGTGGCATGGGACACTGTCCAGTATGCATTATAGCAACACCCTTGAACACACACCCAGTTGAAAGTCACCTGCCACACCCTCCCTCCAAGAATACTTCTATTCTTCCCAGCCATAATCTGTGAGTCATTGCAACATTCTGAACGGGTAAAAGGCATGTCTGTATGCTGACGGCAACGGCAGGCCAGACCGTGTTTGTGGCTGTTTACCACTCGAACAAGGGAGTTTCCTGACGGACTGGTTTTCTCCATGCGCCTTTGTCTGCTTTGTTTTCTCTTCTCTAACTATCTTTCTTTTCCCTGTCCAGAAGTTAACTCTTGGGAACTGATTTATGGAGGATCAGCCCTAGTTAACATGCAGCTCTTGTTCAGTTTGTCGTCCCTTAGCTGCTGAGGGTCAGTCCTCATAAAATACTTTTCGAACAAGATCTTTTGTATTCTAATGTCTACGCTGGGCAGGGTGAAACAAGTACACAAGGACTGAGACCCGGAGGCAAATAATATATGTGTGTTTGTGCAATAGAGAAAGGGAGAGAGAAGGGAGGAAGGGAATGCAGAAAGTAAAAATCGTCTGTCTCAGCATGCCTAAAGGCAGGGTAGGTAAAGTAGGAGCCTCGTTCCTGTCTTTCACTCTTTTCTTTCCCGTATCTGTTCCCCTTTTCTCCCATCCCAGCCAAGCCCCTCCAGCAAGCAAACACCACCTAAATGCACCAGGGCACGCCCAGAGTCACACCCTTTCTCTCTCACACACTCGAATAATCTCTTTGTCAGAATCTCTCTCTCTCACACACACACACACAACACACACCCTTTGTCTTTTCACAATATAGAGTCACAAATATTAATTTAGGTTTGATACATTTTTGGCATGAGAATGTATCATTATAATACTACTATAATAGAACTTTTTAATGATCACAGCATGTTGAGTATCTGTGTGAACACTGAAACTGTTTAAGATTGCCCTGGTCCTCATAAGGGAGTTAAACAGTGATGCATTTTTAAAGTATAACATCAAAAAGCATTAATCTGTGTGTGTGGGAGAAAGAGAGCGAGAGAGAGAGAGAGAGAGAGACAGAGAGTGTGTGTGTGTGTGTGTGTGTGTGTGTATATGCTTCAGATAATATGCATTGCCTGTGGGTGGTTCTGTCCTGAGGTTACCTGACAAGCACTAAAATAAAAACTCCATACGTATGCCGCACAAAACTGAGGTACCATAAAGTTCAAGATGTAGTCACTCATAAAACCGTGGACATTTTTTTTCAAAACTGTGGACAGTTCACTACAGGAGACAAAGCTCATGCAAAGGAAACAAAGCTAGCAAATAACCAATATAGAGTGTATACTTATGTAATGTAATCATTACATGCATTGTAAAAATGATGAAGTACTGTATGTTCTTACTTATAGTGTAAAAGAGGGTACGAAGCAAGCTCCTCTGATAGTAGAGTTTATATGAGGATATTTTTAAAAATCCCCCAATGACCTTAAACGAAAATGAAACAGTAAACAAAAGGAAACTCTGACTGTTTGTGTGCATGTGGCTGTTTTTATACAGTATATAATGTATGACCAGGTATTGCTACTGCTTGTTCTAATACATGCTCTCCTTCTTGCCTGACATTCCTAGGTTAATATTTTTGCATATGTGTGTCTGCGGGTGGGTTCACAACGTCTGGCCAGGTGCAAAACCAACACCCCTCCAAACCAAGCTTCCTTGAAATGCATGAGATCAGTTCTTAGTTTGCTGTATGACATACCCTTTTAATTATCATTCCTTATCCTAGGGGTTCATAAATAGAGTGATTGGGAGATCTTAAGAGAGCTCATGCATGGTTTCTTTCTTACAGATTTGTGGCTGTGCAGCCTGATTCCCCGTTTGTTTACCAATTGTTTGTCTATTGCAAAGTTAATCAAGTGTTACACCACAAGCTCAGGTGGGAAGGAATTAACATTACAAGAATGAAAACTTATAGATAGGCCACAGTGATCTGCGGCTGCACATCATATCAAATATCCATGCCATGAACATATTAGTTACACCTATATGAGTCTACTGCTTGGATAGTTTTATGACACAAACTGGAGGCTATGCCTAAGACCACAATTCAGACCTGTGGGAAATACTTAATATTTGAATTTGCTGCGCAAACAAACAATTAATGCAAAGATAATTATAATTATTTGTAGTTGTAATTATAACTACATACAACTACTATCCTTAGGGAGAATGATATTATTCTAAGTAAAAAATTATAACATTGTGCGCTGTTATAGAAAATTAATCAGCAACCCTCTTACCAATCCGATTTGAGAATTCAACAATATCAATTATAGACATATATCACTTTAATGTCATATGTAGCAAATATAGTTGGATCTGTATTATATAACATTCTTAACATAAACTGTGACCGATTACCACCCACATAAAAATGTTCATATAAAGTAAAAACATCCCTTCCTGGATTGAGACCTTGTTGTTGTGAAGGAACTGGTATATTTCAGATTCTCAGGACAATGTCACCGGGAGCTTGTACCCAGTAGTGCCACTTTTGATAAACTGATTTTAGGGGAGAGGTCAGACAAAAACATGCTGTTTGCGCTGAGGTGTATAAATGTCTGTGTGAATGGTTGCCTGCTATCTCATCCAGGGTATATTCCCCCCTCACACCCAGTGATCCTGGGATGGTCTCCGGATCCACCATGACCAGGATAAAAGTGGTTACTGAAAATGAGTGAGTGAGGTTGACAAAGAGCATCCTAAAAACCCACATCAAATGTACAAAACACAGTAAGCATACTCTGCCTGGATTAGGGTTAACAGAACCCACTAGAGCCAGGAGGACTGGGGTTGGTGTCCACAGACAAGCACCTAGTGCATAACTCAGTCAGGTTCATTCTGAATTAGCAACAGAGCAAACTTGTGGTGCGAGGTGAAGGGTAGGGAAAGGTGTAAAATACTAGTCGGGCGGCAGGTATCTGTGAAGGACAATCACAAACTGAGGGGTTTTTTTTTACCAGTGGACAATCATACTGTATCTCATAGATTATTCACAGTTGGCTTGGGAACATCTGGGGATCCCCTAAGAGGAACTTGTATCTGTTGTATCCGACCTTCTCAGCCTGTTATTGCCATTGTGAGCACAACCAGGAGAAGCTGAAATGAATGGACCTATGCTTTAATACACAGCTATATATCCTTGAATTTTTCAGTAAATAACATATCATAAACTTTTTGAATGTTACAAAGAACTGTTACTGTTGAATTGCATAAAATAGCTTTAATGCTAAGTAATGCAAAAGGCATTGTTTATGACTTGTGACGTGGATGCACACTCTGCCGCTCACGCGCGCGCACACACACGCACAACAGAGAGAGAGAGAGACCCACACCTTTCTCTCTGTACGTTTAGATCCTCCTCTAAGGGTGAGGGTGTGTGTTGGTTTTGAAAGTGCTGACTCCCTTCTGTCTCCTGTAATCGTGCAGCACCTGTGGGGAATCCAGATCCATCCAGATACAAACAACTGCGTTTTCTCCAGCGAGTGCGCGACTGGCAGCGAGCTCGCGCTCAGGAAATGGCCCGCTTATGGCGTTCAGCGCCACTTCTCTTCCTGGTTTGTGTTGTTATATGGGTAAGTTTATACTCTCTGTTCATTTTATTTGTTTTAATAATGTAGTCTTTGCATATGTATAGCCTAGGCACGTCTAGAAAAGTTTCCAATATTGCCTTACTCGTGTTAAAACAACCATCATATGATTCTTTAACCGAATTAACATTTAACTATTGATCGAGAACGAGTCGGCTCTCTGAGTCGGCTCTTTGATTCGGCTCATTGAGTCGGATGACTCACAGGTGAATGTCGCGAGCCGACTCGCTTTATTTTTGAAGACAAGACGAATAAATCATGTGACAAACTCACCGAAAATGAATATTATTATTATTCAATGCTATTATTAATGGCATACGGTACAAATGTAACTGAAAAGTGACTTTATCACCGAAAAAAAAATCAGAGAAATTCTAATGGTTTCCACTACAAATACCATTACAAACCATCAGCTAACCATTAAAACCATTATTGGCCCTTAATGTTTTCCACTAGACATAACATGCCACCAATAGAAGGCAACACATTACCAGTGGATGCCCACAGGGACCCTTACAGTTTCCATTAAAACCAATACAATTCCCATTATAACCATTAAAACCATTACAAATTCTCTGAGGGTTTCTATTTTTTTTTTTCAGCAGGGTTGTTATAATATGTAGTGTATTGTATTGAGTAGGTGAATATCAGAATAGGACAGGAATCTTTTTTCAGCGTCTATTTAATGGATGTAGCTTAGACACCGCAACACAATAAAATTATTGCCTTACGTATATTAGTAATCAATGCAAATATGCAGCACCTTTTACATTTATTTAAAATAACAAAGGCAATGCAAAGTATAATAGTATTTTTTATAATCATGAGGAGATTCACAATTAATATGCAAAGACTAATAACACTGACTGGTTTTGGGAAGGTTAAAAAAAAGTTGATGACTTTTTGGTGAGCTGAACCAAGTACTGTGGCTCACAGAAATGAGCGAAAATTCCCATAACTACACTGAACCACTAGTCTTAACATTACTTTACTGCCTGTTTGTTACATTCACCAGAACTGTTTTTCTGCCTACTGTTGTCCCAGTTCAGGCGGTTCTTCCAGTGTGCCCACAAGCGATTAGTTCACTTTAGCATGTCATTCTTTGTGGTTACAGGTAGACGTTTGTTCCTTTTGGTCTCATAGGAACAAGCCAACATAAAATATATATTTTAATCTGTCTTTATTTTAAGTGGACTGGATTGGGGAAAAGAGTCCCACATTCTCTTACTCTTGTCATTTCGCCATCACAAAATGTTCTGATCCTGTTTAGACTTAGGCTAAATTCGTTTTTGTGGTATCAGCCCACACACTCAGGGAACCCCATATTGCTGTTTAATTTATACTTTTTAATATATTTGCAATATTCCTAAGGATTCATTAGGATCTATATAATTGATAATTGATATTATATAATAATTGGTATTTTCTCCAAAGGCAATGTGTTTGAGTAGGGAAAGCACAATATTGTGTGGACCACAGGATTGACAGCAATGGGGTTATACTGACAACTCCTTTCTCTCTCTCTCTCTCTCTTTCTCTTTCTCTTTCTCTGTTGCATATGTCTAAAACTGTTTTTCTCCCTTCTCCACACAGATATTTACAGACCAAATTACGTACTGTTTTTAGATGACTGTGTGCTTGGCTGATCATTTTAACCCTGTCATTGATTTTGCAGCCAGGGGCCTCTTGCAGCTGTTTTAACTTAAGGCATAATATTATGCAACATTTCATTTTCTAGAAATAAATGAACAGAATTGACCAGAATTGTTTTGCTGTAAATTCATTAATTTTTTAAAGGTTGCTGCCAAATAAATAAGCATGATTATATAAGCGTGAGTGATGCAGTAATTCTTGTTTGCAGACAAAAAAACGGACAGAAACTCATTCATCCTGCATTAATTTAATTGCCGTTTGGAAGCAAGAATTTTATCACAGAAGTTAGAAAGTTAGTTCACTGAGTGAAACTAGTCTAATCCAAGATAGAGCTATAGACATAGAATGAATGTCTATTTTGGTCAAAGGAAGCGATGTACTTGTTCATTTTAGGTGCAATATTTAGAGATACAATCCCCCTTACATAACCATGAATTTCCTAATGTTATCCTAAATGTTCAAGTTTGACCTCTCCCAAAAAAGCATAATTAAAGCCTTTAACATTATGTATTGCTGTAGGTTTTGCCTAATTAGCCACTGACATTTAAGCGTTACACCAAATATTAAATAGGTCTATCTTGCAATAACTTTAATATTAATAGAGTGGGGTCCAAAAGACTGAGACCACTAGTGAAAATGCTTCTATTTGGCATTCTTTTTGAATTTAACACAAGTTTAAGTTTTCATTACAATTTATATTATCAGCAACAACTTGAAAAGTAGAATCTTAAAAACATTTACCTGAATTTCAGAGTTTGTTAGTATTTGGTATGCCCCCTTTTTTTTGCTTTAATGATAGTGTGCACTCAGTGTGCTGGCATGGACTCCACAAGTTTGTGCAAAACCTCATGATTCATTTTAGATCAAATCCAACAGTCAGGCAGCAGAGACAGCAACAGTTCTGGGGAATGCTTATATTAAAAGCTACTGGTAGGTACCAACAAATCCAAATTGTAAAACAAAGGTCAGAGTCAAGACACAGGCATGAGTTCAGGTAATGTACAAACAGGTTTTCAAAGAAAGGATCACAAAACGAGAGAACAAACATCGGTCAAAACCAGAAGTATTAAACACAGCTGAACGAATACTTCACAAGTCCTTGTGCTGTGAATGTGCTTATATATGTGTTGGTAATGTTTAGAGTCCAGGTGTGTGTAATCAGTAATCAGGAGACATGCTGTGGCTGATGGGTATTGTAGGTCAGCGCTGTTATCGGCACTAACATGACACCGTCAGAATGTTGTCTGAGCACATGCTTCAGTGGAAATGATACGATTTACAGAAAACCTGACTTTTTTGTATAAAGGAGTTAACATTGTAAATAGCTTAAATTTGCTTAAATATAAACAATGGCCTAGAAATTGTGCACAATCTTGAATATTGAAAAGTCAAGATGTTGCACATTTACCTTTTTTGTTTTAGAATTTTCAAAATTCTAAAACCTTCTGTTTATTTCCAGTTTTTAATTTTAAATTAGAATCTTCTGTAACTAATAGGCCTTGTTTGGAAATACACCAACCACGGCTTTTTAATGTCAACGTAGCAGATAAAATATGGAATGTTAACACGTATCCTGCTGTGCTTTAGAAACTTGGAGCTCATTTTGTGCCGTGCTGGTGTTTCATCAGGTTTAGCAGTTTCTGAATAGGGCTCTAAGCACTAGTCTGGCTGGTTCGTGTACTGTGTGGTATTTGCTGTGAGAGACATTTGGATGAGACAAACACACTGTTGTGATAGACAAATATCCAGTCAAGCAGACGCTTGTTCACACAGGATTGTAGCAGTTCTGGATTTGTCCGCCATTTCATGTCTTCTGTGTTGTGGCAACCAGAAACATGGAATGTCAGTTCATGCACTTGAAACAAAATCTACATTTTCAGCACAATATAAGTAAAAGTCCACAGCTCTTACAGCAGTTGACTTGAAGTCATACTGATGTAGGAAAAGCAATCTTGCTGCAGTATGAACAGAGAAGACGGACACTAACCTAACTATAAATAAAGGTTTAAGCCAACCATACCAATCTACCATAATGAAAAAATGAGCTACATTGCCAGTGCCTCTCTGTCTTTTCCTCTAGTGTGTATTTGAAACTGGAGCCAAAGCAGACCATCCTGTACCCCTCCAAAGGCACAGGAGAGAGTGGATTGTCCCACCACAAATTTTGGAGGAGAATGTAGACTACACTAAACAGAACTTTATTGCTAGGGTGAGAATGCTCTTATTTATTTATTAATTAATTAATTAATTTTAGTTTTCTACTCTTAGACTTTTGAAAAAGAAAACACATTTTGCCAGTTTATTACAAACCTAATCTTTACTTAATCATTGACAATCATTTTGTTATGATTATGTTTTGTTTTTTTTTTGTTTTTTTTTTAGATTCGTTCAGACAAGGAAGATCCAAGTAAGGGCCCAATAAGATATTTCTTAAAGGGCATTGGTGCAGACCAGCCACCCTATCACTTGTTCGTTGTGGAGCCTTCCACTGGAAATGTTCGAGTAACTGGGCTCCTGGACCGGGAGAACATTGCCCAGTACAATGTAAGTTACGAATCACTGAGCACTGATATAAACTGTAAACAGAATGATGATGGCAATAATGATACCTTTCTGATGATGATGGGCTTCACAGCTCTCTGGAGTTGCTCTGTATCCTGATGGCTCAGTGGCAGAGAATGATATTCAGCTGAGAATAAAGGTGAAAGATCAGAATGACAATGCGCCCATCTTCTTGCCCATCAGCACAGGATCTGTGAATGAGCTCAGCGCTATAGGCAAGTCTGTAACACTAACAGACTACCCTTTTATAACAGTTTGAAATCAGCACCTTAGTAGGTGTGAAGATGTTGCATAAAAACACAAGGGGGTGATGAGATGAGAATGATGGTGATAGATACCAGTGTTAACATTGCTAATGAAATGTTTAGGTACGACTGTAATGAAAATAACAGCGACTGATGCCGATGAACCCGGGAATGTCAACTCTAAAATCTTGTATGAGATTGTTGATCAGAAGCCTCCAGGAAACATGTTTAAAATCAATCAGAATGGAGAACTGATTGTTAACAGTGCAAACTTGGACCGAGAGGTGAGGCACCACATACTGGTAAAGACTAGAATTTTGTACAGAAACCCAGAATAAACCTGATACAATCAATACAGTAAAATCAATGGCTATCATTTTTGGTTTTGAACATCTTTGTCTTATTCCTTATGAATTTTAGCACAGTAAACACAATATAAAACACCATACAGTTTCTCTTTATTATAACATACAACTTATGACAATGATGATGAGCATCTCATTATAATACCTATCTCTCTACAGACAATTGACCAGTATGTACTTACTGTAAGAGCCTCAGACCTCAATGGGGCTCCAGGTTGCAAAACAGGGACAGCAACATTCAGTGTCCAGATCCTAGACGTCAACGATAACGTACCAGTACTGGAGAAGGACTCTGTAAGGCAACACCTGTTTAATCCCTGTGTTCCTACTTGTTCCATTGTTGTGAAATTAGACAGTGTTTCTCTAGAATATGTAATATACAGGACACAGAAATATATCACTATAGATGTGGATCAGTGAGGCCAGGGAGACATTTATACCTATTTGTTTCTCCTCCTCTGTACAGTTTGATGCCAGTATTGAGGAGAACACAGAAAACATGGAGGTGATGAGATTTAAAGCCACTGATCTGGACCTGCAAAACACTGAAAACTGGCAGGCCGACTACAAAATTGTGTCAGGCAATGGCGGTGGGCATTTCAAGATTGTCACAGATCCAAAGACCAATGAGGGAGTCCTGATGCTTGTCAAGGTGGTCAATGTTTTATTTCCCCAATTTTCCTGTATTGATCACTGGGCTTATATTATTATAAATTAGGACAAATATGCCACTTATAATGTTACTTTGCCTTAGTATGACATTGTGATATTAAGAATGATGGAGTTAATTCTTTCGCTGTGAGTGCTTATACTGTGCAGAAGAAGTAACCAATGTACAATGTGCTTTCAGGCTGTAGATTATGAGGAAGTAAAAGACATGAACCTGGGCATCACCGTGAACAATGTGGCCCCATACTATACAGGAATTGTGTCTAATGGGATGACGGGAGTGGTGGTGGGAGGAGGAGGAGGAGGAGGAGGAGGAGGAGGAGGAGGGGGAGGAGGAGGAGGAGGGGGAGGAGGAGGAGGAGGAGGGGGAGGAGCTACAGGAATGTTTGCTGGCGGGGCAGGAGGAGCTTTTGGTAAAATCTACAATATGCATGTCAATATAAAGAACCAGCCTGAAGGCCCAGGCTTCATTCCCAAAGTGAAGGCAATTCCAATTTCTGAAAATGGCAAGACGGTTGATATAACAAAAGCCCTCACAGTGTACACTGCTACTGATTCAGATACAGGATTGCCTGCACAGGGAGTCAAGTGAGTCCCTGTTATTATTTTTTCCCTACATATTTCATTAACAGAATCATTTTTTGAGCTATTCTGACATACAAATAGGTAACAATACAAAACATGACACAATTAATGGCAGTATCTGTCTGGGAATATCTGCACTCATATGTTTCTGCACTAATTTATTCATGTTTTTCCTTTATTTTTCACCCATCTTTGTATGTGACCTTTACTTCTGGTTTTCCTCTCTCAGATATGTTAAAGGCTCTGACCGAGACAACTGGCTATCCATTGACGATAAAACCGGTGAAATCAAACTGAACAAACTCCCAGATCGAGAGTCTCCATATCTGGTCAATGGGACTTACATGGCAGAAATCCTCTGTATCAGTCAAGGTTCCTAACTATCTTCAATCTGTACACCATAAACTGTTGATATTTTAATTGTTTTAGAAAGAATGACTGAATATTAGCCAGTAGTACAAAGTAAAGAACATATACAGGGTCCAAAAGACTGAACCACTAGTGAAAATGCTTCTGTTTGGCATTCTTTTTCAATTTAACACAAAGGTTTTCATTACAAATGATATTATCAGCAACAACTTGAGTGAAAAGTAGAATCTTTGAAATATTTACATGAATTTCAGAGTTTCTTAGTATTTGGTCCGTCCCCTTTTTTGCTTTAATGACCGTGTGCACTCGAGCTGGCATGGACTCCACACGTTTGTGCAAAATCTTATGATCCATTTTAGATCAGTGAAAAAAAATCTGACCTTACCTGTACAAAACAGTTAACATGGTCAAAATCACTCATTTGCTTACATTTAAATAGTGACATAGAAATAGTGCAGAATCTTGAATATTGAATAGTCAAGATGTTGCACTTTTCCTTTTTTTTAGACTTTTCAAAATTCGAAAACTTTCTGTTTATTTACAGTTTTAAATTAAAAAAATAAATAAATAAAAATGCATGCTTTACTGGAATACTTCACTAGGGGGAGCTATAGTTCCTACATACACTGCTAAAGTGCATTACAAAAGCTGATGGCAGGAAATGAAAGCTTCATGTAGGAGGAGCAATTTATGTATCTGGCAAAAGAAATCTGGAAAAAAAATCACCTATACTATAAAAGGGCATTAAAATGTGCTATTCGAAATGTAATACTTTCCATCTGTCATTTTAGACATGCCCTTTAAGACGGCCACAGGCACTATCGCCATCCAGGTGGAGGACTTTAATGACCACTGCCCTATTCTGATCAATAAAACACAGCCTATGTGCACCACTCAGGAAGTTTTGTATGTCACTGCCGAGGACAAAGATGCTTTTCCAAATGCAGGTCCCTTCACATTCCTCGTCGTCCCTGAAGGGACAGATGGAAAATGGAGTGTGGAGCATATAAACGGTATGTATTTTTAGTGATCTGCTCTGACATTCAGGGTAAAGTGTCATACTTCATGGTAAAAATGACCGTAAAAGCCTAAGATGATCATTATTTCTTACAGAGATTAGAATTTAGGTGAAATGAATAACAGAAGTAGGTTGTCACATGCTAGCATGTCGGTTCTTGTCTGTTATTGCAACATATATTAATGCAAAATAAATTGATCTATTGAGGCAAATGACTGTGGACATTATCTAATATTATTTGCTCCTTACATGATATAATGTGTATAATCATGTGATGTTGATTTAATCATGTTATTGTAGATACAACAGCCATGTTGAAGCCCCAAGACACACTGTGGCCAGGCCCTCATCAGGTGACTCTAGAAGTTCGTGACCAGCAGCAGGTGGCATGTCCAGACCAGCAGGTGCTAAAGGTGGATGTATGCACATGTGATAAATCAGCAACATGTGGCCCCATTGTGGCTCGAAAGAAGAGTTCGGTACTTGGCGGTGCCGGAATTGGTTTGCTTTTACTGGGACTCCTCATGCTATTACGTGAGCATACTTTCATGTCTGTTCCATCTGTGCTGATTGGACTGTTTTTAAGTTAGAGAGTTACACCAAGCATATAAAGTTTGAAAAATAATTTTTAATAGTGTCCCACCAAAGACTTTCTAACTTTTTCTCAAGGAAATCCTCAAAGAAAAGTATGGACATTTATATTTAGATCCAAGACTATAATGATGCATTTTCATGGACCAAAATAGCTTCAACGCAATGCTGATTTATTATGGCTAGGGTAACCAGTAGGTGTTTGACCTTCTTGCAGTGCTACCAAAAAGTAATGACTGTAACAGAAGCCTGCATCAGCACTCAGTCTCTGTATTGGTGCACTCTGTAGGACAAAGGACTATGTATTTGGTCACTATGTTTTAACATAGAGTGATAAATCCAACTGTCTTCACAGTTATTCCACTCCTACTGCTGTTGTGTCAGTGTGGAGCAGCCGGCATTAGCGGAGCCTTCACCGAGATGCCTTTTGACACTAAAGAGCATCTGATTTCCTACCATACAGAAGGGCAGGGAGAAGACCGGGTAAGAGAGATAACTCAACCTCTCGTTCAATCTTCAGGCTCATTTGGTTGTTCCGGTAACACTTTATTTGTATAGTCCAAAGCAGACACTCTACAAATCATCTATTGTCTGCCATGAACCAGCTTATAAACTGATTCTCAACAAGGAACCAAATGATGTTTGGTTACCTTTCAACATGTTACACTTCAGTAACACCTCAGTTCACATGAATTTGAATCTGTGATAGGACGCAATGAGTTGATAGTCTATAAATAATCTACTAAACATCACAAGCTATAAACTGGACTATCCAAAAGAAAGTGAAAGAAAAAAGGATTTATAGATTATCTATTAAACATCAGAATCTCTATCTGTTGACATTTTTTAGTATTCGATTAGGAGCTGTTTTATAACAGTTACCTGACAGTATGTTGACAGACTATAGACGGTTTGTTGACAGTTTGAAGAGCATTTACACTGGATATCAAAATTAATTGTTACCATTAATTCTAGTTTGGTAATGGTATGATTTAATGCAGTGGTTAAAATCCAGCTGTGATACAAAGCATTCAAGTAACCTCTGCTATTCACATCAATTTTCATCTAACTTTGACAGGATGTGCCCTTACTCCTGAATGACATTGATGGTCCTGGAATGATGAACATGGGCTCAAAAGGTGGCTTTGGGGCCAACATGGGAAGTGCTGCTTTTGGAGCCGCAAGAGGTGCTAGTTACAGGATGTCCACCATGAACGGAGGAGGTCAATTATATAATCAGATGGAAATGACTTCTATGGATCAGGGGATGAACGGACAGCTTGGGATGATGAGGGATGAGTATTCCACATATGACAGTGGAATGGCCCTTAACGAAGACTTCTTGGATCATTACTACTCAACTGTAAGTGGAGACATATTAAAAAGTACACAAATAAAAAAAAGAATGGAATTTTACATCACCTAAAGTATGTGCAGTAACCCTAGAGCTGCAGGGGCACAGCACTACATAAATCTGCCTGCTTTAGCATATAGTAGGGTAGAAAAGTCTGAGACTTAATGTATGGTTTTATTTTGATTAGTTGGGAAAAACAAATGCAATTTTCTGGAATGGATAACACACAGAGGTCCAGACTAATTGAGCATATTAGAGCATAGTCATTAACAGAGTATAACAATAAACACTGATGTGCATGTGTAGTGAGAAGTATAATACCAAAAATGTGCACGTCTATATATTGTGTTACCATATATACAAGTTTAACTGCTTATTTATTTTTTTTATACCCATTATGGTCAATAATCATCAGTCTCTTTGGTGTTAATAGTGGTTTTCTGCATGGTGCGGGATAACTAGGAGATATTACATATACATATTTATACTTAAGGGAAACAGTAAAAATAAAACTTTGTCTTACATGCCTATATTATGCCTATTGTGTTAGTGTGTGCCTGTCTGGAATTTTATATGTAAAAGCAGAAGAACTGTAGAAAGTTTTCCAAGAAGCCTGGAACAACCTAGCAGTCAGTTTCCTTAGAAAACTGCATAATGTCCTAGGAGAATTTATTTATTTATTTATTTTTAAATTAAAAGACAAATTAAAATGGGTTTTTTTGGTAGTATTAGTTTTAAAAAAAAAAGTTATATTTCATTTCAAATATTCTTCAAGGGTGCCAATAATATTGTCGCACACATTTAGTAGTATGACCGTCACTCACTGTGTGTAATCTTTCCTTCTATACAATCATTTTGGCCTATTCTGTTGAAAGGTGTTGGTATGTTTTGAGTTTACTATATATCTCAGATTCAGAAAAGAATTTCCTGGAGCTCCCTAGTCGCACAACAGAAATTTGTTAGTCCTAACGCAAGTCTGAGTCCCGATCTGTGGCCAGGAACCTAGAGAGCAAAACTAAATGCGCTCTCTGGGTAGGAAGGATGGCATACGCTGCCCTGTGACACAGCATGAGCAGCAGTTTAAAAAGATGCACTTGGTTGGATTCACAGGCTTCTGAGGAAGCGTGTGTTAGCTTTTAAAATAGCAGTAAAATAGAATTTTCAGTTTTATTAATGCTTTTAAATAACATATTAAAATTGTATTTTGATAAATAACATAATACAAACAGGTTGGGCAAAGTGTCAGACTTTGGAATTCTATTCTCTTTATGCTTCAACTCATCGGTCACAGCTCTACTGTGTCAGTGTCTACAGTGTACTGAGTTAATTACATGAAGTCCCCTTTAGTGTGTTAGGTATTGGTGCTGCAAAACCATTGTGCTGTCACATTTAGTCTGACAGTTTTATATGCAGTAAAGCATGTCAGTTCATGTAAGATGCCATATGAAGTTTAGTGCTTTAACCTGCCTATTTGTCTCTTGCAGAAAAGTCAGGAGTTATATACCACAACCGAAGACAATTTGCAGCCATTTGGGTTTGAGGGTCAGGGCTCACCTGCTGGTTCTGTAGGCTGCTGCAGCATTATAGGATCTGACAGCGATCTGGAGTTCCTTAACGACTTGGGGCCAAAGTTCACTACTCTAGCTGAGATATGTGGCGGCACAAAGTTCACAACGGCTGCTCCCACCCCTCCTCCTCCAAAACCCATCATAGATCACTCTGAATCAATTTCCATGCACACCAACATTGCCAACACTGTCAACATGGCCGCCAACGTGGTGGCCGCCAACGTGGCAGCACCCCCTACCATGCGCACGGAGGAGAATGTGGTAGTTAAAAACACCCATGTAGTGTCTGAAGTGCAGCCAGTCCATGTGCCCACCCAGACCCTGATGGTGCAGCAGCAGCCAATGTATTACATGGTGGAGCCACAGGTCTCTAACACTGTGCTATTGGCCGAGAGGCCCACCATGGGAATGAGCCAAGGGATGTATGTGCTGAATGGAGCTCCAGTGACCGAAAGAGTCCTGGTGCAGGGTGCTGTGCCAGCACAAGGCACAATTGGTGGTGGCGAAAGAGTGATGTTGTTGGAAACGCATGGAGGATCCACCACGGCACTGAACACAGGCCAGCTCCAGTCAGCTAATTTGTCTGGATCGCAGCTGTTGCTGGTTGATACAGGTGCACAAGGTGGCCAGGTCCTCCAAGGAACACTGCAGAGAGGGGGCATCTATGGATCTCAAGGCATAGTGGTGGTGGATGGGCAAGGAGGGTCCGCAGTTCACGGATCCCTCCACAGAAGTGTTCCTGTGGCTGGAGGGTCTCAGAGTATGCTGCATATAGTGGAAAGGCAAGGAGGAACTTCAGGAATCACTCATGGGGGAAATCACCTGCAGGGGACGGTAACATCCACTGCCATGTCCCAGAATGGGACTGCTGGATTCAGAACAAGCACTGTACATAGACTTCCCAGCTCACGGAAAGTTGTCGTCCAAGAGAAGAAGGTTGTAAAAACCAACCTGTAATGATGGATACATTTTCCTATCACTGAACACAACACCAGTAGTCTGAGGTAATGTCCTCAATGCTTTAACTCATAAAATACAAGCATTTTGACACTCTGAGGTTCTTATATTCGTTAGTGCATACACTGTACACATGTTTCGTTTTTCTTTCTAAATTTGCCTGTGTACTGGGTCATTGTTGTGTTCTCTTCTTTTCTTAAATTTAAAGTTGTTTTTAGGGTTACTGTGTTTCTTTGGTATTACTAAGCAGCACTATGCAATTAAAAGTCATTTAAGTCATTTAATATTAAGTAACACTACTTAAAGGTTACATGTTATGTCAACAATGCAAATTCAGTGTTTCAGTCTGTTAAAAAAAAGTAGTTTTATCACTCTGTATTTCACAAAGAAAACTCACAATTTATAAAAAAAAAAACAAAAAAAAAAGGGAATTTCAAGCTGAAAGAACAGCCGACTGACCCTCCTTTATGTTGGGAGGAGTTGCTTGAAGGTTTCTTTTACTGATATACCAGGCCTTTATCTTAAAAAGAAACTAATTCGATTTGATTAGAAACTAATCAAAATCCAAAAAAAAGAACAAAAGACTGTTGATCAGTGCAGGGTTAATTTAGAATTAACAATCACTTTATCATAGGGATATGAAAAATGTGTACTAGGTTTGGAGTGTTTTCAAAAAAGGTTTGTAACTGCACAAGGAAAGAGTTATAATTTTGGTCACAATTTTGCAGATACCACTGTCATTTAAGCTAGTTAAAGATTCAGTATTGTAATGTTAGTTACATACTATAAATAAAGACACTAACCAGTTGCATGTTTTACATTAACATGTGAAGCATATGTTCACAAACTACAAACGCAAGGGCTTAATTACAATATATCTGCTTTTATACAGCTAAATATTCACAATATCCTGTGTCATTGCCTTTAAAATATCAGAATGTAAAGAGACTTTTAAACCATAAAATGTTGGTAGTTTTGTATCTTCCTTTTTCTGTTATGAATTAATACACTGTTCCAACTCTTTTCTCTAATGGGTGTCCATTTGTACTTTGTAATATTTTTTTACGAGATGAAGAGATATTTGGAACTGGATTAAAATGGGAACATGCAAGTGTGATGTTCTCTTGAGGTCAAATAGTAGTTGCTGTTATGTTTTAAGGGGAACTTTAACTCGAAATGGAACTACTTTATTGTGTTAATCTTTTTTTTTTAATGTATAGATTTTCAAAATTGCATCAGCAAAATGAATGTATGTGCTTCATATTAAACTGCCATTTACTATCAGAGAGAAAGCTTTGATCTGTGGGTGTTAAACTGGAACCACTTGGATTTAATTTCTCATTTATTGCAGATATTAATACAATAAAATGACAGAAACAATGCTTTGAGAAATATTTGTTATTTTAATGCCTCAGTTATTATTATGGTAAGCCTTTTGGACAATCAAAAACAAGCTCTAAATATTGTTTTTGACTATAAATTAGTCATCGTTTGTGTAATTTAATTCTTTTGGTAGCTGTGTTGCATAGTGGATGCTGTGAGAGCGAGTGGTTTAAGCCATAATTCAAACTTGACACCTCACACACACACACTGTCATATCCACTTATACACAATATCACTCACTCTCTCTTACACACCGTCACACTCTCAAACACTCACACACACTGTCATAAATACTCAATATCATCCTCTCTTTCACCCGCGCTATCAAACCTTATGCATAATACATTTTTTTAGTTGTTGGTTGCTGTGTTGCACAATGTTAGATGTCACAGAGTGAGTCAAAAACAGGCAATAATTCATCTCACACACACACTACTCATACTCTCCTTCCCACCCTGTTATACTCTCTCACACACACTATCACACAACCTGTCATTCTGTCTCTCTCTCCCCCTCTCTCTCTCACTCACTCTCTCCCTATCTCACACACACATACTATCAAACACTCTCATACACTATATCATACTCTCTCACACATGCTTTCAAATACACTATCAAACCTTTTGCAAAATAAAATATATATATATTTTAGTTACTGTGTTGTACAATGTTATGAGAGTGAGTCAAAGATTTCGTATGAGAGGCAGTTTATGCAATAATTCAAACTCACATACACGCACCATCATATTCTCACACTATCATACTCTCACCCTCTCTCACACACACACACTATCATACTCTCACACTATATACCCTCTCACACACACTATCATACTCTCACACTATATACCCTCTCAC
>CM075021.1:5215051-5238668 GCA_037576675.1 Pangasius sanitwongsei | reverse complement strand
TTCTGAAATACTCAAACCAGCCCATCTGGCACCAACAACCATGCCACGGTTAAAGTCACAAAGATCACACTTTTTCCTCACTCTGATGTTTGATGTGAACATTAACTGAAGCTCCTGACCTGAATCTGCATGATTTTATGTATTGTGTGGCTGCCACATGACTGGCTGATTGAATAATGAGCAGGTGTACAGGTGTTCCTATTAAAGTGGATGGTGAGCGGGCATTGAACAGTATGTAAAAGGTAAATCAGGTATTAGGTATAAGTGTATAGTAAACAGTATCACAAGAGTTATGTTAAGTGTACAGTGAAGTAAGTGAGCATTAGCAGCCTTGAACTTTCAAGTATTAGAGAGTTCTAAGTCAACATGCAATGTGCATTTCTGCACAACGCATCCAGCATTTTGAGGAATAAACCAAATAATGCTGTTCTAAAAACCACAGGAGGCACAACACACTGTTAGATAGATACACCTCATAAACTGGCAACTTGGTGTACATGGTCATAACAGAGGGCACATTTATAAGGACCAGAGTGCTTCTGAGAATGATTCTGATGCAAGTCAAACATAATTCTATAGAAAACACAAACCAAATTTCTTGCTGAAGGCTATGCTGATTTAAAAAAGCAGTTATGTGGCTAAGGCAGCACGGTGATGCAGTGTGTAGCATTGGTGCCTCACAGCTCCACGGTCCCTGATTCCATCTTGAGCCCAGGTTACTGTCTATATGGACCTTCTATACATGTTCTAACCATGTCTGCATGGGTTTCTTCTAGCTTCCCCCCACAAACATGCCATTAGGTGCACTGGCTAAGATAAATTGCCCCTAGCTGTGAATGTGTGTGTTTGTGCATAGTGCCATATGATGGACTGGTGTCTCATCCAGGGTGTATTCCCACCTCATGCCAAGTGTTCTTGGGATAGGCTCTGGATCCACTGCGACCCTGATCAGGATAAAGAGGTTTCTAAAAGTGAGTGAGTGTGTGAATTATACGGCTAATATGAACATCTTCAGCTATTTAACATGTAATTGTTTAAGAAATATCCAGCATGACAGCCTTGGATGATTTGTAGGCAACTATGAGATGAATGCTATGTGTTTATGGTACAGGTAAGCAATATGACAACTGTAAGAAATTAAGGTCTACAATGCTTTTCTGATCTAAATGTATATTGCCAGTAGTGTGTGTGTGTGTGTGTAATATATATATATATATATATATATATATATATATATATATATATACATACATACACAAGTGGGGTCCAAAAGTCTGAACCACTAGTGAAAATGCTTCTATTTTACATTCTTTTCTAATTTATTACAATAAATTTCATCACATATTATATTATCGGCAACAGCTTGAGTGAAAATCTCTGAAATATTTACATGAATTTCAGAGTTTCCTTGTATTTGGTATGGCATCTTTTTGCTTTAATGACAGTGTGCACTCGAGCTGGCATGGATTCCACAAGTTTGTGCAAAACCTTATGATCCATTTTAGATCAAATCCATCAGAGTTTCGTCTGATCACATGCTTCAGTAAAAGAGCTTATGCGTGAGGAAAATCTGACCTTTTTTACAAAACAGTTAAGATGGTCAATATCACAAATTTGTGGGATATAGAAATAGAGCAGAATCTTTAATATTAAATATTTAAGATGTTGAACATTTACTGTCTTTGTTTCAAATATTTCAAAATTCTAAATTAAAAAAAATCACAGATTTTCAATGTGGTCTCGGACTTTTGGACCCCACTGTATAGACTGTGTATATAATATTGCTGCTTTTTCTCTTCTCTGTTCAACCAGAGCCAGTGTATACTACCCTAAGGTGTATTTATCATTAATTATCTGCTGTGTCATTATTCCAATTATTGCAAATGTGAACATAATTACATTCTTAATGTCTTAAAAAAGAAGCCCTTTATGTCTCCGCATTCTGTGAAAGCTTCTCAGAGATACAATACAGATTGTGTATAAGTACTGTTGTTGGGTGTTTTGGGGTTGAATTGTTATCTTTGTTATAAAACAATATCATATACTGATGTTGATATAAAATGCAATGCATACCTGTAAAATTATGTTTATTTTCTTTGCAATAAATTCTGTTTGGTTCCAGTAAATCATCTGGACTGCCTTAGATCAGTAGTAAAAGCAGTGTAAATAGCCACTAACAAAAACAATTGAACATGACCATTCCCAGTTACTCAGTGAGCCAAAAACATCACACAGCCAGCTGGCTGAATTTTACTGTTAAATCAAGCTAGCTAAAACATGATAAGCAGTAAATCATTAAGAATTGCATTGTAAGCAACAGATGAGACAATTCTAACTAATGAGCCTGTCCTAACTATTCTCTAGCAGAGATAATGATTAGGCTGCCACTTGTGCTCACAGTCAATGTATTTTACCCTTCAAGCAGGCCCGAGGTGATGTTTTTCCCCACAGAATGATACCATTCACTGGAAATCAAAATATGATCAGTTGAGTCACTTACTAATAGTGTTGGTGGTTAATCAGATACACAAAGCTCATTAAGTCCTAAAAAAGATGGATATAAAAGCTCACAGATGAGTCAGTAAAAGAGAGGATGACCAGTTATTGGGTATAAGCAGCTCCTGAATCAGTGACTTCATCAGGACTTCGCATGTATGTGCACAGGCAGAAGAAGGTATCCAGCTTCCGTTGCGCAACAGAAAAACGTTCGTCCTATCATTAGGTGTTCAAGTTCAAATCCTGATGATGCTATAGTCATCTATGGCTGTAGAGAACAAAATTAGTCATGCTCACAGGGTTCACTCTTGCCTGTCAATCACAGCAACACCAGCCAATCATGGGAGCCTGTACGCTCATGTATGTGGAAGAGGGCTGACAGCATTTGTGTTACACTGGCCTCTGACACAGCATGAGGACGTGTGTGTTAACCTTCACCCTCCTCAGTTCACAGCTGTAATATGGTAGAGGAGGGATGGCAGGTGGGTGGGAACTGGCAGGTGACAAACTGGGGAGAAAATGGGGGAAAAAATAGAAATGTTAAACAGGAACGATATTCTTGGGCATTTCTATTTCATGCCTTCTCAACGCCAACTTTCTTTCTCTATTTTTGAACTACCAGGTCTCCTACCAGTCATCTACAGTACTGTGCAAAAGTCTTAGGAACGTGCACAGAAATGCTGTAGAGCAAAGATGCCTTCAAAAATAATGAAATTAAATGTTTCTACATTTAAAAAAAAAATACTATAAAGAGCAGTAAACAATAATAAATGAAACAAGTCAATATTTGGTGTGACAGCCTGTTGCTTTAAAAAAAACAGCAGTCTCAGGTACAGTGTGTGCAGTTTTATAAGGAAATGAGCTGTAAGTGTTACTGAGCAGAAGCAGAAGCAGTTCTTCTGGACACTTTGACTCTCACACTCGCTTCTTATTTCTGCAGCGAAACCCAGCAGCCTTCATTCTGTTTTTTGTCTGAAAAGTGTCTCTTATGTAATCTGCTGCTTTCTTTACTGACACACAAAGATTCTTCTGTAACATTTAATTTTGTGCTGGAAAACTAATGTTTGGAATCTAAAATGTTTTTGTACTGACTTGATAATGTAGAATAAAAAAAAATAAAATAAAAATCTATAACAAAAAATATTTTTTTAAAAATAGGGTGCCTAAGACTTTTGTACAGTACTGTATGTCTCCTATCTGTGTACGCTTTCAATGTGGGGAAAAAACTCTCCCACTCTACTAGACTCAATATCTGAGCTGTACCATATGAAAAGGGGCCACTGATTTTACTCTCATAATTTACTACAAATAGTGCTTTTTTTTTGCATATAAGAGAGACCACAAGGAACATAAGATGCTACAATTACAAGATCCACAAGATGATCAATTTGCAAAATGATTGTGTTCCCTGTTCACCTCAATAACCACTTTGACATAGAATTAAGTCCTGGTTCTTTGACAAGACAGATATTAACAAAGAAATTTATAATTACGAATTATAGAATGTGCCATGCAGCTTTGAAAATGAAATCTGAAAACTACAAGAGGAAAAACAAAACGTTACCAGGCATTTTGTTTCATGATGAAACACAAGGCCTTCCCTTGTGCAACAAATATTGTAAAATATAGTAAAATTGCCACTAAGGTTGTTTTGTTTGAAGTTACACATTACCCATTTATTTACTGTGTCAAGCAACGCCCCAGCTCTCCCCTGGAGTCACCAGAGCACACACAAAAAAGATCTAATTCAAGTATTTAAGGCACATATTCAGTGTCTGCATTCGTGTTCCACCATGGCCAAAGCTATCATTTTTGTCCTTCTTGCCTCAACACTTTTCTGCTGTCAGGCTGCTCCGGTGGTAAGTTACTGTGGTCCACAGAGTTCATCTTTCTGAAAAATTCTGTAACTAGATGACAATATTTCCAAGTTCCAGTCTTACACAAACTAAACTGTTAAAACCTTTTCAAGTAAACTGAGACTTTGTCTCAAGTCGGGTACTTTTTAATCAGCTCATTTTATGTAAAACCTCATAATCTGACATACTCATAGCTGATATACTTGGTATAAAATATTGTAAAATGTTGCATAAAATTGATTATTCTGGTTTGGTTGAGTCAGAAATGTCATTTTTTGATGGCAATACTTTATCAGCATAGTGAAAGAATAATCAACATTGATGATGCAAATAGAAGCATTCAAAATGCTACTAAAGGTCGTTCTGTAGGTTTAAGAATAACTAAATGAAATCAACAATTTTGAGCAATGTTTATTTTTGCTTTTTATTACTGTTGTTATTCATATTAATGTCCAGTCATGGCTATGAAATATGGAGATATTCAACGATATATATAGATAATGTAGATATTCAACAAGACATCGAGAAACGTGACAAAAAAGTGTGTTATATGTTAGCCTTGTGTTTGTCTATGAAAAATTGACACTGAGCTCAATGAATTCACACAAGATCAGAAAATGCTTTGGGAATACAATTAGGTTCTTTACTGCTCCTTAGGATCGTCATGCTGTTTCAGATGTACATTGTCCTCTAAACGTAAAGATCCTGGACGCATTGAGAGGCGCACCTGCTGGAAACGTGGCACTTACAGTCTTCCGCCAAGGTGCTGATAAAACATGGGAAAAAGTTGCCAGTGGGTAAGATGACATCCAAAAATGAGAACGTATTTTAGGACATCAAGTGGGGTTGTGATACCATACTGCCATAAGGAAATCTTAAATAATTCCACAGCTAGGGTTATGCTATACCACTGTATATAATTTACTGAAAAGATTATTTCACGTCATTTATTTTACACACAGAATACAAAGCAGAGAAAACGGTATTTCTGAATTGTCTGGTTACTGAAGGTTGAAAGTAACCTTCACGAAAAGTCTGTTGAAATAAATGATGAAAAAAATGGTAATGTAATCGTCGAAATGGTTGATTCTTGTGGGGAATCTGATTTATTGTAACAGATTTTAGTCATCCATCACCTGAGCTCATTCTCTCAGTAACTTCAATATCGCTTCTCTCCAGGAATACAAATATAGCTGGAGAGGTTCATGAACTTGTCTCCGACCAGGACTTCCAACCTGGTGTGTATCGTGTCGAGTTTGACACCAAAACCTACTGGAAAGCAGAAGGTCGCACATCATTCCACGAAGTTGCTGAAGTGAGTAGTCATTCTCTCTAAAAAGAATTTAATATTAGTGCTCGTTTACAAGGTTTTTACAATTGCCCTCTTGGATTAGCCAGGAGACTCCGGAGACTAATTACTCAGTCTCCTGGAACAGGAAAAAAAAATTCCCAGAGATTTTTTTTTGGTCAAGTTGAAAGTACTGAAATCGATCTCACACGCACTTTCACTAGTTGCTTATATTTAAAATAAATAAATAAATAAATATCCAGGAATTTTGGTCAACCCTGAGACTGGGATCTATTAACTTTCCTCATCTGTGAGGCTTTTTTTGTTTTTTTTAAACTTTGCCCATCAGTCTTTAAAATCGCACCTGAGTCAGAAAATGTTTGCTTAATAGGAAATAAAGCCAGAAACCTATTTTTCAGAATTTTAGTTGTGCCCAATCGAAAAAGACAACAAAACAGGTTTCCCTTAAGTAGTATGAGTATGTAAGAAGGCCGATAGTGATAAGAGTGACTGGATTTACGAGTGTGTAAACTGGACTCTGACATTCAGTAAATACCAAGTTGGACTTCAACCAAGTGCTTCAATTTTGCCAAACATAGCACGCAGACAGATCTGTCCATAAACCCTCAGTAAGAGTATTCAAAGAAGGTCTGTTTCTCATAAAGGAACTCAATGTTTTAGAATACAGCTCAAAGTATCTAAGCACTATATGAAGTTTTACATGAATATGATTATATAAAGTGTGACTGTATGATTGCAGGTGGTGTTTGAGGCTCATGCAGAAGGACATCGTCATTACACTCTGGCCCTGTTACTAAGCCCCTTCTCCTACACCACAACAGCTGTAGTGGGGAAAGAACATGAATAAATACACACCGCATGCCGAATACCCACACCACCCACATTTCCCATACCTGTAAACAGGTCACCACGATGAACACATCCAGACAAGAAAGAGATTACTCTCTAAATAGGTTTTCAACTATAAACTCTTTTAATGGTCATTACAGAGTGTATCGCAGTGAGCAAACCGGTAACAGTAAAGAGACCGGAAAAACAGGGGAAAAAAAGAAAAACATCAGGATTGTACAAATCAGTCAAAGCAGTCAAAATCTCTCATCCCCTTTCCGAAGAGTGCTGCAGAAACCATGGACCCTGAAAAACAGTACGAGACACAGAGGAAAGGGTCCCCTGGCTTTCTGCTCCAATTTATTAGTTTTTCATGTTTTAGAAGAATACACATTTAAATCCAGATTTAAATTAAATACTTGTGAAAAATAAAATGTGCACTCTGTATTTTCTTCATTTTAGAAAGACCAAAACAGCCACCTCACTGCAACTGTCAATCATGAATGCAAATGTGTAAAGAAAAGAACTCAAGGCACAAATATGAATACTGCAAAAAACGTAACACTCTATGACAATCTGTAAATGTGAATACATGTTTCAAAATCTATATTTTTCAATCAGTCCAAAGACACAGAGGGACAAGGAATGGGGTGCAATTTATTATTATTTTTTTTAAATAAAACCTTTTTGAGATCAAACTCTTTAAAACCTAGGCCACCTCATGATGGTAACTAACTAAAAACGGGTCACAGGTTCAAAAATGTTGGACACAACACACTCCGAGCATAAGCCAAATTAGGAATACAGGGCTAAGACAGAAGGCTTAAACACCTCCCGAGCTGGGAAACCTCATCTTTTTTAATACAATAACAATGCCGTAAGTCATCTGTGATGAATTTCATAAAAGTTACTAGTAGCTTAATAACAAGATTTCACACTTTGCACATTGCAAGCACCTTGGTAAAGATACTTTTTTTTTTAACACAGTTTGTAACTTTCATTTTTGGTTCTATAGATGAAAGTTCACTACATTTATGCATGAAAGGACTGAAGATGAGCAGATAATAATCATTCAGACCAAGTCTAAGTGATGCACACATTGTGTTACAATGTGAGAATGCAAGATCTCCTGTATTTAAATGAAATACTGTTGCCCACTGTCTGACCAGCATCCACCACAGAATACTGCCCGCTAGTCACAGTCACTTACAATGTGTTGTAATAACAACATATTTTCCTTGATGTTCATTTCTTCCATGACACATTGAATGAAAAACTCAGTTCTCCAACTAAACAGCTTAAGGGGGTGTGAGTTTATTAATTAAAATGAATGTGTGTTCTATTTGATGCATTTATGTCAAATTTAGGTGTAGTATTTAATGTTTAGTTATGTAATGTTTTTTCTTGGACCAAACTAATCCTTTTTATTTTTTACAAGCTACTATCTACTACCAATCAGCCTCAATTTTAAGACCTCAACACTGGTGAAAACAGAAAGCTTTACAAGCAATGAGCGTGAAGGACTGGATTAAAAAAAAGAAAAAGAAAGGGAAGAAAATGTTTTCACACAAGGGCACAGTGGGACTTTGGCACCTCTAATCTTCTTCACTGTAGTATTAACCTTCACTTCTGAAATCCTATTTCATAAATATGCTTCCAGATTCCTTACCCCATTGGTCAAAAGTGTATTCATATGACCTCTAACCATAGCAACTAGGCATGATCAAACACAGACTTTAGTCTGCGAGCTTAAGAAGAGAAGAAATCTGTAAACAAGAAACTTGGGTCTACAGAGTACAAGCATGCTTCAGCACACAAATATCTTCAGAGAGCAATGGCTCAGCCTGGTCTTAGAGGAGAACACACAAAGGCCTGTGCTTGAACACACAACAAAGACACACAAGAGCACCCTGAAAAGGCAACAGCTCAGAGCGGAGGAACCACAGAACGAGTTTCAGTGCACTACATGACCCTGTGCAAGCTGTGAAATAGAGGGAATTATCCTGAGCATCAGTGAGCTTCAGGACTAGAGAACACCTCAGGATCAGGGCTATGAACATATGCCAGTATTACAGGGGAAAGAAAAGCGAGTGCCACAAACAGCACTGCTGATATGCTCTGACTTCAGTGGAAGGGGACACGTGCTTCTCCAAGTATACACACACGCCCAGACACACACACACACACGCCCAGACACACACACACACACGCACGCACGCACGCACACACACACATACCCAGACACACAGGGATTATAAGAAAATCAATACCAGATTTCTATTTAGGACAGATATAAATTAACAAAATGGATCACTAACCAAAAAAAAAATAAAAAATTACCACATAAAAAATAAACCAAATAATGATACATCATCTTCAACATGAGGCTGTATATACAAAGGCAATCAAAGAAAAGCACAACCAACCAACAGCTCAAAACTTTAACAGCATAAAGTCTTCATTGCCCAAACTCTATTCTGATGCCATTCAAGAGTAACACTGACATCACTCTCTCATCCAGGCCCAACTTATTTTATGACTAGAGTGCAACATCACAAGGTACTTCATATGCACAGCTGGAGGATCTCTCTCACACGCACTCGCTCTCTCTCTCTCTCTCACACACACACACACACACACACACACACACACACACACACACACACACACACACACACACACACTCTCTCTCTCTCTCTCTCTCTCTCTCTCACACACACACACACACACACACACACACACACACACACACACACACACACACACAAATTATAGTATTTTAGCGTTTAGCAGCTGTGTACCCGACTGCTCAGCAATTCTTCGAGTGAATGACCAGCAATAAAATGTTTTCCTCCCCTCTTTTATATAAGAAAAGAAGATATCTTTTCTTCACTTTCATTGTTACAGTGCACAAAAGAGAGAAAAAAAGGAAAAAAAAAAAAAGAAAAGAAAAGAAAAGAAAAAAAAAAAAAAACATTAAATGATATACGAAAAAAGAAAGCCTGGCAAAAACATAAGGCATGCAGCTGATATTGGTGTTCTGTTTAATAGACCACACAAATCCCAATTTCATTTGTCTTTAGTCCATTTGTATAAAGAAAGATAGAATAGAGGGTTAATGAAAAGACAGTTAGCTGCCAAAGTAAGAGTATGTGCACTGGAATGATGTATGACATTACAGCATCAAGTGAGCAGTCGTGATCCTTCGTGCACTCACAGCCCGCAAAAGAAAACGTGACGCTCACATTACACGCCACTGGAGTGCTCGAAAGTACATCTCAAGAAACTAAAAAAAAAATAATAATAATAATAAATAAGGAAGGCCAAAAAAAAAAAAAAGACCATTTACAGTACATACATAAATCATCATATGCATTAAAATACTACAATATGATACAAAACGTGCCATAAAATATCTATTGGCATTGACGTTGCTGTTGAGTTGTAAAACTGAGCAGTCTACATTGTTGGCATGGGTGAGAACTGACACTCAGAGTGATAACAGCCTATGAAAATCAGTTAAGGCTTCGCAGTAAACATTTGAATTGTTGACACTGACACACCCCAATTTCTCCTTCCTCCTTTTTTTTTCGTAGCATGATGTGATTTGAGTAGCTAAAGCCGCATAAACAGAGACATGCATTGGGACGCACACGCTCACAAAAACATAGGTATGACTTCACACACGCACAATCATTTTAGTATTCAGGCCTTTAACCTTTTGTCTCTTGGTTTTAAGGTTACTTGGTGGCCGTATGCGATGTTCAGGCCACACTCTTCTCCACGATGCTGGGTCGGTCGTCTTCAGGTACTGATAGCCAGGTGGAGAGGATGGAGAGACAGGTGTCAGTACTCCGCTATGGGGGCAAGCTCAAGGCTCAGGTTAACAGTGATGTTCTTATACAGACTACTTAAAGAGATTTCCGGAGAATACTGGAGATTATTTAGGCCATCCAAATATTGCCTTTCTTTAGAATACCTCAGCAACTTGTACCTGAGAGAGGAAGAGTGAAAGTATGAGAGAGAGAGAGAGAGACAGAGAGAGATGCAAATCAACAACACATTCTCAACAGATCACAGGATAACAAGTCGAATGTAAAGAGTATTGCACTACTGCAAATGAGGTGCGTCAGCAATGGGTCACTGCACTGGAGGTTACAGGCGCTTAAACATGGGAAGATATACATTGTTAGTTTAACCTCTACTCAATGCAAGCAAGTGCAAAGCAAATACATATTTGTTGAACTCATCACCCATTTCTTTTCCTGTTTCCAATTGGCCACAACCATAAATAGTTCCAAATCTCACCAGTTTATACACTGGAAATACAATTTACGTTTAATTTTGTTCATGCAACATATTAAATATCTTAAGAGCGACCACTAATGAGAAAGACAGACGGGCAAAGAGCAAACTGACCTTCCCAGGAACTGCACTTCTCCTCGGTGGTGATGGGGAATTGATTTGTATTTACCAATATCTCCTTCAGGTCTGGTCACATTCAAGCCAGCAAAGTGCACCCTGGGTCATCACAGAGGGATGGACATTGAAAACATGCAAACTGTGAGTACCATATCACTGTTTAATTACACATGCACACATCTACCCACCTGTTCCAGAGGTCATCATCCTCCCCTCCCCAGCCCCAGAATGCATTGGGAAAACCATTGATCTTGCGGAACTGCTCTACTGTAAGCCCACTCACTCCTCCAAAGAACTCACTGTAGGGCAAACTGAACACACACATGCATGACAATCATTTGTATATTCACAAATACTCAAATATTCAAAAATCTGGGCATAACAATTCAGAAAATACATTTTACTTTCCTGAACAATATTCTGACTGCAATTTTGGCAATTCTTTTCTTGATGCCCCAACCTTGTATCTACACACACTCACACTAATACTCGATAAGGCCTCCCTTTGCTCTCAAAACAGCCTCATTTCTTCATGACATGGATTGCACAAGATGTTGGAAACATTCCTTTGAGATTCTGGTCCATGTTGACATGACTGCATCACATAATTCCTGCAGATTTTTCAGGTGCACTTTCATGCTGCAAATCTCCCGTTCTACCACATCCCAAAGGTGTTCTACTGGATCCAGATCCGGTGACTGGGAAGGCCACTGAAGAACACTGATCTCATTGTCATGTTTATGAAACCAGTTTGGGACGACATTTGCTTTGTGACATGGTGCATTATCATGCTGGAAGGAGCCTTTAGAAGATGGTAAATTGTGGCCATGAAGGGATGCACATGGTCAGCAACAATACTCAAATAGGCTGTGGTGATGACTGATCGATTGGTATTAACAGGCCAGAGTGTGCCAATAAAACCTTCCCCACACCATTACACTACCTCCACCAGCCTGGACTGTTGATACAAGGCAGATTGGTTCCATGGATTCATGCTGCTGCCACCAAATTCTGACCCTACCATCTGTGTGCCTCAGCATAAATCAAGACTCATCAGACCAGGCTACGTTTTTCCAGACTTCAACTGACCAGTTTTGAAGAGCCTGTGACATTTCTGCGCAAAAATACATTTTAAAAACTAATTGTCGATTATAAAACAGTTAGTTCACTAATTTGACCGGAGTAGCGACGTTCCAAGAACGCTGATATTTAATATAGCACTGGGGCATTTCCCTGCTTGTCTGTGCTCGCTACATAAAATTCCAAGTCTAGTTTGTTACGCTGAAACCGCTACTAAATTTACTACAAGCTGTCAGTCAGTCTGTGCACTGGCATGGCAACACTCAATCCAGCTGTGGCTTCTTTGTGAATGATTTTTGTTGTCGGACCAAAAATAAACAAAATATTTGGCCATATTATATGCGAAAAGTCAGTCAGGTGATAATTTCTTGTTTATAGAACTGTTGTATAAAAACAATATCACACTCACAAACATGCTAACGTACTGAATATCAGCATAGTTGTGACCACCTGCAGCCGAATCACACCTGTGCTGATTTCACTACAACAGCACTCTTGTTCATGGAAGATTGCTTAATTATTGCCTAGAGCAGAGATAAGCTTAATGTTCAATACATTTCACTGTTTGCGTTCCAAAAATACTTGTTTCCAACTTTTACGTTACAGCATAATGTTAATGTTGCAAATGAGAATGTTAAATGCTAAGGAATTATCTACAGGCATATCTATAGAAAATTATCAGCTAAATATCAATCAGTTACAAGCAGGCAAAACGTTCAACGCCTACACTTTTTTGAACGCTAGACAGAAGGCCAAGGTATTGGAGCGATATTGACCATCCAAGTATAAGCCTATTAAGAGTGTGTGTATAAATCTGGGCACACATCAGTACACAAACAAAACTGCAAGCAATCAGACAGAGAAGAAAGAGACGAAACGTATAAACCATAACAGTTCATTCAATTCATGAAACACAAATGAAATCTGATGTGTGTACACATCTCTGAAACTCACATGTACATGTACTTGTCGAGCTTTGTGGCGAAGTGGCGAGGCATCTGCCCGCAGCCGTAATAATTCCGGTCATTTTCAGGGATATGATCGACATCGTGAAACACCACACAGTCCCAGTCCAGGTCTTTCATTGCCTCCTTGAAGCCCACGTTAAACAGCATGGCTCGGTTAAAAGGCTGCGTACCTGCCTGGAAAAAAAAAACCAAACAAACCACTGAAGGAGAAACAGGGGATGGTGCACACTTGAACACCAATTTACTGCAAAATTAAAATAATATCTAGATATGAGGTGGATATGAGCATGAATGCAACAAACCTAAGAGATAAACTAGAACAGCATCCATGTTTTATTATGGAACTTTATATCTTTATATCTTGCACAAAGTGTCAACAGAATGCATAAATAATTCAAAAATAATAAATCACGCTAATATCCACAGACATATCAGTCATATTCCAACTTTGTAGATCATTATATTTCAACTGAAATTGATGTAAGGACACCTTCTGGGAGCAACTCCTGTAGTCCAGTGCTAATTTTTTTTCATATCGCTCTTGGTAACAAGCAAGTTAGCCATTTTCCTTGTTCGTTTTCTGATCCAATAAAGTGTCTAATGCTCTTTAACGCTAGTTTCTTGTCAGAAGCTGGCTAGCCGGCAGCACTCCTTCTATCCTGACATACAGGAGGGGGTTAAATGTGAAAGAAAGCTACATTTGAAATCCATGGTAGACTGATATAACCAGAACAAAACCTAGAACAATCCCTGGGTCATTACCTCACGAATCTCTGACTCGAACAGTGACCGTGTGACTTAAATCCATGATATTATACTAGACTGGGTTTAGGTAAATGACTTTTTAATTTACTTTAGTACATGTCAGTATAAAAACTGAGATTTTATTCGATTAGAAAACAAGGAAAATAATACCAAGACATTATAGTACTTACCTCTTTCAGCTGAAATGTGATGTCTACAAAATTTAGAATACATAGTGTTTCTGTAGAGAATGTAGTTTACTTTTCCAGAATGAGTGCGTTTGTATAGAGACAGCCTATGCTGTATTCCCTCAGTGAACATGATGCACTGTTCAATCACAACGCATCCAGCAGGCGGACCTGCTGTCCGATCAGAACAACTCATCATAACAAACCCATAAATCGCCTGCTGAAGCACAAAAACTTTCAATAACTGTTTCTGTAAATCTTTAAATGTCTGTCAAGAAATTCTTCAATAAATCATTACATAAATATTAAATAGATTGTGTATTTATTAGCTGATTTACTGATTATTCATGTATTTATTAAAGGATTTTAATACATGTCTCTGTGAACAAACTTCAAAATGTTGGATTTGTTTCAAATGATGTCTTCGATGATTATCTATATGTGTTTAAAATCTGCCTTTTTTTTTTTTTTTTTACACCCTGAACTACCCACCTTATTTTCAGCGTTCCGATGGACTTGGTCTATTTGAAGGATTTTGTGCAAGATTTCCGGCTAGCCATTTCCGGGTTATTTCAGCCAACTAGTTTGTATTCATCACAGCATCTATCGACACTGTCATTTAATGTCTCATAGTTAATAGTTATAGTTTCATGGAAAACTGGTACTGTTTATGCAGATAGGGGCTGCCTTAATAACTGGCACAAATAAAAGGTTTTCTTACAGCAGCTAAGGTTTGACCATAAACTGCGCACCAGGGCTGAATATGGATGCGAGACACCATAAGATCTCCAGCTGCCTCCCCAAAGAAGCGGCCCTTTGGTTTTGGCTATAAGCTTAGAATCTACAGAAAACACAGAAGTGACTGTCCGTTTGCTCACTTGGACAGAAGGCCTACAGAGGAGTACCATATCCAGAGAAGTGTTTGGGCTCCGATGCTCCAGTGAAAACTCATGTGCATGTCAACAAGGTTAAATGTTACTGAGATGAGCTAGTTGTTTGTTAGCCAAGTTGTGTCCGGTGTCCCTAAACAGCAGCTGATGCAGACAAGGAAAAAGTTACTTCAGAAGTCGTTTGTTCTCTGATATGACCATGAGACTGGTTTGCTAGCAAGCTAACGTTAGCTATGTCTGTCCATAACAGTAGCATGCAGAGTCAAATAGTTAAGAATAGTTATGGTTAAGAATCAGCAGCTAACAAAACGCAAAAAAATTGTGTATCTGATTATATTTATACATGTGTTAAAGTACAAAAATACTTGGAAATGTGTTTAGGTATCCAAACAAAAGTACTGTGAGTTATTGCACTTAATGGACAGTTTCGATTAAGGAAACCTGAGTTACTGCAGACATGATAGACATCATATCTTCCTCCACACAGGTCTCCTTAAAAGAAAAAATAAATAATAATAATAATAATAATAATAATAATAATAACTAACAATACTTTTGTTACTTTACTACATTTACAAACAAGTATTTACAAAGCGAACGAGAAATCTTGCACAAAAAGAGGAAATATGTGCTATTACTTACTTCCGTTTTGCATAATAAGGTAGAGTGCCTAAAACGACTGAGGGGAAATGCCCAAATACACCAGCTGAGGGCAGCACAACCAAATGAGCATTACTTATTAACACACATCTACCTCGGAAACTTATATACTTTTAGTGTGTTTACACACAACAACCTTTTAGTTAATGGGCTGCAGGCCCTAGAAGCTATTAAGTTCCTCCCCCAGAGTATTTTTCAGCAGACCAGGAAGTATTGCGCAGGAGGTTTTTGTGCTCAATGTTGATTACTCAGCTGCAAGCTTGACTAACACTCTCCACCCACATTTAGCTTTGGCAAATTGCATTTCTGTGATGCTTTTGTTTTTACAAAAAACTTTGTGGGAGCGTTTTTGTAGTGTTGTAGTTCTAGTGTTACGCCTTTGCAGCAACATGATAGACGCTGAGCTTTGTGTGTGTGCGCAGAACTGGTTTTATAAATAAATAAATAAATAAATAAATAAATAAAGACACATTAATTACGACATTATATTTCTGCAAAATATAAATAAACAAAAATTATAAAGAACAATTTCAGTCTCAGCCTCCTCCGTGTCTACATACCTGCTCAATTACATAAAACGCAAACTGTAAGCGCTGCCGTTGGAGCATAGGAGCAAGGTGCTGAAACAGAATGGGAAGATGTTCGTGACGATTCCTAAAGGGGATCAGAATAGCCACCTGAGATACAGACAGAGAGACAGACAGTTAGTACTGTACTATTATTAGCAAGATTACCATCATCTGATCATGTAATCTGTATAACCAGCTCAGTGTAGAGAATAAATGTAAATATAAAGAAGGGGGAACACCAGTAAGGTATCAAGGTAATCCACACTGTATGTTTTTTTTCTTTTCTTTAGTCACTATGAGGTAACTGTATGTATATGTATTTATCACACCTGCATATGCTGTATGCAATGAACGTTGATATAACGTCGATATATTCCACACATTTTAAAATGCTCTGCTCGTGCAAGGCCATGCACATTTGCATAAAGAAATCAACACAGATGGTAAACACCTTTCCCTTAAAAAGCACAGTAGCGTGCTTATCGCACACAACACAGAACAAGGTGTGAAAAGATGAACTTCACTATCAAGAGATTCTGTTGCAGGAAATGAAGCTCTGGCACTTTTACCACTAGTTTGTCTAAGAAACAAATAATAAATAATATAAGCCAGCCGTCTCCAATAACTGCAGTTCTGCACATTGAAACAATCATGTGCTCCACACGGCTACTTGGTGACGACGCTCGATAAGCTCCATAACTGCCTGCCACTAATTACCTGTACATGAACCGAGTGTTAGCCTTTTTCTGTTCGCATATATGAATTCGTTTGAAAAACATACAATGTGAAAATCCCTAATGTGCCAGTAGAAGAGACTTAAGTGTGCACAGGGATGCTGACAGCTCCAAAAGTGGGGTGGGTTGCTGGGAGAGATCAACGATAAGTACACTGGACCAAAAAAAAAAAAAAGGAGACTGATGAGCCGCACGTCACTCTCCGCAAAGAGGTTCCTGCAATCCTTAAGCACGTTCCCTGTACAGAGCTGCATGTGCCATACCTTGTGCCATGGTCTGCATCATCCCAATCAATCTTTACATGAAGAAAAATCATATAAAACTTGCTGTAAGCACCATAGCCAGCAATTATTATGCTGAGATGATGGAGAATAAGCGGGATAGGAGCTAATCAATTTACCTGTAATCACACTTTTCTATCAGGAGGGATTTCTGCATGCGGAAGTACATGAGCAGTTCTAAATAAACACACATCCTCTTACGCAACTATCACTTGATACAGCACATACTACGCTTAGAAATGGGCATATGCATGGCTTTGTGAAATGTAACTCTATTTTAAACAAGTTTTCACACAGTAACCTGTTATAAAAATGAAAAACATCAGACATAAGATATTTTCCAAGAAACAACTTGTTCATTACAAAAACAAGGATTTGGTTAAAGTGATGGCTTATTGTGAAGCAATGTTCATCACAGCACTTCTCTTAGCTCTTTAGTTCTCTACCATCAGTTGCTAACTTCCACTTTCAAGTTTTGCCAGTATTTAAATCAGTCATGTTACATTATATATGATGATGGTTACAGCGTATGTAAGTAGCCGGGCTGTGCAAGAAGTTTGTTTTTCTAAAGCCAGCCCGGACATTTAAACTGTTTATAAGCCAGCATCTTCAAATCACACAGCAGCACATTGCAAAGAACCACCTATTAACTTCGAGACATGTCTAATAACTTGTACACTTGTCATCATACCATGAGTTAGTAATTTAAACTCAACAAACACTGTTTGTGGGCATCTTCTTACCACCTTGACTTTGTCTTTTAACCACACATTATTAAACTCCTGTTCAGTTAGGAAACCACATCATGAAACACAACAGCTGTCAGAACTTAGACTCTTGTGTAATTGCAGTGTCACTGATAATCATCAGTGAATAATCCAGTTTGGAAAAGACACAATCATCAAAACATACAGAAGGTTTTAAAAAAGAAAAAAAAAAGAAAAAAATTAAATAAATTTTCAGTTTTAGTAAATTGTTAAAGAATGAATGTGGTGAGTTGGTGAGTTAAAGGATTATGCACCTTAACTGACAGACACACCAAGAAATAAGGAAAATAGAAAGAGTACCACTCCAACTAATTGAATATTTATTGTTTTTTATTTGTTATTTTAAAACTTTGAAATCATGTCAGTTCAATGACTGACCATATAAAATGACATAAAACACTACTAATGCTTATGCTCATTTTTAGCTCCCGCAAAATCAGTATCAGTTGTGCCCTAATTCACAGTAAAATGTAATGTCATTTCCTTTTTTCTTCCCAGTGCAGTTATATGAACATATTTCTGATCTAGGACCACACATCACTGTGATAAGGTCCTATTCTTAATAAGATCCTAAACCGAGGTGTCCAAAGTCCGGCCCCAGGGCCAAACGAGGCCTGCACACAGATGTTAACTGGCCCGTGGCTTCTCTGTAAGATAGATGGCCCGCCGGCCAACACGTTGCAGTTCTTGCTCTCACCTGACGGTGGCGGCAGACCGCGTTAACACAGTTAGCTAAATTGCAGACTCCTTTTTTCCTCTGATTACACCTGTGAATTAATTTACTGAATGATATTTAGTCATGGGTACAGACAAAAAGCACCAAGTTAACGGTGAGAAGTGGCGATTAAAAATGACAATTTAATATACGATTGTTAGTTTGTTCAATTACTTTTGATTCCTTAAATAAGCAGGCCATGTACATAAAGTGTTATATTTTCTACACCAGTCACTTGATTCTGATGTAAATACTCTTAAATTAAAGCTGAAAGTATTTTGAATAATTCATAAATAATATTTGGTGACTGGCCCTTGAGTATTTACACATTTTCTAATCTGGCTCCCTTTAAAAAAAACATTTGGACACCCCTGTCCTAAACATTGCACTTGAGCCAATGATCAGATTTCTGTTTATTTCACTGAACAAGTTACGTTAATTTCTGATTAGCATAACAATACTAAATGCAAGTAAGCAGAATAGTAAAGTTGCTTCTTTTCCTTTTGTCTTATTTCTTCTTCACTGATACCATGCTTGACCTGCAGGGCAGTGAGTGTCACAGACACGATGAGTTATTACCAATTACTGAAGAGAACGTGAGAGAACTGTAAATGTGTTGGTTTTTTCCCCCCATTTGAATGTAAGGTTTTTCCCACTCAGTCATAAAATTGTGCTGCCATATAGAAAAGTGACGGTACCTTCCAGCGTGGTTTGCAGTCCTTGGGCTTCCAGTGTCCCCCAAACTGAATGCCCAGCTGTCTAAGCTGCAGCTCGACCTCCTCTACAGGAACCTCAGTCATATTTACTTCCATAGGACCCTCTGCAGAGGCACAACACATCACACATCAGGTTCACCCCTATCACAACAACTAATCACATAAACAACCATCAGCAGTTTCTGTGCAGTTTCCAAGATGAATTATGAGACTTACTGAATACTGACATTCTACAAAGTATAAACTTAAAGTAATTAGGTTGTGGGAATTAAAAAGTGATTAGCGAAACTCAAACATCACAAACACATATGACTTTTAGACTGAGTATACAACTCCAGTATGGAGTATTTTCCAAAGGATTTGCCACTGCAAACATGTTCAAGAACTGAAAGCTATACTTCCTGTTCAATCCAAATGAGTGAGGAACTGAAAGGCCTCTACAAATACGCAGCCTAATCTCTCTCATACATAAAAACTCACTCATAGAAGGTAAGCGTTCAGGGCAGGGCAAGTTCTGGGCATAGGTGAAATTCTCAGGGAGGTATGTAGTTGGTTGAGCAAAATATTCGCTAGAGTTGTTCCCATCAGGATAATCTGCGAACACAGTCAGGCACAAGAAGATAACTTTACTTGACAGACCACATTGTAAAGGAGGTAACTTAATGCCAGAATTGAATTAAGAACAGAATTAAGCTTAACGCCAGAATGGTTCATGTATGAGTGTGGATGATCTGGGTGTGTGCATTTTCTCTCACCTGTGCCATTCAGAGTGCTGTTCTTATTGGTGTATGATCTGATTATCTGGCCAATCGTCCGCACGTTATCACGTAACATTATACCCTGAGCCTGCACCATGAAGAAGTATGTGTTGGCTGAGGGGTTGGGGGAGGGAGGAGGGGGAAGAAGGACAAAATCAACATAATCAGATTTTCCTTAAGACTGATGACGTTAGACAAAGTACTGTTAAATAACTTTAAGTAAGTTAAATAACTTGATGCTGGCAAGGAAATAAATCTGTGCAGAACTAATTGCCTCCACACAATGGGCTCCTTAGGAATGGATTGTTTCTGGAAACCAGCAATAACCCGATCAAGCCATCTGTGCTACTTCATTTTCTCTTAACAAAATCAAAAGGGCACTGTCCAGAGTTCACATTAATAAATCTCTCAATAGTGTAGAAAGGGCAAGGGGACAGCTTATCGATCTAATACAAAAGGCCTAGAAAATGTTCTAAGAAGACTGTCTTTACTCCGAGTGCTCATTCTTAGCTTGGTGACCAGGTGAACAAGTGTATTCCCCTAGTTCAAGTATCAGTATTCATACTGAGAATCGGCTGTGGGCACTGAGTTAGTCTGCACGTGTAAAATTCAAGTGATCGTGTAATGGAAAAACAAGGCTAGCTTTAGGATCACTGTGTTCTGTGTTCTCCACTGAGCTAAGCTGAATGTGCTCATCTATGCAGAGCACTAGCACATACAGTATAAACCACTAATAATCAGCAAATACTCATACTCATACAAATAATGAGCAAGTTATTGCCTAACTAACGAATAGGTTACAACAGTACAAGTTATAGCTACTCTTCTTTTTGATTCTACAGTACGCAAAATGGCTTCTAAGTTGGTCACATATTCCCATTATGTGTTAGAATTCATTCCAATAAGAATAAAACACTGGTATTTGGGATACACCCTATCTGTGACCTGCTTAAGTCTTCAGTTTTCTTCCCACAAAAAAAGAAAAGAAAAGAAAAGAAAAAACCTATGTTTCTGCAGTGCCTCACTTTCCAGACTTTCATTCAGAGGTGAGCTACCACATAAGATTAATCTGCAACTGACACCATTTAGAGAAGCAAAGCCAGACAGCTGAGAGAGAGCCATGGCTGCTGTAGCCCATCCGCCTCAAGGTGCTTTTCTGCTCACCACTATTGTACAGAGTGGTTATCTGAGTTACTGTAGACTGAAGCCAGCTCAAACCAGTCTGGCCATTCTCCGTTGACTTCTCTCATCAACAACGCATTTCTGTCTGCAGAACTGCACCATTCTAAGTAAACTCTAGAGATTGCTGTGTGTGAAAAACCCAGGAGATCAACCGTTAGAGAAACAGCTGTCGTCGGTGCCAGCCCGTTTGGCACCAACGATCATGCCACGGTTAAAATCACTGAGATCACATTTTTTTCCCCCATTCTGATGGTTGATGTGAACAATACTCGAAGCTGCTGGCCCGAATCGGCATGATTTTATGCACTGCACTGCTGCCATATGATTGACTGACTAGGTAATTGCATGAATAAGTAGGTGTACAGGAGTTCCTAGTAAGTGCTTCATAAGTGTCATTTCCACAGCTTTCAAGACAGATAGACTTCAAACTTCGTTTTTTGGCCACTCATGTTGCACAGAAGTACACTATATGGCCAAAAGTACTGTATGTGGACACCCGACCACCACACCCACATTGCTGCTATAATAAGCTCCACTCTTCTGGGAAGGCTGTCCACTAGATTTTGGAGCGTGGCTGTGAGGATTTGTGATCATTCAGCCACAAGAGCATTAGTGAGGTCAGGCACTGATGTTGGGTGAGGAGGCCTGGTGCGCTGTCAATGTTCCAGCTCATCCCAAAGCTTTTCGGTGGGGTTGAGCTCTGGACTTGGGCCACTCAAGGCACTGTCATGAAGAACAGATTTGCGCCTCTTTCCAGTGGAGAGAAATCTTAATGCTACAGGATACAGAGACATTCTAGACAATTGTGTGCTTCCAACTTTGTGGCAACAGTTTGGGTAAGGAAAACGTGTGTGTGTGGTCATGTGTCTGCATACATTTGGCCATATAGTGCATGACTGATTTTCACTGTTTTGTTAAGGAACCAAAAGCTCTTTAATAAGGTTTAAAGATGACTTGAGAGCTCTACTAGTGTACAGCTATAATGCTGCATCTTGTAGCTGATAGCCGTACTTGAACCAAAGCCCCTCATACAAAGATCCCACCTTTCTACTTCCCTTGACTAAACATTAACCCAACATGGAAACTAACCAGATCACTGAGCTTCCATGTGCCTAGCAAGATCATAATCACCATCAATCAGTTCAAACCTCACAGCCCACTTCCACGGCAAATTCCCTGTAATCCCACTACTGCCTGGGAGTCAAGACATCCATTTATGCAGGCTACTGTGCAATCATGTACATTTCATCTTAGTTATGAAAAAAAAAAAGCCATGGGAAACACTAGTGTAAGGTTTTGACTCATCAAGACAAAGCTACTTGATTAAAAACATTCTTCTTCTACAGTAAGGCAACACATTCTAATTTTTTTATTTTGCATGAACATGGCGTGAAACCTAAGAGCAGTGGACTGCAAGCTAATGCCATACCTCTCAAAGCATTGCGATGCTTAACTGCAACATCAAATATGTTCTAATATGTATCTATATGCACTGACAGCTGTAAGGGCAGACATGTGGCGTAGTGTGGTATTTTATGACTTGCAATATGACTTGCTGCTTCCTGCCACCACCAACACCAGCAACAACAGCAGTATCATGTAGCTGGTTAAAAAAAAATGATGTTCTTGTATTTCATTATTATTTCCTTCTACTGGAAAGCAACACTGTCTGTTTAAGAAAAACATGCTCAGAATTCACTGAAGGTTAATTTAAAAGCCATGTCATCTGCTCCTAACATTAGCATTACAAAAGTATTGTAAGGTCCTCGTCTGAGACCAAGCTGCTTTCTAATGCAAAAAACAAATTTTCAAGTGCTCTTAGATTTCATAATTAGAAAATATTGTCAAACACACCACTTCACCAAGTTAGAGTGGCTGCTTAGTGATTTTTCTCCATTTGCTGCAGCCACCCCTGTATCCACTGACGCCTAAGGTTTCTACTAAAATTACAGGACACTCATTTTTACCATTTTACTCATTTATATAAACCCAAAATTAAAATGGACACAGCATAACCTGGATTCTAAGCTATTCACATTATTATGGCCTTTAACTCTCATTTTAAAAGTTAAGATACAACACAAAGTGAACTAATAAATGTGCCTGGTGCTAAGCACTTCAATATTACTCGCATGCAGTGCACAAAGCCATGGGACTTTGCTTTGGTGTAATATACACATGTACCTATTCACTCACTGGTCACTTTATTAGGAACACCTGTACCCCTGCTCATTCATGCAATTATCCAATCAGCTAAATCATGTGGCAGCAGTGCAATCCATAAACTCCTGCAGATACAAGTCAAGAGCTTCAGTTAATGTTCACATCAAACATGCGAATGGGGGGGGGGGGGGGGGGGGAATGGTAAAAAAGTGAGTTGGCCCGGGGCATGGGTTTTGGGGCCACCCATGGGGGTTTGTTTTTTAAAGAAAAGGCTGAGCGCCTTTTATTTAC
>CM075021.1:5185138-5214951 GCA_037576675.1 Pangasius sanitwongsei | reverse complement strand
CCCCCCCCCCCCCCCCCCCCCCCCCCCCCCCCCCCCCCCCCCCCCCCCCCCCCCCCCCCCCCCCCCCCCCCAACGGGATCTCAGTGACTTTGACCGTGGCATGGTTGTTGGTGCCAGCCATGCTGGTTTGAGTATTTCAGAGACTGCTGATCGCCTGATATTTTCACAGACAGCAGTCTCTAGAGTTTATACAGAATGGTGCGAAAAACAAAAAACATGCAGCGAGCAGCACTTTGTTGATGATTGTATTCAGAGGAGAATGGCCAGACTGGTTCAAACTGACAGGAGGGCAGTAACTCAAATGAGCACTCTTTACATCCACGGTGAGCAGAAAAGCATCTCGGGATGCACAACATTGGGAATCTTGACGCAGATGGGCTACAGGAGGCTACACTGGGTTCCACTCCTGGCAGCCAAGAACAGGAATCTGAGGCTACAGTGGCGCACAGACTCACTGAAACTGGACAGTTGAAGATTGGGAAATTATCACCTGGTCTTTTTCTGTCCAGTTTGTGTTCAGTTTCGGTGAGCCTGTGCCCACTGTAGCCATCTGAAGCTCTTGCCCTGTATCTGCATGATTTTATGCATTGAACTACAGCCACATGACTGGTTGATTGGAAAGTTGCATGAAGGAGCAGGTGTACCCATGTTCTTATTAAAGTGACTGGTGAGTACATGCAGGACAGAACTTTTCGGAAAAATAGCATTTAGTCCACTCCAGCAGCCGTTTTGTTTTTTTCACCAAACATGATCATTATGATTGGACAGGGTGGTGAAGTCACCCACAGAAAGGCTCTTTATAGTTCTCTACCCGTATAGTAGAATCTATACCGATTTTAGGGTTGTTTGTCATTTTCACAGCTCAAATAGTCGAGACTCAGTAGGGTTGGTTCCACTATTTCCTGGAAATGCAAAGTGACAAACTTGCTGAAACAAAGTTCAAAGCTCACTGAAATGTTATCGCTGACAGCACTTTTCAACCCAGTGCGCAGAAAGTGCTTTTGTGCATACTAAGCTTATTTTGTCAAGTTAATCCATTTTATTTGATCATATACATCAGTAATGTGTGTTTATAAAAACATAACTGGATAGTACAGACAACCTGTACAATATAGCGAGAAAATGCCTAAATGAAGCTACAGGCTGCACTAATTTAAAAAGTCCCATTTCTCTCATTTTGCTTGTTTGGTGCTGAACTTGTGTCGATGTTAAATGCGTTTGAAGGAGTTTGACTTGATACACAATGCTGAAGCATACTTCCAGGATCTATGCTCCACACTCAGGAAAATAAAATAAACCTACAGAAATCTATGCAAGAAAAAGAAAGAAAGAATTAAAAAAACAGACTTGACAAACAGGATTTTATAAGCCCTGCTGTTTCTTATTTATAGCCATAAAGCTCACACCACCACCCAGCTTCAACATCTACATTTACGAGGCCTGATGTTTCTTCACTCGTGCTGGGTAGACGAGTGTGTTTGTGTCAAAAAGATCAGCACAATGATGCGTTTTTAAATACATATCATGCCATTTGTACTGTACCACTCACATTTGCTTTACTGCCATCTTAACTCATTTGTCTCTTCCACTAGAACACTCAATGGCATATTGCTATTTGCACTTCTGGTTACATCCTAACCACATTTCATTAGTTTGGACTTGTACTCTGCACAATGACAATAAAAAGCTGAATCTAATCTAAAATAAGTCCTGCTTCGTGGACGAGCCGATGTCACGGTTCTTGGCTGGCATCTTGCGCAAACCCCCAACTTTTTTTTTTTTTTGTGAAGGAAATGCTGGTATTGCAACATTGCTTTCATTTAAGGCCAGAAATTCTCAAAGTAAGATACAAGATCCTGTTTTTGCTACGTTTCATAATATCTGCTGGAGTTGGGTCAAGGACATGACATGCATTCTTTGTGCTATTATCCTGTTTAAAAATGATTTATACCATTATAAAAGCTATGAAACAACCATCAGTACATTACGTATATTCTTACAGATATTAAAATGCACATAATACATATTTTAATAAGAACTGTCTGAAATTAGCTTTTGGAAAAACCTGGGTCATTGAATGACACATATCCAAAGACTAATTTTCATAAATCAACTGTTTAACCTAACTATCAGACTCTTTTGGAGGTGTCGCACATTTACTCTTCATGAGAGAACTTGCAGGTGTGAAACTTTCTGCGCTGCAGCTCAGAATCAGAAATGCCATGGTCTACAAATGTGGTTGACAAAGTGGTGTAAATGACATCATGTCATGACAGCGCAAATCATTACTTAGCAAACGGGTTTCAGATTAAGAGGGGCTGTAAAAAATTACAGTGCCTGCTAGAAACGTTGAGAAGTCCAGGTCTAAAAAGCAAACTAGTGACTCTAGAGTTTCAGACACACTCGTGAAATTTGAACACAAGTGTATTATCAAGGGAAAGAAAATCCCCTCACATACTCCAAATTTTACTCAGGCAATAGGCATTAAATCTGATCTACAGTACAGATCTCTGTTGTCAGGTATTACGACTTGACGGAAACAGGCCTGTGTGCACCACGTTCCATGGAAACAATAAAACCAAAAGTTGTGTACCCGAGCAACCGTAGTTTACGTTCAACCCCGAAACAGGGACACTGCTGCTAATCACATGCACTAACGCCTGAGTATAATAACACTGCTACAGAAACACTGACAACAAACATTATTTCTTGCCTAGCATAGATGAACTGAGCCAATGGTAATGAATTCATTACCATATGAATATGATATGGCCAAAAGTATGTGGACACCTGACCATCACACCCATATGAGGTTTTCCCCCAAACTGTTGCCACAAAGTCAGACGTACAAAAGACAAAAGTGTACAGGATGTCTTTGTGTGCTGTAGCGCTACAATTCCCCTTAACTGGAACCAAGAGCCCCAAACCTGTTCCAGCATGACAATGCCCCATGAAGACATGGTGTGTTAAGGCTGGAGTGGAAGAACTCGAGTGTCCTGCACAGAGCCACTGAGGTCTGACTGCAACCCAGACATCCTCCACACCCACCATCAGTGCCTGATCTCTCTAAAGCTCATGTAGCTGAATGATCACAAATCCCCACAGTCACGCTCCAAAATCAGGTGGAAAGCCCTCCCAGAAGAGTGGAGCTTATTATGATAACAAAAGGGGCTAAATCTGTAATGGGATGTTCAACAAGCACATATGGGTGTGATGGTCAGGTGTCCACAAACTTTTGGCCATATTGTATATGTGGTCCTTTTTAGACAAATTATTCTATGACTTTCTGAGCATATAACGTTCCATGTCAACACAGATAATATTTTTACACTTGGTATTGTGATTTGCTGGGTAGCTAAATATTGATATATTCTGAAAACCTCTACGCGCCCATAGTGGTGTGGGTGTGGTATTCTCAGCCACACTGAGATACTGTGAACGCTTTACTCTGAATCATTCAAAACATGGGTTTATGATTCAGGTGGAGTCGTCAGTAAACCTGCTGCTGGTCAGCCCTGTTTCCCCTGCAGAGGCCGAGTGGCCTTAGTGACATGAGGAAGTAAAAAAACAATGGCTTAGTTCATCAGGCATCAATAATGTGGCTGTCTGCCATCTCTACCAGGAAGCACTGGAACAACTGGAACTTGAAGAGCTGTCATTAAGGTTCACATGAGCGCAGAACGGCTTTTGGATCGTTGCCTGTGCTGAACTGCTTCTTTGTTTTAAATGGCACTAATCTGGTGAGTGGTTTGATCGGTTGCATAGATCATACCAACGTGTGTGCACGGCTGTGTCCTTGGGAATCATGAACTCCAGCTACTATTATCTGAATGTAGTTATAAGCCATGTTCAGGTGAATTAAACTGAAATTGTGTCCTGGGGTAATTTAATATTTTACGGGCGCTCCTTTGTGATTTTATTTCTGTCCAGACCGGTCACGTCGGCGTTCTTCTCCGTCCTCCTCTGAGAAAATTACCTGTTTTTCACCAAACTCTGCGTTCGGATGATCATTTTAGTCCAGATACACATCAGTGAAATTCTGTGCAGATGTGTGATCGTTTTATTGTATTTTCAAATTGTTGCTGGAACCTTGGTTCGCCTCAAACTGAAATAGGATCCAGCATCACTTCTCTACTCCACTGCCCTTTTTGACCTCTTGGATGCCATGTTGCAAATGAAGCATGAGCAGATGACCACATTACGCAAGTATTCGGGTTGATAGAAAATACAACCCGCTAGAAACTCACTCTTCTTGTGGTCATTCTATTGCTCTCCAGAGACGATATTGAGGAGACGTGTGAAAAATTGTTAAATTATTACTGATAAACTAATCGGCTCTGAATAGGGCTACAGTTTGCAAAGGTGCATGTGATGAGCTGCATCTGCATTCCTGCAAGTGTTCAAAACTTGGATCGGTGACCCACGAAAGAACTGCACCGACTTAACCTTTCATCTCGCCGGGTTCGCTGGTTTCCTCCCAACTTTCAAAGAAAAGAATGTAGCGAACTGGGTATGCTAAAATGCCCCTAGGTGTGAATGTGTGTGTGTGTGTGTGTGCGTGTGTGTGTGCACAGTGCCCTGAGACAGACTGGCATCCCATCCAGAGGGTATTCCCGGGATAGGCCCCGGATCCACCACAACCCTGACCAGGATGAAGCGATTACTGAAGATGAATGAATGAATGAATGAATGAATGAATTCGAACGTGAGGTCTTCTGGAGAAGTGTAGTTCATATCTGTGCACTTCAATTCAACTCACGGTTTAAAAATAAAAAAATTTTAAAAAAATCTGAGGCTGAAAACACTGAACTGAGCTGAACTGTCTCTATCTCTCTCCTCACAATACTGTGCACCTGGACCAAGGAAAGAGCACTAGACTTTGAGCAAGACACGTGAACTGAAATTACACTTGTTTCAAGTCAGTGTGTTTCAGTTCCAACGTTCCCAGCGTCGACCGGTTGCTAAGCATCCACCGACCTAGCTAAACAACTTAGCATAACTAGCCAAGTAGCTAATTAGCATTAGTAATGGTTTAACAGTGTAGAAAGGCAGCATTTAACTCGCGCTAGCTAGCTTCCAAAGCTGATTAATCATGCAAAACATTCACAGAACAAATGATTTAACGTAGCAGTCTCAGCCATACAGAAAACTGGAGATGTATAATCACTATAAAACATTTTAACTATACATATGGCCTATAAAAATATGGACGATACAGAACACAGTACCTAGCTAGCGGAATTAATAAAATTCGATTAGCTAGCTACTGAGCTATGTAGCTAGCTAGCTAACCAAAGTGTAACTAAGGCTAGCCTGCCAATTGGTAAAGAACTTAGCCTAAATTACACCCGGGGTAGCTAGTTATGTTGTTGTTGTTGTTTAGTTTTAAAAGAATACACGACCTGTTAAAAGAAAGCACTCACCTATTCCAGGGGCCACATAAATGAAGTAGAGACAGGTCGTAGACATGGAGAAGAAAAAAATGAAGGCCAAGAAGGAGCGGTTGGAAAGCCGCAACAGCCGCCTCGAATTCAGCATTTTTCCCCTTGCTCTGAGAAGCGGCTACTAGCTATCCGTCACGTCCATAAAATATGTAAAGCTCCTTTCCTTCACTAAAGCGAAAATGTTTTTTTTTTCCTTCCCCAGAGAAATTAAGACTGTAGTAAAGTCCGCATCGCTGTGGCCTGTGTGTGGCTTTGGGCCGGTAGAAAAGGGATGCAGCGATAAAGCTAAGCTAAAGCGCCAACTGAAACCAAGGACTGCTGAAATCAAGAAAATTCCAGACTGACCCCAAAAAAGGAGAAAAATTTTTTGTGTCTAACAAAAGCAGATGTTAAATCAGTTCACAGACAATCCGCAAACACTGTACGTGGCTCATGGTGGGGTTATGAAGCAGAAAACGAGCGCATAATGTGAAATCAAATCCGCACCTGCCTATGCACCATGTTTTCATATGAAGTGGGTGAGGAGGAGGAAATGAGCTGAGAACTTCTCCTCCTCCTCCTTCTCCTCCTCTCTGTCAAACACAACACCGAAAATACTGTCTACAAATATGTTCCCGACACTAAAACTGACTAAAATAACAGGTTTAAAAAGAGTTAAAGTAAAGAATGAAACGAGAAGGCGGTATATCCGGAAGGTGTGACCGCTAGCACCAGTGCACACAGGGCGAATCCGCACACTGTACTACAACACTAACATGTAGCGTGTTTTTCTGTTAAAAACTGTCTAATGCGATTCATTATTCACCACAGCTGTTAAAGGTGTAATAGTCAATATGTTTCATTTCTTACTAGTACAAATAATGTGGAAAATTATGTAGAAATGATTAAAAAATATAGGTTAAGCCGTTGTCTCAGAACAAGCGTATTACACAGTTATTTAAAAAAAAAAAAAAAAACAGTTTGGAAGGCTGCCTTCCGGACCGGAATGTTTGTTTATGTTTGGATTGGCCTCTTGTCAGTCATTTTATAGACACGCCCCCAACACCCCTTCACATCCTCATAAATACAATTCAATTCAATTTGATTTGTATAGCACTTTTAACAGTGAACATTGTTACAAAGCAGCTTTACAGAAATACATACATTCAAATTAAATCAAAATAAATTGTAAATATGTGAATTTATCCTTAATGAGCAAGCCAAAAGCGATGATGGCAAGGAAAAACTCCCTGAGAGGATATGAGGAAGAAACCTTGAGAGGAACCAGACTCAAAAGGGAACCCGTACTCATCTGGCTGAGGATAAATCATAAACCATTTTGAGGTTGAACTTGCATGTTTACAGAGTTGTAACTTGTGGCTTTCGTCACTTACTATATGGCCAGTGTGACACAAAAGAGTCCGCTTTGATATTAGATGACATTAGTATTTTTTAAGTGTAATAATAAACTTTTGCCAGATTTTCCAATGCAAAGATCAAATTGTTCCTAGGGGAAAATTCCATTGGGCAGCCTATACTGACAGTATACACTGGAGAAAAGCATGGTTGTAAGTATTGTATTCCCAACAAGACCAAAGAAGACCATTTTAAATTCTTGCACAAGATATATCCTGTGAATTTTACTGTGTCTAAATATACGGATGTTCATAGCACCTGCTCATTTTGTGGACATGAGGATGAAACGTTAATACAGTTATTTTTTTTATTGTGAAATCATTCAGACGTTTTGGTCTAATTTATACTCTCATTTAGCTAAACCCCCTGTTATTGCTCAGTCCTTTAATTCAAAAGATATTATATGCTATTTTACTGACACTTCCAACAAGCCACTGGAATATATCCTCAACTTTTTTATTTTGTTTGGTAAATTCTTTATCTATAAACAGAAGTTTTCAAACTCTCAGATTACTCGCTCACATTTGTTAATTGAAACTGACTCACTCTCAAATCTTTTTAATTTAATCAATAAATAATAAAAATATGACAGCTTCCTGAAACACTATGAGATATGTTTTGGTGATAGTGTAATCTACTTTCCTCTGCTTGTCAGTGTTTTCACTTTTTTTTGTCTTGTTTTGTCTCACTCACCCCTTTTTTGTTTTGTTTTGTTACATGTTTTACATGTTACAAGTTTTGTTTGTTACAAGTTTTGTGTAAGAGCTCATTACTGTTCTCCTGAAGGTGTCTGTACCATCTCTGTTTCTTCAAAAAAACAAAAAACAAAAAACAAAAAAAAAAACAAAACCTGGCATTAAAGCAGTTGAATAGCCAAGTGTGCTTCAAAGTCATGTCATGACAGTCCTTGCTAATAGTAACTCTAGTTGCACTATAATAAGTTCTGGGAGTGAAACATTGTGTACATGAATGGAACTGGGTAAAAAAAAGTACTGAAATTTTATTCACCGATTTTATTTTTTTTAACTCACCTACAATGTTTCATACATAGCGGTATTTCAGAAAATATACCAACTGGCCAAGATGGGATGGTCTACCAACTCAGTGTGGGGTTTGACAGCTGCTATGCTATATGGCCAAAAGTATGTGGACACCTGACCATCACAGCCAAAAGTGCCACAAAGTTGGAAGCACACAGTTGTATAGAATGTCTTTGTATGCTGTAGATTTACAGACTCCCTTCACTGGAACTAAGAGGCCCAAAACTGTTCCAGCATGACGATGCTCCTGTGCACAAAGCAAGCTCCATGAAGACATGGTTTGCCATGATCTCAAGCCAACTGAACACCTTTGGGATGAACTAGAACTGCAAATGCATGCCATGGGGTTAGTGGGGTTGAGGTCAGGGCTCTGTGCAGGACACTCGAGTTCTTCCATTTCAACCTTGGCAAGCCATGTCTTCATGGAGCTCGCTTTGTGCACAGGGGCACTGTCATGCTGGAACAGGTTTCGATCTCTTAGTTCCAGTGAAGGGAAATTGCAATTCTACAGCATACAATGACATTCTAGACAATTGGGTGCTTTTGCATTTGTGGCAGCAGCTTGGGGCAGGAACACATGGGTATGATGGTCAAGTGTCCACATAACTTTGGCCATATTGTGTAGATTCATGAACAGCTACTTCCCACAAGTCATTAGACTTCTCATCCAACTGGTAAGATGGCCACTTCACCTTATTTCATTTCATTACTATCACTGCACTTAGTCACTTTACAAGAGACATAATATTTAACAATCCATGCACAAGTCACTTTTCATGTTCATAATGGCACTCAGGATTATCAACAGAGTTTACATTATCATGACCACTGCACAACTGACTTTTTGTTTGCAGTGTTTAATGTTTACTGTATATTTAGTTATCAATATTGTCCTTTGTATAGTTTAGAGTCTATTGCATAGTCTGTTGTGCGTATTTATTGAATTTTGCACTGTCAGTCACTGTTACATATTCTCTTCTCTGACATCTCATGTTTTCCCATGTTAACTGTAGCATCTGGAGGAACTATTTTTCATTCTTAATATTATATCAGTTTGTGATAAGAGGACAGACAATAAAGCCTACTTGATTTGATTTGACATTATGTCTTTAGCTATAAATAGTATAATTTCCATAATAGACTAAAAAGGTAAAAGAGTAAAAGTGCCCCAAAATGTTCCAGTTGATTCTTTGTTGCTCAGAATCAATTGGTACTATATACCTGTCTCGCATCAGGTATCAGTCTTGAATCTAGTACAAGTATGGTTCTGACTCAACCTCAATTATCATAAAATTGGGGCAACTGGCTACAAGAATGTCAGTTTAACATCAGTAAAGAAGTTTACATTTAACTTCCACTGAAGTTAATAATTGGGTACAACTATAGCAAATGACTAGAGCTCAGTTAGGCTGAAATTCAGTCTCACAGCTCCTGTGTCAGCTTGATTGGAGCAGAACTAGCAGTCACAGAAACATGGCCAAGCCAACAGACCTGTTACCTGATATTTCTTCCAGTCACTCTTCTTCACACAACAGCTGTGACTGACATTAATCATTTGTTACAATATTAAATAGCTAATAGCTATTTAATATTGCTAACACTAATAGCTACCTCTCTCTTTTTTTAAGCATTTCGGTTTAGCTGGTTTTATTTGTTAAGCTTATTTTAATTCATTGGCACACTTGCAATGTTAAGACTCTTGTTCAAATGACGAATCTCCCAAGTACAAAACAGGAAGAATTTTAGTTATTCGTTCATCATTAGTAACTGCTTTGTCCTAGTCAGGGTCCTGCTTTATTCACAATAATGACATTGGTTTTTTATCAACAGTAGCAGTAAATCATGGTAATTGGGGTTACTTTAACAGTGATAAATGGTCTGTGCCTTTGGTTCTAAAGCAGCAATTTCATTAATAATTATTAGATAGTAAATCTAATGCACATTATGTACACATAAGTCTCTGCTTTTTCAAATGTAGTCATGTTCATAGGTTATCATATCATCATGGTTAATAGTTTATTTTAGGATAAGTATTTCCTTTTGGCATAGACACAGACAAAGAGGTTTTATTGCTTACAACAGTCAGAGGCTGTTGCCTTATTTAATTTCCAGCACTCATGGTCCAAAAAGATAGAATTACAGATAAACAGGTTTGACACAGGCCTGCCAAGAGACCATACATGGAAAGAGACGATGAAAAAGACTCAATATACCGCTGGTCTAAACAGACTGTTTTTGGAGCAAGAAGGACCACTGCCAGATTTTATGGCATGGTGATGTTCTCCAGTTGGTCTTCAGAACACCAGTAGCGCTGGCACAAGCAGTACGTCTGGGACAATAGGCAAAAGACCAGGGTGACGTACAAGCTAACACACTCAAAATACTCAAACAGAAGAAATTTTACTCTAGGATTTTTTTTTTAATTGGCTTGTGTGCTTTCTTTCGCACTTTCTGCTTACACTATACAGCCAAAAGCTCGTGGACACCTGACCATCACACTCATATGTGGTTCTTCCCCAAACTGGTGCCACAAATCTGGAAGCACACAATTGTATAGGATGTCTTTGTATGCTGTAGCATTACAATTTCCCTTCACTGGAACTACGGGGCACAGATCTGTTGCAGCATGACATTATCGCATGAAGACATGTTTTGCCAAGGCTGGAGAGGAAGAACTTGAGTGTCCTGCACAGAGCCCTGACCTCAACCCCACTGAACACCTTTGGGATGAATAGGAATGCGGACTGCAACCCAGGCCTCCTCATCCAACATCAGTGCCTGACTTTACTAATGCTCTTGTGGCTCAATGGGCAAATCCCCACAGCCACACTCCAAAGTCTAGTGGAAAGCCTTCCCAGTGGAGGATAACAGCAATCTGCAATGGAATGTTCAACCAGCACATGCTGTGTGAATGTTATGGTCAGGTGTCCACAAACTTTTGTCCATATAGTGTATCTCCTATGCCATGATCTCCCCACTTTCAAAGTGTCTTACAAACAACTACACAGAATTTTTTTAATTTTTTTAATAGTGTGTTTCACTCAGACTTAAAATATATGCATCTAAGGTCAAATTTGTGAGATGCTTTGTGTGAATGTGGAGATAATGGCAAAAGAGATTAGCAGATTTTTCCCCTTTATTTAGAATGTTTTCAGCCTAATTGATATTAACGTGCTTCAAGGCATCATTTACACGCTCCAGAACATAACCACAGGAGCTTTTAACTTAAACAGAAAATCTGAATAAGAAACTGGCAAATAAGAAGCAAACCTCAGACTCTGTTAAGAGATGCAATGATTAACTACTTACTAACGACAAAGTTACTTTCTAGAAAAGCTAAACATATGCACAGTTCTTTGAAATAAAGTTGAACTAGGACGGTCAAAACTGATCATGGATGTACTTTGACAGAAACTTGGATTAGAGCAAATGAGACCAGGATACAGCTATATACACCACCACCATCATCCATTCAGCTGAGGAGAAGGCATCGCAATTATTTACAACCAGACTCTAGGTGTTGCACAGAAAGCTGGATTTGAATTTCACTCATTTTAAGTCAGTGGCTGCTCATTCATAGGGGCAGTCATCATATACACTCACCAACCACTTTATTAGGAACACCTGTACACCTGCACATTCATGCAATCATCTGATCAGTCATTCATGTGGCAGCAACGCAGTGCACCAAATCATTCACATACAGGTCAAGAGCTTCAGTAGTTGGTGCCAGTAGGGCTGGTCTGAGTATTTTAGAAACTGCTGATCTCCTGGGATTTTCATACACAACAGTCTTTAGAGTTTACCCAGAAAGGTGCAAAAAAACATCCTGCGAGCAACAGTTCTGAGGGCAGTTACACCTTGGTGATGAGAGAATTCAGAGAATGCCCAGACTTGTTTGAGCTGACGGGAAGGCTACAGAACTCAACTCGCCACTCTTTACAACCGTCATGAGAAGAAAACACATCTCAGAACACACAACACGTCAAATCTGCATCCGGTTCCAGTCGTGTCAGTCAAGAACAAGAACCTGACGCTATAGCAGGCACAGGTTCACTGAAACTGGACAAATTTTGAAAAACATTGCCTGGCCTTATTCCAATGTGAATAAGCAATCAACTCCAGCCTGTATAGTAATCCCCAGTCCTGAAGGGATCTGAAATAATGATGAAACAATGAAATAATCTGAAACAATGATACAACCCAGGTAAACATGGCTCAGTAACATATACAGCACCAATAATATGCATTAAAAGACCAAAAATACACTTTGTGGTTATCTGGTTACATTTTATTCTATTTACAGTCATTTGTTATAAATATAATACATCATTTTTGTCTGAAAAGCAATCACATAGATACATTAAATAACAGTTTAATCAGGGGTGACAGGTGGAAAGAGGAGCAAATGATTGGTTTGTAAAGAAAAGAAAATGACATTTTTCCTGTGAAATCAGCCCAGTCCAGCAGAACAATACACACCAGAGTATTACACAGCGTGTCTCAGTACTGCAGCGGGCTACACATGCCACCGCTTCCTCACCGTGTCACACACATGCCATTCGCACCTCACTGGCTTTGACAGCTTGTACAGCCTGCTCATTCAATAAGAAATTATGCCATGATCTGTTAGGCAGAGAAAACAAGTCCTGCAGCAGGTTATATCTTTAATTACGCAGCTTCAAGATTCCACATGGAGCAAAGTCTTTGTTACTGCAGAAGTGAAGCGTAGTGCCTGAAACACTGGCAATATGAGGAGACACCCATTTATTTAGCAACACACGCACGCACGCGCGCGCGCACACGCACACATACAGGTTTAGTCTGAAGTGTTGATTTGGGTAAATAAAATGGACTTCATAAAATAAAAAAAAAAAAAAAACAACAATATGCTGATATGAGAAATATTCTTGGGAAAGACAGAAAGAACCTTTTTACGTTTCAACTCCATTCTCTGTATTTAAGACAAAAACAACTATGGGTATGTTGGTCTTTATCATCTGCCCAGAGATTTTTTTTGTCAGATGCAGTACTGCACATAACCTCAGTATATTGTTTCCCCCCCCAAATTTAGTTTTTTTTTTTTTAAACAAGAAGTAGAAAACTGCTGCAGTCTGAAAGAGATGATGTTGCTGTAGGGTGGTGAGTTGAGGCTGGAGCAGCAGCAGTCCTGCGCCGATGACTGGATCACACACTGTTAATGATGATTAGAGCTGGCATCGCGCTCTGCTGGCTGGTCTCACACATGGTGCCTGACTGGGCGAGCTTGGCAAAGACCCGCGGTGTGCCCAGGTTATACACACCAGCCTGGAAGAAGCAGGCCTTCAGCGAGAGCTGGTGGACTTCCTGTGGCCTCAGCTGCAGCTTGTACTGGGTCTGCCCCAACCATGTAAATGCACCATGCACCTCGAGCGACTCGGGGCTAACAAGAAGAGAGACAGCAGTTAGACAAAACACACACAATCGAAAAATAACTTCACTTTGTGCTTGTAGTTTGTCAAACACTAGTCAGTCTCGATTACCTTGTCGTTTTCTGGCGCAGGTCAATGATGACATCCACCTGAGCCAAGGAACAGTTGGACAGAGTCAAGGTAACCGGTACCATGCATAAGCTGAGGAGAGACAGATGTAGTAGTAGAGTGACAAAGTGACACAAATTAGAAGAAATAATTCAAAATGAAACAAAGACAGTTCGTTCACACAGTAGATTAATTTGTATTCAGTCTGCAGTCTGTAGATTTACCAATATCATACATTCATCTCCAATATCTGTTCTTTCAGAATTTATACAGACAAAGTTTTTGACTGAATCTGTTTGAAGTAGGCCATTCAAGCCATTAGATGATGATCCATACTGTACATGACCACAGGAAATAATGTACATTGTAGCATATGGGAACTGGGAAAAGGCACCTATTAGTTGTTCACCCATCTTCAGATATCAAATAACTGCTTGTCAAATTACAGACCAAAGTCGCTTTCACGTTCCCGTTCGTTTTATGAAATCGTTTTCCAGTACATCTTTCCTAATTTATAGACAAGACAGCAAATGCTTATAGAAGGTTATCATTGAAGAATGTATCTTTTCAATTTTGCAAGATTGTCTGTCTATTAAAGGATCACTAATTACATTAAGTTTCATTAAGTCTCTGTGTTATGACTGATTTGTTCATGGAGGATTTGGGTGTTTAGTTTCAATTCTGCGAGCTTTTAACATAAATCACTGAGGATTTGATTAAAGCCAGGTTGCCCTCTATAGTTGTGAAGCATGTTCATGTTCTTGAGGTACTTGGTATTGCTATTTACAATTCTCTTTTTTTTGGTCCTCCTACTAGACGAGAAATACAGTAAAAGGAGAGGAAGACAAAGAACCAGAATGGTAAAATAAGAGTGCCTGTGACCTATCACTATTGTATCGCATAGTCTCAGGCTTATTCGTCTCCATAACAACTGGTCACTTGCCCAGAGCTCTGACCTTTAACCTATTTTCAGTCTCCAGGCGTAGTGATGTATACTTAATTTTTCAGTTAGAGGCCATGAATATACAACAACTTTCACAGCACCTCCTGGAAAACTCACAGTCACTTCAGTGAACATGCTATTTCCAGGTACATGGATATTTTGATAAGTTAATTAGTTTGTCTAAAATTATGAAAGACCTCTAAGGCTGGATGGTTCCTCAAAAGTGTGTGTGTACGTGTGTGAGAGAGAGAGAGAGACCTTTTCTGTGGGAAGGGGTGGTCATAGGACTCGGGGTAGTGCAGACAAGTCTTGATGAGATGAGAAAGCTGTTCCAGTGAGGGTCTGCTGACAGGAGGTGGAGGATCAGGCTTGAACTTTAGCAGCACCATCTCCTGAGCTTCCTGCCACACAGACAATAACACAGTGCCGGTTCGAAGCTGTGTCACAGAATCCGCTCACTCGACGTACTCAGGAGGACACGCAGGGGGATGCAGTTTAGTGGTAATCAAGTGAGCAACACCTGAACGTGTATGTATGACTTCCTCAGTGAGTGTCTTTGACAACGGTTGCTATGCAACAGTATAATAAAAAAGAAAAAGAAAAAAAAAAGAGGTAACAGACCAGATGTAATCTGTTCCAGAGGCGTGAGAGCTGAATTAATTAAGGACCTAATGTTTAATGGAAAAGTAAAAATGGTTGGAAGATTAAAAAAGATATTGATTAGTGAGGTACCAAAATTCTAATTCTTGGTCCAAATCAAAAAATCAAAAATTAAAAAGTGCAAATAAAAAGGAATGTGAAATGTTTGATGCTGGAAATTGTGCAGTAGTGTACGCGTGCATGAAAATGGTGCACATCCATGGTGCAAACCAGGTAATATAATATTTCTTGCACTTTTTAAATGATGAAATGATTTTGCATTATTAAATTATTTTAAATGGTCATATTTTGAGTCCCAAAATTAGTAACAAAATTTGGAACAGAATGAAGCCTGCCACATTTTCACTCAAGCAATTTATTCAGATTTCCTTTCAGTTCAGAAGCAATTTAGTGTGGAACAAAAATACTCATGTCACACAAGCACTTCTGTTAGTGTTTAACAGTTTTGCGCAATTGAATTCTCGTCGGAATTGAATGTAACATAGTAGGTGAAGTGAAAGCGAATAAAAATTCCACACGTTGTGACATTAATATATTGCGATACCGATCGCCCACTACTAAATCAGCCTCTGAACTGCGATTAGAAATTGCTTTTAAATAAGCCAATAACGTGAGATTGCGAGCAACGTGTCATGTCTTTTGAGAGATACCTCTTTCTGTGCAAGCGAGCATGCCTCCTTGCCAATAGTTTGCAAAGCAACGTGGAGTTGTCCCTCCAGAATGAGCTGCTTGTTGTCCTCCACAACGTAAGCCTGCAAGAACAGAAGTACAAGGCATTAGAATCAGTAATTCAGAAATTTAACACACAATGTAAGGCCCATAAAGCCCCAAATCAGCCAGGAAGCTGAACCGCTTAATAATTTTGCTTAGAACAAACGTAATGTAGTGACACAGTGGCTGAATACAGCAAAAATTCATTTCTTATGCCACCTGGTCAAATCATGACCTCATATTATAAGCCTGTCTGGCAGTCTATTAGCACTTCTCCACCATACGGTGCATCACAGTAAAGTTTCGTTATCTTTTTCCCCAAGCACCATGCAAGTTCAGCTTTGACATATGGGTAGAGCTAGAAATAGTGCAGTGGAAATTGTCCACTGACTGGTTAATGACAGTACTCACAGAATTATCCCGATAATGTCTCTAGCTGGAGTCACTTCTCCACTGACAACAGTAAACTACAGTGTAATGTTCTAGATTCATTTTAATTGGCTTTGGCTAATTCTTTCTACTGTTAATAAATATAACTATTAATAAAGTAAAATCCACCATCTTCTAGTCTGGCAAATCCCAAATGACATCCTATTGACTTTGCTCCCTACACAAAGTATAGCATAATATTGCTGGAGGCCCTACCTATAGCATATATCATCATATGAGTATGTGTTTGAGTGTGCACGCTGCCATTAAATGAGAAATGCTGTTTTTTAAGCAGTACTTTACTACTTATGCTTAGCATTAGTCAGGACAATAACCTCTAGTGAACTTCCTCCATGGGTATACGAGTTATGCGATGGGAAACTGACACACAATCAACCAGGATATATAGTCAGTCCTGGGTTAGTCCTACTGTTAGGCGGAGAAGCGATATATTTCCAACAATCGTAATCCCAGAGGTACACACTGCAGTGCATAAAATCATGTAGATACGGGCCAGCAGCTTCGGGTAATGTCCACATCAACCATCAAAATGGGGGGAAAATGTGATCACAGTGATTTTGACCGTGGCATGATCGTTGGTGCCAGACAGGCTGGTTTGAGTATTTCTGTAACAGCTGATCTCCTGGGATTTTCATGCACAACGGTCTCTAGACTTTACTAGAGTCAATAACGGTGCAATAAAGAGAAAACACCCAATGAGAGTTGTGCTGCAGTGGGCACAGGCTCACCAAAACTGCTCAGTTGAAGACTGGAAAAAAAAAAAAAAAAAAATGTAGCCTGGTCTGCTGAGTCTCGATTTCTGCTGAGGCATACAGATGGTAGGGTCAGAATTTGGTGCAAACAGCATGAATCCACGGACCCAACTTGCTTTGTGTCCAGGCTGGTGGAGGTAGTGTAATGGTGTGGGGAATGTTTTCTTGGCACACTTTGGGCCTGTTAACACCAATTAATCATCAGTTGAATGCCACAGCCTATTTGAGTGTTGCTGCTGACCATGTGCATCCCTTCATGGCCACAATTTACCATCTTCTAATGGCTCCTTCCAGCATGATAATGCACCATGTCACAAAGCAAAAGTCGCCTCAAACTGGTTTCATGAACATGACAATGAGATCAGTGTTCTTCAGTGGCCTTCCCAGTCACCGGATCTGAATGCAGTAGAACACCTTTGGGATGCAGTAGAACGGGAGTTGCAGCAATTGCGTGATGTAATCATGTCAACATGGACCAGAATCTCAAAGGAATGTTTCCAACATCTTGTGGAATCCATGTCATGAAGAACTGAAACTGTTTTGAGAGCAAAGGGAGGCCTTATCGAGTATTAGTGTAGTGTTCCTACTAAAGTGCTCAGTGAGTGTATATTGTAATGATTTCTGCCAAATGATTTAAGTAAATGTTCATAAAGTCTCATTGATTTGAAGGAACACTTAAAGTACCTTCCAAAGGACGATGATGTCGAGTTCCACTTCACTGCATTTCCGAACGACACTCGTTATGCTGTCATCCGTCCTGCCAGCAGGTGTGAGGCTCTGCCTCCTCATGTGTGCGGCTCCACCTGGAGACACGCCTCCTTTCCTGGGCTCATAGGGCGGTCCTCTCCGGAAAAAGAAGTCCGCACATGGAGTCATAGAACTGACAATCTATGCAGGGACACAAAATTAAACAAATGCAAAGAGATAAGCAGGAGAATAAAATGATCAAGTAAAGAATTTGATTAAAAACAGCAGGTCAAGTCCTGGAGAAAAGCAATTATATAAACAATTAGGTCTATTTGAAATATATGATTATAATGAAACAGGGTTATGATTTACCTGTTCATTGCCAAGGTTTAGGTCAGCAAAAGTGTACTTCTCTGCTGTGACTGAGGTAGCTGAAAAAATAACGAGTATAGAATACTGAATGAATAAAAGGCTCATACTGCTTCGAAGCAAAGTTTGACAAAACACACACAGACAAACATACAAACACAAATGAGTAACATTAAATGGTTCCATTAGGCTGTGGATGGCATTCTGAGACAAGCAGTTCAAAAAAGCAGTTTTCTAGTCATCTTTTCCTTTTCATAAGGCTTCAGAAGAATGTTATTTTTAGGCCGTTTAATTGGTGCAGACAGATTTGCACTGCTGACCTGACTCTAGCGCTGGTCACAATGCTACAGTGCAAAGATTTTATTACAGTTTTATCTAGCTTTGAAGGACAACAAAAAAACTGCAGGAGGAATTCCTATGGGAGTGGGATTTAAAAAAACAACAACAAAAACAAAAAACAATGACTTAGGCACACCTCTTCACTTCATGCAAAGGGAAGTGTTAACAGTCCATTAAAGAAAATTCTGTGTAAACTTTACAGACTGTTGTGTGTGAAATTCCCAGGAGATCAGCAGTTTCTGAAATATTCAAACCAGCCCATCTGGCACCAACAACCATGCCACGAGTTCACACTTTTTCCTCATTCTGATGTTTGATGTGAAACTCCTGACCTGTATCTGCAGGATTTTTGAATTGCCTATATAGGAATTGAATATTCCTAATAAAGTGGATGCTGAGTGTATATGAAGTATTCTGTAGTTGGCAGTGCTTGTGTCTGCTATGTTTTCACTGCCAGAAGGTTTGAGATCTCACCACTGATTAACAGAGGATTACGTATAGCTGAAATGCAGACAGGTGAAACTGGAATGAGTACTGACTAACAGAAAGTGAAATGTGTAGGCTTGCACATGTTAACACTGATGAACAGTAATTATCTGATAGCTGAAGTTGAAGAACTGAAATGCTGTGCATATGGGTGTCTCACCTTCCTGTGTTCTGCATCTAGTTGCCCTGAAGCACAGCTTCCCCCTCTCCCTGCTGCCCAACTTAGAGTCTGGAAAGGGGGCAGAAAAGCAATCAAATTAAAACAAGGGATTTAGATCAACAAGAAAATGTGTATCTTGGAAATGTTCACACAGTGCTTCCATGCCTTTTTTTTTTTTTTTGCAGCTTTGTTGCTTGACTTAGGGTGAAAGAAAAAGGACCCACTAAAGTGGATGAAATCTCTCTTAAAAGAACCTTCTCTTACACACCAGATCAAACAAAATCACAAACACTAATGCACACAGATTTTGCAACTTTAAGATGTCAAGGTCAGAGGTTAGATCAATAAAAGCTCATTTCACTCTGCACAGTGTGTTCTGTTTTTAATTCCCACACTGCACATTTCTTTTTCTCTACTGAATTTCTAAACCCAACATTCATTCATAAATAGGCTAGGAGTAAGTAAAGAGTAAAGCTCTGAGAAGCAGTGTGCCTTGGGTATCACAGAAACTATGAGATCTGTACTGATGTGGAAGTTGAAAAGTGTTTATAACAGTTGATCAAAGCATCTTTGGGGCATGGTGTTGTTGCTCTGCATGTTCAGTTTTGCCAGTGATGGTTATGAAGTGACGGGCACAACAAGTGCTCTTTAACACAGTCACCTAAACCTTCATGAATTTAAATGCCTTGCTGCAATACTGATTCAATGCCACTAATTCCTGATTTTTATATGCCATTTAGAAATCCAGTGCTTCAAATTCCTTGGACTACAGATCTCAGAAAAGCTTAAATGGTCTAGCAACACAAGTATGACCATTAAAACCTTTTTTTTTTTTTTTTCCTTTTTTCATAGACTGAGAAAATGGGCCATAAGCACTAACACATTCATCAACTTTCACTGAAGTACAATGGAGAATGTCCTTATAAGTGGTTTCACTGTTTGGTATGGTGAAAGAACAGCTCAGGAGGGCATTTCAGAGCATTGTGAGGAATGCAGAGAAGATCATTGGCACTTCCAATCCACCTGAGAAACAGCTGTTCTACCCCCTAGTGTCTGAGAGGAGTCATCACAGCATTAAGGTACAGTGCACACTAGCAGACTGAAGGACAGATTTTACCCTCAGGCAGTCCAGTTTGCACATACGTAATACTGCACTATATTGGACTCATTATGTCACTACACTTAATTATGCACATATGTATGGACTTAATTACGCTGCTTCACGGAGCAATACTGTGCATTATTTAACATTTGATTATACAGCTGTGTCAGTGTTTTTCCTGATATTAGACTTTCCTGAGCTTGCTTTTTGATCTCCACTACATGTGTTTGTTACTCTCTGTAGCAACTGGGTAAGCTGTAACAAGTAAGAATCCCAATGCACTCACTGCACATGGCCAGTGACGTTATCCTGACTCAGCTAGGTATAAAGTTAAGCAGGGAAGAGCTAATCTGTGAACCACCAGAACATGATTAAGACACCTAGGCACTGAGCAAAGCACATGGCTGGATAATTTATGCAGCGTGCAGTGGGTCTTCAAGTTCTATTTCTTAGGTATCCTTTTAGTAAATCATCACCCACAAGGTCAAAAGATCTGTGACAAAAATCTATGAGGATTAAGAAGACAGATAAAGGTTATAATACAAAAGGCCTCATGCCACATTCATTCCACCAACAAAATGCTGTTCTGCCAAACTGGATTATCAGACATTTGGCAACCTCAGGAAACCAACAGAATGCCAGTCAGAGAGATCATATTTTTCCCCCCATTCTGATGCTTGATGCGAACATTAACTGAAGCTCTTGACCTCTGCATGATTTTTTTGCATGACGCTGCTGCCACATGATTGGCTGATTAGAGAACTGCATGATTGTACAGGTGTTTCTAATAAAGTGGATGGTTAGTGTACACATACGCAAGCATGTGTAAAGAGATCTTTGCACAAAGATTTCATAATTATTTCTTTTAATTTTCACCACCAGCTTGTTTTTTTTTTAATTACAGTTAATACTGTAATCTCAAGAAAGTGATTTTTTTTTCCTACTAGAATCTCAAAATCTGAAAATTTTGGATTCATTTTTTTTTTATATTAAAAAAAAAAAAAAAAAAAAAACCACTAGCCAAAGTGTCAGGAAAAGTCTCGAGACAGTTATCAACAGTTAAGTAAGACCTGTAAGCTCAGTGCTGACGTGTTAGGTTCATATCAGCAGTCCAGCATCAAGCCGATCTGCTTACACTCCAAATCTTGCACAAAATACAACAAAAAATGTAATTCTGTATGAGAACTATGACTGTCAATATGGCAGTCTGAAAGTCAAAGAAAGATCTGGTGATCAAGAGAAGGGATTTGGAGATGAAAAAGTAGAGGACTCGGACCTTTGTCTCCAGCAGGATTGATGCACTTGTGTAGCCTCCACTGTCTGCTGCTGCTGGACACCTGCACTATGTGGAACTCGCGCACCCCTGCTTCACTCTGTATGTGAGAGAGAGAGAGAGAGAGAGAGAGAGCGCGAGGCGTTACAATACTTACTCTGAATAATGACAAATTCTAAACTCATTAATGTTACTACTGATTTCAGCACTGACTCATACACACATGCAGGAAATAATGTGCTGTTTAGCATCTTGCATATATTAATACGGGAGTGTTTTTGGTGATTGGGTGTGCAGTCAAAACTTGGGTATCAGTTAGAAAGTAAACAGAGAGGCTGTTAGTGCATGGGAAAGTAAGGAGTGTCTGTGGAAAGGCGCATACAGTGTTGATGTTTTCCACATCCACGAACACCAGCATGCTGCCGCAGCGCTCCTCCTCCCTTTCCTCTCTCCTGACTTTTCCTGGCAGCGTGTTACTGCGACACGCTGTCACTCTCGCGCTCAGCGAACGACTCGCGCAGATGAAAACTGTGTGGCGCAGCACCCGGTGACTGAGAATGAGGAAGGGAAAAGTGAAAGAGTGAAGAGTAGTCATTCAAAGCTGTGAACTCAAAGAGTCATTTTCAGCAAGCACGTTTTTGAATAAAATATGGGGGGGAAAAAAAAAGCTCCCTCTGCTGGTGGCTACCTGAGCTTTGCATTTTTCTCCACACTCTCATAGTAAAACAGGAAGTGGATCTCGTGCACGCCCTCTCGGTCAGGTCCTCTGAGCCACAGTGGTAGCTGTAGTGCCTCACCGGGTCCCAGAACTCCTCCTGTTAAAGAAATCTCAGCTACTGTGGGCCGGTCATCCCCAGTCACGCCAAACGATGCAGGAGATACCAGCGTCACTGCAGCCACAGACGGGGGCGTGACCATTGTCTTGTAGGCGGAGCAGTGTTCAGCAGCAGTGGGGGTCACTGGGGTGAGGTCAGAGGTCGCACTTCCAAAGGTGAAGAACTCCGGGTGGGTGGACACCACCCGCAAGCCAGTGAGGGGAACGGCGCTCACGTTGACAAACTCCACCCACGCTTTTCTGATCTCGCCGCATAGCAAGCCCGTGGGGAAGTTAATGAAAAACACCTGGGATAAGACGATAAGGAAAATATCTGTAAGAGCTCCTATAACAGGTGCCTGGAAGCTGCAGGGTGAACCTGCAAACAAGACTAAAGCTGTAAGGGATTAAAGGTTGCTGCTGAGCTACACAGACCTCCAGCAGAGGCATTGGAGGAGTGATGATAGGTTCAAGGCGACGGTCTGATCCGTGTCGGACAGAGGTCTTCTCCTCTTTGGTCGCATTCAGTCTCGGCCCCTGGATTTCCAGATCCTGTCTCCCGCGGACACACATCAAACGACTGGCTGCTGAGCGCAGAAGAGAAACAACAATGCTCTGGAAGCACTGAAATGGATACTCATGTAGGATCAAACATAGAATAATTCACCAGAGCAGAGTAAAATAATAAACGACCAAAAAAAAAAAAATCATTCAATGAGCAAATGATATGTTAAGTTTATTGGTTTGTAGCAGACAAGAACACATTTGACATATTTAAATACAAACTTAGAACTGCATGTGTGCCATAATGCAAATAAAAAAAGGTATATAAAAAGGCAGTGCATCATGTATCTAGGCTGCTACAAATGAAACTCATCTCGTCATCCAGGATTAGAAGAAATGGATGGTAGCTTTAATTTTTATTTAAGTTATAACGGTTGAATGTGAGGATTAGTGTACTTGGGAGTGGGACCGAGTGTTAGATACCTTCACCAGGGTTGTTGTCCTCCTCTCCAGTGCCCAGGTTGTAGACCACACCGAGGACATGCAGCTCTCCTGTTTTATGAGGAAGCAACTTCAGCCGAGCCTGGAATAAATACATAAATCAATCAATAGTTAACACAATAACAGAACAAAAAAAGGAACATTTCTGACACATGAACAAATATACCAAATAAACAGGAGGATGAACTAAAGAAACAAGAAATAAAGGAAGAAAAGAATAATAAAATCCCTCACCACTTTCGTTTCTTCAGGACTCAAAGGGAACTCTGGAATGACTTCAGTGCTGATAAGGTCGTTGAGTGCTGTGGCCTGAAACACAGAAACCACATTAAACACAGGAGGCCTGAACACTAATATCAAAGCCTGGACAACTTTAGACTTTCTTACTTTGCCTGTGGCTGCCTCCTTTTCATTAGAGATGGTTTCTCCACTCGTGCCTCCTAGAGGCCCAGAAAAGTCCTTGGGTGTGAATTTCCACAGCAGAGACACTTCGGACAAAGCCAGTGGAACCTTCAGAGGATTTCTGAACACCACCTCCATGACAATGGGCTCTGCAGAGGTGCAACATAATGGAGCACGCTGGCAGTGTTATTTATGCTACGGAGTCACACAGGTGTAACATTCGTGCAAACTCCTAGTTTAAATGATAAATAGCCTTTAGCAATACTAAGCTGCTACCACAGTCACTGTACCTAAACACGTTGTGAAATTTTCTACACCCAGCTTCTCACCCAGCTGTGTTAATATCTAGGTATGTCGTGAAACAAATACTGAAAGTCTCACTGGTGGCTGGAGATATTAGAGGAGTCCTACCTTCCACCACAGCGAGGGGGTAGCGCAGGTTATCGGTGTGACTGCTGAGGCAGTACTGTGTTGGCTGGAAGCTGATGGGCACGCTGCCCCTGTTGACCACAGCCACCACCTGCTCTTCCAACTCCGCCCACAGCTGTGACTGCTCCCGGTCGTATTCCTGATCTAGCCACACATGGGTGGCCGCTTGCTTTTCCCCTGTGAACATCACACGCGCACATGCCTGCAATTAGTGACATCTAAAACTACCAACCCACTCTTAAGCTTCAAGAATCGCTTGATTTGAAAAGCATGAGAACATAAAGACCAAAAAAAAAAAAAAAAAAAAAACAACAAAAAAAACACCACTACTAAATAATATTTGACTCTGGTAAAAGACACTCCGATGGGTAGCAACAATAATTATATTTGGCTGGGTATCCACTTTGCTAAATGTTACCAACTTTTCTTTGTTTTTGTACTAGTACAAAACTTAATTTTTTTTCTCATAATCCCCCTATACTACAGGGATCTCTGGACACAACAGGTCTGAAATCTGAAATAATGGTATACTCTTATTTGATGCTATACAAGAATGGATATATTCATATAGAGTTAGCATGTACAGATAGCGTTACTTTTGCTTTCTAGCTAGCTAAAGCACTCCTATATACTTGAAGGGCAGAGGTTAATTAAAAAAATAAATAAATAAATAAATAAATAAATAACACACACAGATCAGCCATAACATTAAAACCACTGACAAGTGAAGTGAATAACATCATCTCATTACAGTGGCACCTGTGAAGGGGTGGGATATATTAGGCAACAAGTGAACAGTCAGTTCTCAAAGTTGATGTGCTGGAAGCAGGAAAAATGGGCAAGCGTAAGGATCTGAGAGACTTTGACAAGGGCCAAATTGTGACGGCTAGACGAGTGGGTCATAGCATCTCCAAAACGGCAGGTCTTGTGGGGTGTTCCCGGTATGCAGAAGTTAGTACCTGCCAAAAGCGGCCCAAGGAAGGACAACCGGTGACCTGGCGACAGGGTCATGGGCGCCCAAGGCTCACTGCCGCGCATGGGAAGTGAAGGCTAGCCCGTCTGGTCCGATCCCACAGAAGAACTACTGTAGCACAAATTACTAAAAAGGTTAATGCTGGCTATGATAGAAAGGTGTCAGAACACACAGTGCATCGCAGCTTGCTGCGTATGGGGCTGCATAGCCGCAGACTGGTTAGATTGCCCATGCTGAGCCCTGTCCACCTACGATGGGCACGTGAGCATCTAACTGGACCATGGAGCAATGGAAGAAGGTGGCCTGGTCTGATGAATCACATTTTCTTTTACATCATGTGGAAGGCCGGGTGTGTGTGCATCGTATACCAGGGGAAGAGATGGCACCAGGATGCACTATGGGAAGAAGGCAAGCCAGCAGGGGAAGTGTGATGCTCTAGGCAATGTTCTGCTGAGAAACTTTATATTAGCACTGTGTACTGCAAGTGCTGTTCCAATGACAATTTAAATCGGTCATGTGGTAGCAAAACTCTGTTCAATAGCTTATGCAATACCTTTATGCAGCATATTCAGTTTTATGTAAAGGTGCAATGATGCTGAGGTATGTGATCAGATCTCAAAGTACAACCATAAATGGTTTTATGGCTTTTGTGCAAAAAGCATGATAGAGTCAGGGACAGTAAATGACACTTGTTTTGCACAACTTGTTTTCCTGAGGTCCAGTGATGACCTTTACAATCACACACAACTGACTCAAGGACACAGCTATTACCACATAAACAGGGTGCAATGACTCAGTGACATATGACATACAGAAACACCCAAACACTGTGTCAATTACAGCTCTGTCTCTCATTGTCATTTTATTCCAGAACAGTGCAAACACAAGTATAAAAGATCTCAATATGAAATTTACATTCACATATATCAACATTGCAATCAATATGCAACCCCGAAAAATAGCACATATATTTAAGGTTATAAGTAAAATACTTTCAGTTTATTCTGCAGTAGATTCCATACATGTAATATTTTAAACCCGTATCATATATGAAAATATCTAATTAACATGAAAATCTAGTGTATTTATTGTGAACATTTTAGGCATTATTAAAGTTGTAATATTTAGAATGGCGATATATTAGGCCACTGTAGTTTGTATATAGAAAATAGATAATTTTTCATGTGGCTACATTTGTTTGATCATAAACTCTGATCTAGGCATATTCAGAGATAAAATGAAGAGTTTGGCTTTTATATAATGGTTTTCATACACATTTATCATATAGAAAGATGTAATTTCTCAGTTGTTATATTCCCATAATATAACCGTCACTTTTGGGGTGAACACATGTTGTTGACCATAAGAAGTGCAACAATGCTCAAAGTGTGACGTTGTGTCCAATTACAAGCTTAGAGAGCTTTATTTCATGACACTAAATAGCGAAAAATGTATTACCCAGGACTAATGGATATTCAAGAAAATATACTTCTCCAAAACCCAGGAGAAGACACCCAACATTGAAACATCCAACCCCAAAGTTTTAAAGCCAAAACTGTACCCTTGGTGGATCCAGTGCATATAAAACTCTATATTATTTTAAAAAGTAGAATCAAACACAATATCACAAAATTGTGCTACAATAGAACACTGGAATTGATATGTTGGTAACAAAAATGTGTTGGCACAAAGGAATACACCCAAACCAACAACCCCTGGATAGAAGGCAGTCACCTCAAGAGCCAAAAGAAAGGCAGCGATGCTACAAAACTCCCAAGCTTTCTCCAACACTTCACAGCACCATGCATGGAGAAAAAAGCAAACAAGCTGTCGATAAAGGTTTGAGACCAAAAACACAGTAAAATGAACAAAAGGCCACTGTTCTACATTCATGCAGTGCAACTAAAAGTCTTTTCTAAATAGTACCCATTACACGTTTCACCCTTTTGTTCAGGTTTGTGCATTAGTCATGCATTAGAGTCACATTGCACTTAGCAAAAAGAACAAGACAAGGTAGAACTGTGGCATGCGAAGGGAGACATGCAGAACGGCAAGCTTGAAGCCAACTTCATTCCCTAGGCATATTTGGAGAAATATCAAAGTTACAGTAGCATTTCACCAAGAAATGAAAACCTATAAAATAAATATGAGAGACAAACTGATCAGATCAAATACAGTTTGTGACCACAAAACCAAGCTGTCCAAGGCCCTTTTTATACTCCGGATGCATGAAGATCCATATATTCTGAGCATGTATGACAGAGACCACCAGCTGACTGCGCCATTTAAACTGAATACAGGTTTTATCCTGTGCTAGCACTCCTTCTCATGCAAGCACAAGGCTAAATTCCCTTGAAACTAGCACTAGCAAGATCCAGCTGAGTGTTAGCCTACTTAGAAACTCTGAATAGAACAAATATCACAACTGTTTCCACAAAAAACTTATAAAAAGCTGCTCATTATCCCCAGTGGACAGTGAAGTTTTTTTGCAGCTGATATAGTACATTTCATTCTTCATGAACAGCTAAGCCAATGCTTCACATGTGGATTTCACACGTACTGTTAGTGAATTCTGGGAACACACAGTCACCCTTAATGTGTGTCATATATTCAAGACAAAAGCTGTTTCTGTATTTTTGTTTGTGTCAGACACGACATCTCCATCATAATAAAAGGTCAAAGAGCAGCAGGATATGTGCACTGACGTCAAGAATGTTCCTACTCACAGCACCAGTGTGTAAGCGTTAGCAGCTTTACTTTACTGATGTTTGGAACCCACAGCTTATCCCATTGTTAATGGTAACAGGACTATATTTACAATATTTTAGCCTCTGGATATACTGTATCATCTGTTCACTCACTCAATTCACTCAAAAAGGCAACAAGAAGAAATACTTTGAAGGATACGAATCATAAATTCAATTTTTCTGTACATCAATACAGGCTGTGAATTGCCCCATGTTTTCATAAACTTCCCAGGGACTAAACAGAAACCCACTGGGATTTTTTTTCCTTGTCATGCCATGGGCACTGTCTGGTTTCATAATGGTACTAAATTCTCATAAATACTCTCCCTGCCAGTTATTCACACATTAACTCAAACACACACAAATGTAAAATACAGCGCTGTTTAAATGATAAATGTTTGGTCCCCACTGCATACACATGCTTTGAATGGTTAATGCCGTGGCATTAATTTCCTACTGTTACTTATTATTTTCATAGGCAAATAAACACACACACACAAACTCACACACAGAGGAGTGTGTGTGGCCCCTTTGTTGGTGTGAAGCTGCCGTTACTGTAAAACACATGCTCCTCTTTAGGAGCCCCTGATATCTAGCTGGACTGAGGAAGACTCATTAAAACAAACACTCACACACATACACATGCACATGCACACATACAAACATACACACACAAATAGACAAACCTGCTCATTATCTTTGCATGTGTGTGTGGGGAGGAGGGTTATTCTCTGCATGAGAGATTTAAATGTCTGTCTCATCTCTCATAAACATCACGTTCACCCTGTGGACAACGAAGGCTTCTTTTTTCTCAGTCATGTGTCTCTCCCATTGCTTTTTCTCAAGCTTTCTCAATGCCAGTGTGTTCCTCTGTGTCCTCCATCATCCCCTCACTCCTTCACGTCTCACTCCCCCTTGATTCACTAACAGGTTGGTTGCCATAAAAAGTGCCTCCTCATCAGTCACACCTCCATCTCCACTTCGACAGAGATGGAGGGCAGGTAGAGGATGCTGTTGTTGGAGGAAGTGGGACCAGGGCCAACATTCTGTGCTTTGGCCCCATAACTGGTCGCAATGGGGGCGTTGCTCAACTTGGTCTGGATACACGGGCTTCCCCGGCGCTCCAAGCTCTGGGAGCAGGATTGGAGAGGGCCTTCATGAGACCAACTCTCTAGGAAGTAGGTGAGCATCTGACCTTTGCCTTTCACACTGACCTGACCACGGCATAGGAAACGGTAATGGCCAGAGAGGAGGCGGAAGACATCTTCGGTCACCTGCCAAAACAGCATCAGATTGTGGTTTTATGCTTATCTTTTGTATTTTTGCATGTTTGAGTGTGTATGTGTTTTACCTGGATTTTGCCTTGTACTCCAGTGCTGTCCATCCTGCTGGCCACATTCACTGTGTTTCCCCAGATGTCATACTGAGGTCTACGAGCACCAATAACTCCTGCAACCACTGGACCTACATTAATACCTGATCAAACACAATTACAATGAACTAATTAATCCATCCAGTTTATACATTTTATTTGTTATTACTTTTATATTTATATTTTTCTTTTGATTACTGAAGTTAAAGTTAGGGTTAGATTTAGGTTTAGAGCTAGCAATGATTAGCTCAGCTGCATTAAAATTTATGTCAGTGGAAGGTCCTCATAAGGGTGGTAAGACAAATGTGTGTGAGGGTGTGTGTCAAGTTGAAGAGTCATAAATGTTTATGGATATTTCTGAGAAGATTTGGAAGATTTGAGCAGAGGAAAAACGTCAGAGAATGAATGTGTGTATTGTTGTGTGTATCCTGCAGATGTTATTAGGATGTCCTGTGCATGGCCACTTTAGTTCTCCGGCTACACACATACCACACACAGGCTCACACACTTTGTTTTTTATATATATATATATACTGTATATATATATATATATATATACACATACAGTCAGGTCTGGAAGTATTTGGAAAATTTGAAATAAAACAATCAAGATGTGATCGAAGTGTAGACTTTCAGCTTTATTTTAAGAGGCTCCACAAAAATTTGGCATTTACCATTTAGGAATTACAGCCATTTTCAGCAAAGTACCTCCATTTTCAGGGGCTCAAAGGTATTTGGACA
>CM075021.1:5161379-5185038 GCA_037576675.1 Pangasius sanitwongsei | reverse complement strand
GGCTATGATAGAAAGGTGTCAGAACACACAGTGCATCGCAGCTTGCTGCGTATGGGGCTGCGTAGCCGCAGACTGGTTAGATTGCCCATGCTGAGCCCCGTCCACCTACAATGGGCACGTGAGCATCTAACTGGACCATGGAGCAATGGAAGAAGGTGGCCTGGTCTGATAAATCAAGTTTTCTTTTATAACATGTGGATGGTGTGTGCGCATCACTTTCCTGGGGAAGAAATGGCACCAGAATGTACTGTGGGAAGAAGACAAGCTGGAGGAGGCAGTGTGATGCTCTGGGCAATGTTGTGCTGGGAAACCTTGCATCCTGGCATTCATGTGGATGTTACTTTGACATGGACCACCTACTTAAACATTGTTGCAGACCAAACACACCCCTTCATGGCAACTTTATTCCCTAATTGCAGTGGCCTCTTTCAGCAGGATAATGCACCCTACCACACTGCAAAAACTGTTCAGGAATGGTTTGGGGAACATGACAAAAGAGTTCAAGGTGTTGACTTGGCCTCCAAATTCCCCAGATCTCAATCCGATTGAGTATCTGTGAGATGTGCCGGACAATCAAGTCTGATCCATGGAGGCCCCACCTCACCACTTACAGGACTTCAAGGATCTGCTGCTAATGTCTTGGTGCCAGATACCACAGCACACCTTCAGAGGTCTTGTGAAGTCCATGCCTCAATAGGTCAGAGCTGTTCTGGCAGCACAAGGGGGACCTACACAATAGGTAGGTGATTTGAATGTTATGGCTCATCGGTGTATATACACATATAAATTTGTCCAGTCTTCAAAATCTTGAATTTTGAAACAGAATGTCCTCCACTCTCAGGTACTGTGACCAAGCTGGGCTGTTGCTTGAGTATGTCCTGTGAGAACAGAAGTTTTGGAAACCGCACTGGGGCAAAATGTTGGCTTTGTTTACATGACTGCAGGTGAGAATTTTACAAGCACTTCGCTTGAATTCAACCCCTCAAGTGTTCATATTCATGTGTATGTGTGTGCAAATAAGAGCTAGTGTACATCACTTGTGCATGTCTTACCCTCAGCAAGTCTGCGCTCATGGCCAAAGAACACGCGCGTTTGGGCGCAGAGTAAGCAGGGCAGGGGCAGCTGAGGCAGAGAGCTCTCGTTGGACGGCTGACTCACATTCTGAAAGCACAGGCCAAAATGGACAGAAATGCAAAATGAAAGTCACATAGACAGCATTTCCAAATCAGTCCCATTCAAAGAATGTGTTGCTCCGAAGAAAGGGCACTTAGAAACCTACAAGCTGAATCTCCTTACACTTTTCTTTCTGTTCCTGTCCCTAAGCTTCAAATCCTGGAGCCTTTTCACTTATGGCTCCTATACATCCAGACCTATTATCCCACACCCTATAAAGTGCCTGACATGTCAAAATGGGAAACATTCCACAATCATCCACAAAAAGGGGTCCCTACCTAATCAGGAAGAATAAAAAAGGTATTTAACATTAAAGTGCCAACTTTCAGGAAGCTAATAGCTGCTTTTGTACCATATTCTCTAAAGTACAAGACATTTTCTTTTGGCCTCTAATTTCAACCTGTCTGCATTCAAAATCAGTACTGTCCTAATACAGCTGCCCTGCATAAATAGTCACATATCAGTAGACAAAATATCTAAAGCCATTTCAGCTACACAGTTTAGTAAGAACGCTGGTGTTCCCCTGCTATTATATTAGGGGCGCGCCCCGCCCCCCCAACAGCACCCCCCGCCCCCCAGAAGGTCAAGTTAATTTTTATTTAATTTTATTTTCTATATAGTGCCAGATCACAACAGAAGTCATTTAAAGTTACCTTTCCTATAGAACAGGTCTATACCTTGTTGTTTATTAAACAAACTAAATAGCCTTATGCTATTTATCTTATTTACACGGCGGCACGTCATTTCTGTCTCGACATGTTCGCGCGTTTACAATTCTCCTCTGCTCTGAATCGTGCGCGGCAGAGTTCCGCCCCGATGCGCGCGCACACACAGACACGTGCGCGCACACAGGTGAGCAGTACACTCCCACCAGCGGACAGAGAGCTCGCGTCAGAGAATACGTCGCATCAACCACCTGAAAAACAGACAAAAATATCTGTTTTTTAAACGCTCCCAGGGTGGTGAAGATGGCAACACTCGCTCTCCTGCGAGTAGCAGCCGGAATAGCTCTCCTTCTCTGAGTCAGAGTACAGAAAAGAGCCCAAATGCTGCACGCCCTGCCCCTGACAAGCAGCAAAAGTCCAGTCGCCACCGGGTGACAGGTTTTGACCCAGCTTGGCTGTTCAGTTATTATACGTCATTAAAAGAAACACACGAACACCATGATTCCTTTGTGTTTGTGTCGGTGTCCTTCTGTCCAATGTCCTTCTGTCCTGGCTCTCCTTTTCCTATAAAGCCCAGATTTTCTCCAGTATGTCCTCAAGCAGCCATAATACTCTACATGATGCATCTAAACAGGTAAAACACTGGTATCACCTATACACATACCAGATGAAAGGAAGTAACAGGCATTATCTTCTTACCCTATACACATAAAGGTATTCCCTGAGGAAGGCGCTCTGCTGCGTGGCGGACTGCTTGCTGTCGCCGATGAGAATGTGTCGGAAAGCGGCTATGGCGTTCTCGAGCTGGCGCAGAGTGAAGGACTGTCGGCCGATGGTGAAGTTGATGTGATCCTCGGCAAGAGTCCAGCCCTTCCCCTTATACACCTGCATGGCCTGGCAGTAACACCGCAATGCATGCCTCTTCTGCAAACAGAGAAAGCAATAAGAACAACACACATGAGGTGGAAAATGATGACTTCCTGAAATCTTTGTGTGTGTACACCTTTTCCTACAATGGAATAAAAATGGAATATAGAAAGAAAGCCACGTCAGTACAGACAGATATAAAAATCAGTGCTCGCACCCTTTTGCACTGACTCGGAGGTCGAGAGAACAGAATCATTTTGTAATTACGTGTTAATTTAATGTGTTAATACACCTTCTTAAAATAACACACATTAGAAACTATGACAGATTTTACAAGGCTTACATTCTACCCTCAGTGTCTAGACACAGCACAAAGATATTATTATTATTATTATTATTATTATTATCAGACAGTGATTACAAGCAAGACAACACACCTGTTCCAGTACATCACCTGGATATTACAGACTTAAAACTAAAACTCTAACAAAATCAACAATGACTCTATTGCCTATACTGAAGACCTTTCCAACACACACACACACACACACACACACACACACACAGCACTGCTCGACACTATAGTATACAGTTGTAGAAGAGAAATGATTTATATTCTCACTATCCGGCGTCACCCAGAAGAAGATGGGTTCCCTTTTGAGTCTGGTTCCTCTCAAGGTTTCTTCCTTATGTAGTCTCAGAGAGTTTTTCCTTTGCTCATTCGGGATGAGACTAAATCTATATCCAGATATCTGTAAGGTTGCTATGTGACAATGTCCTTTGTTAGAAGTGCTATATAAATAAAATTGAACATCTTTGTACTGCTTTTAGCTACTGATTCTGAGCAGGTACCAGCTTAAAAGACTTTTGATAACAATATTCTCTTATTTAGTTTATCTCCAGAACATGTTTGCTCCTCAGACTACATAAGGCTACACTATTTAATTTCACAAAAATTAAATAAAATGACAAAATGACACTACTCTCAAGCTCCTGAAACTTACTGGCTCTTGGTTCCAGTCAGACAGCATTTTCAAGTACTGGAGAATTTTTTTTTTTTTAATCTATAGTTGAAAAAGAACCTGCTCCAGAAACTTATCTGGAGATTTTAATCACCAGTCTAAAACCACCTGAAAATGGACAGCAGGTATTGGTTTGGCCCAGACGGACATTCAGCTATCAGCTGAAGCACTGCAAAAAATGTCAACCTAGCAAGTGAAAATATCTTGAATATAGTCAAAATTATCTAGTATTTCTTATTATAAGATTACAATAAGCCAAATATAAGATCATTAAACCTATTCCTGGACAAATTCTATTGGCAAATAATTTTGCTTCTTTTTGGAAATAAATGCTTAAAATGAGTCAAATTATCTGCCAATAGAACAAGACTATTTCAAGCTTGATATGTACAAGTGGGCTTGAAACAGGTTTAATAATCTTATATTTGGTTTACTGTAATCCTATGATATGGAATGCTAAATAAATATGACTATATTCAAGGCATTTCCACTTGATAAGATGTCATTTTCTGCAGTGAGTGGTGTTCAGCATAGAAGGCTCAGGCTCACCTGTCCGGCTTTGCTGAAACGGTGGCCTGACAGGATCATGTGGAAGGCAAACTTCCTCACCATGGGGCTGCGCATATTAATGAAGCAGTGAGCTGCCTGCTCCAATAAGAGCGCACTCCGCAGGTCAGAGTCCTATCATAGACAAGACAGATTACAAATGCAGAGTACCGAATCACAGCTGAAATCCACATCATTCTGATTAAAACAGATAGGGATTATAAAAAAACACCAGAGAAAGAGCAGGAATGAATTGAGTATGAATTCAGCAATTAGAAAATGCACATATATTTACACCTTCACACACACTAGTTTAAAAAAAAAAATAAATAAAATAAATAAATAAAAAAGCTCACCTCGCTGGTCATCTTGATGAGGAGAGCTGCAGCTTCGGAGTATTTGGCCTGACTCTTCAGTACCTCAGCACTCAACAGAGCACAGCGCTCAGCCAGGACCATGTTTCTATAAGACACACACACACACACACAGTGTAAAACTACAGACAGATTATAAAGTCAAAGTTGCGCCTATAAAAATCTATAAAATTATTATATTCAAAACTGCTGTTTACCTTTACAGTGTTTAATAGACTCCTATTCAGATAGCATCTTATTTTTGTTTACAAAAATAAGTTTGCCTCCATTCTCAAGGAATCAAATTGAAGCCTAATTTACTTATGATTTTTTTCCCCTCACTATTCTCAAACTCCACCCTCACCTGCTAAAACCAAGATTGCATTTTGACATGAAAAAAACAATGTCAAATATCTCAGGTGACGATGACACCATCATTTCCCTCCTGTGATGAAACAGCATGTAACGCCAATTCTGACTTTATATCATTACAACTAAATAGTTTATCATAGGTTTATATTAAAATAGTTAATCATTCACCTTTTACCTGTGCAACATGTTTTGTGGTTAAAATTACACTTCATATAGCAGGCTACATATGACACAAGCCTGTTATTACTTCCTGCTACTAAACAGACTGTTCATGCACAGTTTCTGAGTAAATACATACACAAAAATAGCAATGGTGGGAAGGAAGGGGGAAAAAAAAAAAAGTACACATCATACTTGCAGACATCTCGATATGTCTGGATGGCTGTCTCCATGTAGTGGGCAGGGTACGGCCTAGGGGCTCCACTCTGTAGAAACGCAGATACAGCAGCCATCTCCTACAAAACCACAAATACAAACACAAAAGTTTCATAACATGCTAGGGCATCAGAGCTAGCCACATATCTAATGTGCGTGTGTGTGTGTGTGTGTGTGTGTGTGTATGCGTGTGTGCGCGTGTGCGTGCGCGTGTCTAACCAGTGCTCCAGCAGCATACAGCATGGCCTGGTCAGAGAGGAAGTCCTTCTTGGCAGTGTGGTAGCAGTTGTAGGCCAACTCATAGTGCTGAACCAGAAAGCACAGGTCAGCCATCTTTCTAATTTGCAGCTCAGGGGCTTCTGGGGGGTATCTGAGGTCACAAAGGTCGAAAGGTCAGATGAGCATTTCTTAAAAACAAGCCAGTGTGTAATGTCTGCACACTCACAGCAGTCCTGCAGTATTTTTTAGTTCAGCAATGCTCTTCTCTGGAACCTTGCCACCCCCAAACCACTTCTTTGTAGCCGAGAACAGAGACCTACTTAACCCTTTCCTTGACACCAACTACAGAGAGAGAGAGAGAGAGACAGACAGGGTTAATGAATGAGATGAAAAGATAAGAACTGTTACAAGGAAATTAATTTGCTTTAAAATGAAGTCCAATTTTGACAAAAGTGTACGATCAAAGGATACACTGAGCTAAATGTGATGCTAAAAAACAGAGCATTGTTGAATCACCATGTATTAAATCAATGCTAATATTTTTCATGCGTTCAAGAGAAAACTGCTTTTGTTGGCAAGAGTAAGTATATGGTGTGTGCGTAAAAGAGAGAACACCTGGTCATTGAGCTGGCGGATGTTTTTCTCGATGTGTGGCAACAGTCCTCTGAAGGTGAACTCCTGGATGAACTGGCGAATGCGGTCATGGTCATTGAGGGTTAGGCAGGCACCATGAGCCTGTGATGTTGTTGGGGTCTGTTTCTGTGACCTCGATAGATCCATGTCCACGCTGTTCATAGCCTCGCGGGGGTTGCAGGGATAACCTGGGTCAGCTGTCTGGTCCAGTTTCAGTGGATGGGTATTGGTGATTGCATCTGTAAATGTGAGGAGAACATCAGAAGAACATTAAAGAACCATTCCCTCAATTAAAAATGGGTTAAAAACACTGGTGTTCCATGCAAAAATCACCTGAGGTGTCAAGTCCATCCACTTCAGAGTTATTCTGAATGTTATTCTCCCCAACATTATTCACCAAAGCTTCTTCGTACTGCTCCTGTAGCGTGTACACACAGGATGGCTTAAACTTACACAAAGCTGTAGCAAGCAGGTGTGAAGCTGGGCTAGAGGAAAATTCCAGCAAACCTAATTTTCTAATTCTCTGGTTACCACTGGCAAGAATTTAGACACGTTTACCTGTATTGAGACAAAAGAACGCCAGATTACGCAAAACACTTTTGAGGGACGACTAAGAGCAGCTGTTGAGGCAGACATCATTTATGGGAAATGCTAGTTACTCTAGTTAGCTGTTCTAGGACCCTGAATAACCATCAACAATGCCAAAAAGTGAGGCATGATGCACTGAATCACAGTTACATACATAACTTTCCATTTCACTGCTCCTAACCACCAGGGGCAGTGAGAATTGTCTGGATAGCATAGTGTCAAGAGCAAGCCAATCCACCTTAGGAGTCATGGGAATGGTGTTCGGAGATGATGCCGCACTCACCCCACAAGGAGGGTGAAATTAGCTTTGTAGAAACTGGAGAATAGTCTGCAGTAATGCCGAAGTAGCGGCAGCACAGACTTTGGGGGTAGAGTCACGCCTCAAAGAATTGTGAATTAGGAAGAGATAGTTCTCAAAGTGGCATGATATTGTAGGGACTGGGCAGTCAGCCTGCCTATAGGCCTTGGTGATGATGTTCACCACCCAGTAGGCCAGTCTCTGGTTAGGCAAGGGAGCCCCTCACATCTTTCCTCCGTGACAGATGAGCAGCTGGTCTGAGGAGCAGACATCCGCCATTCGGTCTAAATAGTACCATTGAATGATGGTACACTCTGCAGGTTTGCCTTCATGGAAGACTGCAAGGCCCATATAAAAGGAGCTCTTGTGTTCAGGAGTGGTTTCTGGATTGCTAGATGTTGCATAGTACTCAGTCTGCGCAACATCCCGATGGGCCTAACCCACAGACACGGGACATCTGGCTGGGGGTGCCATATCTTTTCATCGATTCGGTGTAGCTGATCTGCTTGGGCAGGAAGCCACCAGGTTATTACAACCACAAGTGAACGTAGCAGGGGGAACAAAGTGTGCTGGTGTACATGCAGAAAAGAAGAAAGGGGAAAATGGCTGTATAACAGCAGCAGTTTTTGTAAGTACTGCATCATATGGCATCATCACTACTTTGCTGGAAGATTGATTCTGACTGCTCTGTAGAAAGCGTTCATAAATGATTCAGCCAAACGTAAGTTAAAGTAAGCTCTAAATCTGTACAATTCAGACTTTGTGGTGGCAACATAGGTGGATCAGATAGCACGTGGATACCACAAAGCCTTAGGGAAAGGATGAGTAACTAGAATTCCTTTTTACCGTATTGCTACAGTGTTGGAACATTTGAGAATATGACAGAGCATCTTTAGTAGAACTTTCTCTCAAGTCTATCGAAGACCTTTTATTGTTGTGGGGTTCTAAAAGTGTCCCGGTTTGTTGTAAAGGTGTACTTATGGAGTTCAGCAACAACCCTTAGACTTCCACTAAACGTGAGTTTCATGTAAACAGGTTTTCAGTTATTTTCTCACTATAGGGTTAAATGTTGAACTCTATATAGTAGATATAATTTAGGAATTATATGAGGAACGAGTGTCAACAATGTAAATAGGTTGATGTCGGACTCACAGAGCTGTAGATGTGGTTCTTCTGTAGATATTGACTCCAGGGGTCAGGCATTTGCTCATCTGGCTGAGCAGCACCTGTTCCAGAGTTGATCTTCAACAGGTAACAGCACTGAGTACCGTACCTCTGCTTCATGTCCTCATATATGGAGTCTGCCCTGTAGAGAGAAGTAGGAGATGAGGAGGAGGAGGGAGTAAGAGCAAAGGACAGCAAATGTCATATTCCAATATATACAAGTTCATTAAGTAAGGAACAACACACAACGGACCGTGCTGCCACGCAAAAACACCACACAGGGTGGTGTAATAGGGCCTGATGTGAAATTATGTGTGTGTAACAGCACGGTCTGGAGTGTGTTATTATGCTTATACCACAGCAATTTAACAATGATAATAAATTTATTTATTAATGAATATCATCACGTTTTTTTAATGGTTTATAGTTACATTTACATTTGTGAAACTCCCACGATACAAGGTAGTTCCTGTTATCACTTACATAATAGCAGTCATTCCCTAAAAAAACTACAAAGCACCATGACTTTTACAGCACTGATTACCAAAACTCTTTCCATAAATGTCTCTAACCAAAAAAACCAAACCAAACACCACAACACATCACCACATCAACGATTATACGTTTTCCATTGTTTAACCAACACGTTTTTTTTAAAACTGCTTATTATCATAGGGATCAGATTACGTGGAACATCTGCCATACAAGTCCCTGTGTATAAGCTGTTACTATAAAAGCAATAATGTATTAGAATGAGTGCATTAATATATATTTATATATTTATATTTATTTAAATTTATTATCTAAAATTTATCCATACCTTCTGATCATCAGATTCAAAAATTCAACTGTGCTGTGGTATAAAAGAAATTAAAACTACGGATAAAGAAAAAAGTTCCTCTCCTTTTAAGTCTTGTAAAAAGTATTTGGAGGAAGAGGAAACTGCACAAATCAAGTCTGCTGCAACATTAAATAAAGTCTTGTTTGGAAATTTTCAAACAAGGCAGTTCCTGAAGCTTTTTAAAATGTCAGATCATTTTCAACGTTTCCTCAGACAGGCCTTTTAGGAGAATGTTAAATGTGTAAACCTGCGGCTCAGTAAAAGTCTGGGTGAGTAAATAATCTCTCAGATTCACCACACAAACCAGCCAACCGATAAATAAATAAATAAATAAATAAATAAATAAATAAATATTCAGCTAGACTGGTGCTTGTGAGCCAAACCTCTTTTCGTCTCCATCACTGATGTCGTGAAGCAGGACGTAGTATTTGAGGGTGTTGGGGATGAACCATTTGGGGTAGGTGTACTCTCCACTGTGCTGGATCCTGTGCTGCTCCTGAGAGAGCTTCTGAAACTGCTCAGTGGGCACGGTTTCATGAGACGACACCACCAACATACCTACACACACTCAAGTGAAGGAACACACACTCTAACACTCAAGGAATGGGAGAGAGCCAGAGCACGAAAGATGGATAGAGTGAGAAAACGCAAGCCAGTGTGCAAACGTGAGAAAGAGACACAGATACGGGAGTGAAGAGGAGTGTGAGAAATGTGAGAGAAAGTGAGAGACGGTGGTTCTTAGGGCTGATTTATATCAGCAAGCACATGTGGGGCTGAGTGGGGCTGAATGGACTGGGTGTGATAGAGTTGCTTACACTATATATCTGTAGCAGTATTATTCTAAAAATTACATCATTTCCTTAGTGGAAAAGTTGCGCATACTAAATGAATTTTACTTGAGGGCTTGAGCGGGCTTTCAGAAACAAACACAAAGAGAAAGTGAAAGAGAAACAGCACAAAAGCTAGCTATATGAAATCAACACGAAGCAAAATTTATCACTACCAGAAGCACGTTTCCTCTCAATACCTGGTCCTGGCTACATGATGTAAGAGAAATCAGTCTATTTCTTGTGTTCATTAAACCGTCAAGCCCAAGCCCAACGGTATCCGATAAACCTCTCTGCTCAACCAAGCTGTCTGTTGCACAGCACCACAGATTCGCACCGCTTATTGACATTTCAGAGGTTTGCACATTCCCTCCTCGAGCTACGCTTACCCATAATCCCTGTCTCCTCATTCATGATGCAGATACACACTCTACAAAAAATATGCATCAGCAAAAGAAGCGACTTAATGAAGAAAAGGGAGAAAAGAGTAGATTTGTTTCTCTCTCATGCTGACAAGCATGTATGAATGCTGAAGGCGCTGTATGAAGTGGCTTTAGTTTGAAGTACTGACTTTAATACTTTGCATGTATGATGTGGCTTATTCGTTCGAATATGGTTAAAAGACAAAAACACAGAACATTTGACCTGCGGGTCAGAATCAAGACACTGGCTCTTAGTCTGAGCACAACAAAGTGCGACAGAGGCAGTGTCAGTTTCTTCTCACTGTTTATTAGTCGTTTTATTAATATTGGTGAACTTCGAGTTATGCTCAAATGTACATGTTCTCTGAAAAGATGCAAGCTTCACTGTGCAGATATTTCAAAGAAGTGGTGAAATTCATATGCACTCGTTTAAGTTTAGACCGCACACTCAAGCGCTGCCAAATATTAATGTGGAAGTGAGTACAGACAAACAGAGGAGAAAAACAGGAAGGAAAGGATAAGATACAGAGAAATGAGCATGAGGGCAAACATGCTCTGGGGGAGAAAAGGAAAACAGGCTTGAGAGATCTATAGAGTGAGACAGACAGACAGACAGACACACACAGAAAGAGAGAGAGACAGAGAGAGCAAGCGAAAGAGAGAAAGAGAGAGAGAGAGAGAGAGACTAATAAAGGATACAGGCCACATAGTGGTTGAGGAACTCGTGATCCGATGCAGGCATGGACTGTAGAAAACTCTCCCTGTACGCTTCAAACCATGGCGTTGTTGCTAAAACACACACACACACACACACACTCTCAATGTTTTTTGCATGGCGGGGCAGAAGTGAAGCCTGCTGCACGGTTGGACAGAGGACAGAAGAGGAGAGAATGTCATTGAAAGAGGAACGAGACACAAGGTCATTACAGTATTCAGCTTTTTGAGGAAGGAGAAAGAATCCAGAGGAAATCATAAGCTTTGTAGATACAACAGACCTGTATCTCTTTAGATTTCAATTCAAACTGTTAACTAGAAAATGTCAAATTATTCAAAGAAATCAAAATAATAATAGTAGAAAATAAGAGTTGCGTATCTGTTGAATAAATGAGACTGATTTGCTGGACTGATTAAATGAGCTCTGTCTCAAAGGGGTCCGAATCAGCTGGCATGGTTTTGTGCAAAATTTATGCAAAAAACACTCACTGAAAGTTCAGTGGCATTGGTTGAAACTTGCGTTCTGACTATTCAATCAATCTAACATAATTGTCAAGAAAACGAACAAATGAATAATATTCAAGATAATGGACACATGATTGTAGCAAAGTCAATTAGAGAAACACAACAAACAAAAAATTAATTAATAAATAAAAAAAATCTCAGAGGTCCAACTGAAGAGTGAGAGATTACATAGAAAAACACTTGATCACATTTTGAACACATCTGATTCACTCGCTGTAAAAGATCTGAAATCCTAAAATCCATCTGACGGCAATCTATTCAATTTGGCTTCTCCTGGTTTGTAAAAATGGCCTATAGCGTTTATATATTCCTACCAGCGCTACCCGAGTGTGTTCTGTCAGATGTGTTCTGTCTGTGATTAACATAAAGGCTCAAAGACAGCAGCAGGATCTAAAGCACCGAGACATCTAGAGAGAGAAAGAGCTAGAGAACAGAGACGGATTTGAGAGCGAGTGAAATGACTCATGGGTTCAAAGCTTCACAAATAAATTTCCCTCCAGTCTAAAAGTGAGTGAGTATACAATCCAAAAATCTGTGCGGCTTTGGCAATGGCCCAAATTTGACAGCATATCATCAGTTGAGACTATTGAAGCTGTTACTATATTTATAACGACACTATATAATCACTATATTTGACCAATAACCACATTACTGTTTCAGCCACACAATGAGTCATTTGCCTCTGTATATTCACATTACATACTAAGGTTGTCACCAACACCTTGACGGGTGAGAAGAGACAGAACTAGAAAAGGGGAAAAGAAAGGGGGGGGAAAAAAAAAAAAAAAAAAAAAAAAGCAGAGTGAGCTACAGATCTGCTACAGAAAGAAAGAGGAAGAGAAGAAGAAGAGTGGGTGATTAAAACTAAATTTCAACTCCCCCTTTTCTCCCCGGCGCAGCCTGGAGCATGTACCTGTATAGTATTTGGAGGAGCTGAGCTGGGTGAACGTTTCTCTCCAGTCAGAGTACCAGGGAACGCTAGCTTTGACCGAGCGGTCTAGGAAGGGGAGAAAAAGGGGCAGAGAGCCAGAGGGTTGGGTTAAAGCACTCTGAAACACACACCGCTTTAAAACAGCCAGTTTAGAAATAAAGGTTTTCAGGCACAAAGATGATTTGGTGTGTCTTAACTATTATCACTACAAGCAGTAGTGTAGATTCTGTGTCTGAGCTACTGGTGCTTTTACTCGTTGTAGGTTCAACAATGAGAAAAGAACAAAAAGCTCTCCTTGTTGACTTTCGGAATTTTTTTCTGTATTCAGATTGGATCAGTTTATCACAGGGGCATCCGTAATAATTTTTTATACTCAACTCTTCCGTGATAAAACTCTTGCGTCCGGACAGCGATAAAATGACCACAGGACGAGCGAGTTTCCAACAGGCCGCGTTTTCTACAACTCCAGATGTTTGCAGATGTTCATGTGGTCAGTTCCTTAAAAAGCTGATGATACGTGCTGATAACTTAATCATTAAATAATTAGCAGTTTGAATATAAACAATGAAATCTTTTACAGTATTGACTGATCAGCTTTTACCGTTAGATAGTAAAGATACTGGCAGCAATACAACTAGTCATTATTTACAGAAATCTAAAAGTTATTCAAACTAAAAGCTATTGTGTGTATGGCATGCTAGTAATGACATTAAATAATGCTTTATACAGCTGCCATTGTAACAGCTTTCTTTAAGCAGCCTGCAGGATCTTGCTTTTTATAATGATTTTATTTTCTTTCTCCTCCTGACAGAGCTTTCCCAGCTAGTGTGTGCAGTCCAGGTTTTACCACCCGGACCAAGTCTATGGTTTAGTGCCTCTTCTAACGGCACGGTCATTTTTCACTTTGAGACTCGGGAAGTGTTTACTATTTGGGGGAGGGTCACTAACACACACGCTACAAGACTAAATACAGCAAGTAGCAGCAGTCAAATATCCCCCCTCCCCCAACGTGAGGAGACACCTGCACAGAAAATCGTAGACGTGTGTATCAGGATGGAACTAAAATTAATCAGACGATCTCCGAGTTTGTCTGGAAAAAAGAGGGAAAAAAAAAAAAAAAAAAAAAAAAAGTAGGTCATTTCGCCTGTTCTCAGAGGAGGACAGAGGAAAAACACCGGCATGACCGATCTGGATGGAAAATTATCACACAGTAGCACCTGTAACATAGGAAATGAACCCCAGGACACCATGTCAAATGGATCCTGTCTGGAGAGAGCTTATAATTAAACTCGGTGCGCTTCACAGTGGTGCGACGCATCCCAAGCTGTACCTATAGTGTGCTTTAATTATTCCAAACCCCTATCGCCTGCTGCATAAACTCGCTGGTGTAGGCGTAACGTATACTGGGATCGTGTCCCCGGCACTTTCTTTTTCCTTCCATATTAACAAGACTTCCAGAGCATCCATTGTCCCATTATCCCTGTAGGGTTTTAGAAAGCTGCTGGATCGGGAATCTGTAGCTAAGTGGAAACACTGATGAACACTAAATGAAAAAGTACAACACAAATCTGTCATGTAACTTTCCTGTTATAAGTCACCTTGTGTTTAAACATATCAGGGTAAATGAAAAATGTTTTAGGAGTTCATTAATATGAAATAAAATGCATCAAAGTATGTTCAGCTTAGCTGTATTATATGTATTAGGGATGGTCACTGTCAGCTTTCAAGCATCGAGTCCAATCTTCTAGACTTGCTACCAACAGACAACCTTCAAAATGGTTTGCAGTGTCCATGGGGGTTCTTCATTCTTCCATCTTTCTTAGGCACGCTCTAGGAAACAGACCTGCCTTGTGCTGTTAGCATACTGACTAAAATGCAGTCAAACTAGCATATCAAACTTATACACACCATTAGCCAAAAGCTTGTGGACGCCTGACCATCACACCCGTATGTGGTTCTTCCCCAAACTGTTGCCACAAAGTCAGAGGCACACAATTGTATAGAATGGCTTTGTATGCTGTAGCATTACAATTTCCCTTCACTTTCAGGTCATGTAATGTTCCTTTGCCAGGGTTGGAGTGGAAGAACTCGAGTGTCCTGCACAGAGCCCTGACCTCAACCTCACTGAACGTCTTCGGGATGAACTGGAACACCGACTGCACCCCAGACCTCCTCATCCAACATCAGTGCCTGATCTCAGTAATGCTCTTGTGGCTGAATGATCACAAATCCTCACAGCCACGCTCCAAAATCTAGTGGAAAGCCTTCCCAGAAGAGTGGAGGTTATTATAACAGCAAAGCAGGAATAAATCTGGGATACGATGCTCAACAAAACACATGAATGTTACAGCTAGATGTCCACAAACTTTTGGTGCTACAGCGTATATGAAGCTGTGCTGCTATGGCTGCCCCATGCACATCCCACTGAAAAGGCTACAACTGAAATAAAATGTCACAGTGTATTCGCTTGCACACGGATGATAAATTCCATATACATGAGCTCACTGACATCCATGATTGGCTAGCGTCACTCTGATCTACGGTGGAGTGAAACGCCATCCTTCCCACCCAGACGACAGGGTTAGTTTTGCTCTTGGATTAATAAAAAGCGAATACTTGGTGACAAGCTTCCGATCTGTTAATCAGGAGCCCTGACACCACGTGTGCTGCATCACAGTAAGCACATAAATGAAGCGAAGGTCTGCCGGGGCCCTGGAGAACGTGGAGGCTGAAATGTGTAGAGACGAATGAAGCTCTGAGGACACGCCACAGCCGGCCACTTTTTCCCATCACACTCATTACAGCTTAATCAGCACTTAGTTTGTCCCAGCACTCATACACACGTGGCACATGTGCGACTGAGATTTTTTTTTTCTTAGAATGATATCTGTGTGTAAAATTAAAAGCTATAGTGGGGAAAGCAAGAAGTCAGATCAGGAATAATAAATCACGAGTCAGCCGTTCACTCCGACACACACAAACTTGCCTTTACGAGATTTAATAATCCATAAAATAATCATACATAATCCACTGTGGTAAAACCAGTACAGTCACACTCGTCAATTGGATTAGCTCACATGAGCAAAAAACACTGTTACAAGTCAGACAAAAGGCACTGAATTCTGCAGTTTCCTGTAATAACTAAAAAACCACAGCAGTCTCTTCTCTTTTCCAAAAGAACTCACTTCACTGCCAGCTTCATTTCCTCCTTCCCTTCTGTTTCTCCATCTTTCCTTACCCAGCTGTCTTTCTTTTTTTCCTCTGCTTCACTCGGCACTTTCTCCCCCCTTCTCTCTGTTCTAACTCCTCCATTTCCTCTCTTCCTCTTACATACTCCATTTCCCTCCTCATCTGTCTCTCCAGTTCTCGTTCCTACACTCTCCTCAGCCGTCTCTCTCTCCCTCACTCTCTATCCCTATCTTTTCCCCCCCGACCATGCTCTCCCCATCTCCTTCCCTGTCTATAACCATTTCCTCCATTTCTATCTCTCTACCTCCATCTTGTTCCCTGTCTCTCTCTCCGTTCTCTCCCCATCTCTTCTCTCTCTCACTCTCCATTCCCATCTCTTCCCCTGTCTGTCCCTCTCTCTTCCTTTCTCCCTCCCCATCTCTTCCTTCCCTGTCTATCTTTCTCTATCTCCATCTCTTTCAATGTCACGCTCTCCCATCTCTTTTCAGGTCTTTCCCTGTCTCGCTCCCTCTTCATGTCTTTCCCCATCTCTCACTCCACCTCTCCCTCTCTACTTGTTTCTCTCTTCCACGGTCCCGTCTGTCTCACCCTTTCCTTGTTTCCCACTCCCTCCCTCTGCTCCTGTCTTTCTTTCTTTCTCTTTCCCCACACCCTCACATCGCGTTCCCTAGTCTCTCTCTCTCTCTCTCACCCCTCTTTCCCTCGTGCTCTCTGAGTGACTCACCGCTGATGTTGAGGTCGTAGTCTCCAGCAGTGATGACGTTGGCAGCGGGTCCTTCGGGGGGCTGACAGGCTGACACGGCCTGGCTCAGGAGGCTGTGCAGCTCGGTGGGGTGCGCTGGCTGAGTGTTCACTCCTGTCACACTGATCCTCAGCCCCTTCACCACCACGATCTGGTTATTGGGGTCGCGCAGGTGACCTGCAGGACGGCGATACCATAGAACAGTGAGATTTCTCTTCTATTAATGAAGTGACAAATAGCCTTTGTATTCGATAGCATCAAACATTCTTCTCACAGGAGAAGAAAAAAAAAAAAAAAAAAAAAAGTAATGGGGAAAAAAAATATATATTTAAGCCAAGGACACACAGACACACACACAGTGCAGTGAACCCCATCACAAATACACTAGTGTAAGCAGGGTGTTTTCAGCATAGCTGCTAAATGAAGACTGAAGAGCCCTTTCTCTTCCATCAACTGTCCAAAACATTCCGAAATAAATCTAATTACCTTTGTCACAGACGCCATGCGCACACACACACACTTTTTCAGAGAAATCCTCAACATGAAACCCAAGTTATCAGTTTTACAAGAAGCACTGCTGTTCATTAGCGTCTCAAGGCCAATTCTCATGGGATACATTTATTTACAAGTGTTCTTAGAACTGACAGAACAGCGTCTCCTCCAAAAGTACTGGAACAACAAGGCCAATCATTCTGTTTTTGCTATACACTGGAAACATTTTGGTTTGAGATCAAAAGATGAATATTAGACAATATATCAGAGTTTCAGCTTTCATTCCCTGTTATTTATATCTCAGTGTGTTAAACAGCATATACCCTGGGGCCTTTGGCGGAAGAGCACCCCATTTTTAGGTGAGCAAAGTATAAGAACAGATAGTCTTAAAGTAAATTAAAGTAAATAACACTTAATATCTGGTTGCATATAACTTGCTTCAAATAACTGCATCAAGCCAGTGACCCAGTGACATTACAAAACTGCTGCATTCTTCTTTTGTGATGCTTTTCCAGGCTTGTACTGCATCATCTTTCAGTTGTTGTTTGTTTTAGGGGGTTTCTCCCTTCAGGCTCCACTTCAGGAGGTGAAATACATGTTCAGTTGGGTTAAGGTCTGGTGATTGACTTGTCCAGTCTAAAACCTTCCACTTTTTTCCCCCTGATGAAGTCCTTTGTTGTGTTGGCAGTGTGTTTTTGGTCATTATCTTGCTGCATGATGAGGTTCCTCCCAATTAGATTGGACGCATTTCTCTGTAAATTGGGAGACAGAATGTTTCTGCAGACGTCTGAATTCATTCTGCTGCTACCATCAGGAGTTACATAAATCAATCAAGATTAATGAGTCTGTTCCAGAATGCAAGCCCAAGCCACTACCACATACAAAACACTAACTCTTGTATGTTTTGGATCATGAGCAGATCCTTTTTCTCCTCCACACTTCAGCCTTTCCATCGCTTTTGTAGAGGTTAATCCTGATTCCAGAACTTTTGTGGCTCATCTCTCTATTTCTTTGCAAATTCCAATCTGGTCTTCCTTGGCTGACCTGTTCGCTGTCTGGTTGTTAGTACATCAGTGGTTTCTTTCTTTTACAGGACATTCCAAACTGTTGTACTGGTTATGCCCAATGCTTATGCAATGGCTCTTTTCTCAGCTTCAAAATGACTTGCTTTCCTCCCACAGACAGCTCTCTGGTCTTCATGTTGGTTTATCCTTTTCAACAACAAATGCAGTCTTTACAGGCAAAACCCAGGGCTCAAATCAAGAGTAGACATTTTAAACATAAACTGTTTAAACAGTCAATCTAACAGGGCACACCTGGGCAACAAGAAACTCCTGTCAGACACATGTTGCAAGAGTTCAGATCACTTAAAAAATGGGTGGGTTCAAACAAAAGGTGTCATGTTCTAAGTTGTTTAAATATTCATCATATTCATCTTTTGATCTCAAATCCAAATGTCTTCAGTGTATAGCAAAAACAAAAGAAGAGGCGACTGTAGATTTGCTAAACTGCCAGGAAAACAGTGCTGCATTTAAAAATACAACTTTAAAAAAATTGCTTTGGTTAATATCTATAAAAATAAAAATATTAAAAGAGAAAAATACTAAACTTAAATTGTTAAAACATTTATTTTTTAATACTTTTTATAATTCTAAAAAAAAAAAAACTGTAGAAATGTTTCACATCAATTCAAATGCTTGCAGAATCTGTAATTGGTACTCACAGATATAAATAACTGGTACTTGCAAAAAATACACAAAGAAAGAAAGAAAGAAATCACAATAGCTGCAAGATCTCAGAGTTTTCACACAATTTATCATGGCATCAATATCATATCGTCATATTGCCTAGTCCTATTTTACAGTAACAGTACTCACACCGGAATAAAAGCTCTTATGTCATGTTTTAAGTGAGCTGCGTTAGTTTTCTTGTGAGAAATGATGCATTCTGTCACCCCAGTGTCAGAGTCCATTCAGGTTGGATGAGGCAAAACGTCACTTGCACCACTCAGATGTGTCGTAAACAGTGTGAATTCAAAGTCATATGCAGTCACATTGCACTCTACTCCTGAAACTAGTGGAAGATGAAAGCGAGACATGGATCTGACGCAACAAAAGCAAAGTACTACGGACCAAATGCTGCTAACAGACCGACTTTCAATCATCCTGCCATTCCGTGTGGTGTGAACCGTACACACTGCTTGTGTAGTTTTTTTTTTTTTTCCCCTGGCACACATTAGGGTCAATGAACACTGTCAGAACAGCACGGTGTATCTGCACATCATTACTGCACCCTCTCTTGGCTACACTTTACTCACACTCATGTTGACATTTCCAGCATCGTAATGCACCACGTCACAGAGCAAGTATCATAACAGAATGGTGATGGTGAGATTTTAATGCTCCACTGGCCTGCACAATCTCTGGATTTTACCCTTATGGAGCTCCTTTGGGATGGAGGGGAAAAGGGCTGCTCACAGAAAGTCCAGTTTCTAGCAATGCTACAGTGAGTGCTGGCAAAAACCGGTTCTGCATTCTCCACTTTGAACTCACGCTGTACGAGTACTGATATGCAGTTCGGCACGATGCTTGTAGGAGTACTAATATGTGGTATAGGACAAAGCCTGTACGAGTACTTAAATTTGGTTTAGGCCAAAGCCTGTAGGAGTACTAATATACAAATTAGGACAAAGCGTGTAGCAGTACTACTATTCGGTTGAGGACAAGGATGGAACCATGGAATTTTTTGCAGCGTTGTTTAAATGCAGCATCAGTGATTCCCACAGATAAATGATACTAATGTACACTGACAACCACTCAAGTTTGCTTTGTCCTGTAAAAAAAAAAAAACTGCATTATATTTATTAATCTGTTCCAAGAAAACAGTGTGCCTGATTTCTAATTTGAAAGTGACATTTATGCAGTACGGGGTAAAAAAAAAAAAAAAGAGAATGAGAGAGAGAGAGAGAGAGAGAGAGAGAGAGAGAGAGAGAGAGAGAGAGAGAGAGAGGTAGGACAGTTGAATTTAGCTGACGCATGTGATGAGACACAGCATGAATGTAAATAAACTCAGTGTTTATAACATCTGTCATTTACTAAAGGGTAAACCTCAGGCTTCCACACAATAGGATACTATTTCGGTCTTTAAGGCAACGATTACATATTTGATGATACCACAGAACCTGATATGATGAGATTTAATTTAGTATCCTCCAAACAAAATATGACAAAGACAAATATTTGTTCAGAATCTGGGGCAGGCCTGCCATTAATTCATGAATAATGATGATGACAGAAGGCATATTTTAAGTATCAGAATTATGGGCAAATTACTTTGCTAGCCTATTTACATATCGGTAATAGTAATAAAATCGACTGTAAAAATAGTAAATAATAAGTAGATAAACGTATAATTATAAGCAGTAAACAATAATTGTATAATAACTAACAAGTAATTAAAAATAGGTAGAATAAAGAAAATAAAATGACCACAGGAGGAATGAGTTTCTAGCAGGCTGCATTTTCTACAATCCCGAATGTTTGCGTCATGCGGTCACATGATCACGCTCCAATCACAACACGCGGTCAAAGACGCACTAGAGTAGAGAAGAGACGCTGGCTCTTATTTCAGTTTGTGGCGAACCAAGATTCCAGCAACAACTGGATAATACAATACAACATTAATCACACATCTGCACAGAATTTCACTGATGTGTATCTGGACTAAAATGAGCAGCCGAACACTGAGTTTGGTGAAAAACAGTAGGTAATTCCGGCCTGTAATTTTCACAGAGGAGGACGGAGAAGAACACCAACGTGACTGATCTGGACAGAAATAAAATCACAGAGGAGCGCCTGTAACATTGGGATTCTGGGGTAATTTCCTATCATCAATTTAATCTTGTCCAGACAGGGCTTTAGGCTGCTTGTCTGTTTACATTTTTGGAAACAGAACCAACTAAATTCGTAAAAATGAAAGAGATGAATTATGAACTTGAGTGATGTAGCTGAGGCTGAGGAACTGTTCACACACACCACACTGAGAGCGGCTATGTTTACATGCACATCAATACTCCAATATTAATCAGAATTTGTCAATATTCTAATTAGTACTGAGTCATGTAAACACAGTAATCTGATTACCCGATTCAGATTAAGACAATATTCTGATTCCCATCCCTGGAATATGCCTGTTTTAATTTGTTAATTTGTTGTATGTAAACACCTTATTCAGAAAATCTACTGAAAGGAGATATACAAGTTACGAGTTGAGTGCAGACGAACGCCACCAAAGTCGTAATTATGAGTGGGAAACTTGGGATTTTCTTTGAGCTCCAAGTTTCTGAGTTGAGAGTCCATGTCAGTAAGAAAACATGGTGGAATCAATGGATCCAGCATCTGTAGTTGACGGTAAATTAGCTGAAATTGAATGGTTATTTAGCAGTGACGTGTCTTTATCAGGCTTTTTTTTTTTTTTTAATTTACAATAAAACAAGCTAACTGCCTGCACAAAATACGACAGCACTGTACAACTACGATATAATTATTATGTAACGATAAAGTTTACACTGGCTTCATAAATTGATTTAAAACCTAAAAAAGCAAAACACACCTGATGTACATTCTTTGTTCTTAATTTTGTAAAAGCAGAGTTAAAAAAACCTTGCTGCATTTTTTTTGTGGTTAATTAGGAGAAGGTACACCGCCGTCTTGCTCCGACCAAAGTGACTTAAACGCACCTGACGCTGTAATGACGACTTCCCAACTTGTAAATACGAACTTCCCAGGAGCACTTGAACGCACAGTTACAACCCCCATGTGTACAGGAATATTCTGCTGCCTGGATGCGTATAAACATCGGACTGGGGAACACGGCTGCAACCTGAATACAGACCTTATACGGAATTTGATTTGCAATTGATGTAAACGTAGCCAGTGCTGCCATTTCCACCTGTGTGTTTAATACGGTTTTCCAGTATTTCTGTTGGAGTAGTGCTAAATTTCATATATAACATACATATGTTAAAAAAAATCCACTTTCCGGTTTAGGCCACGCCCACTTCCTGTTTAAATCCGGATACTGGTACAGATACAGATACTTGGAGCATTATACAGATAATCTGTTTATTAGCTAAATAGGGTGTAGCCAGCCGATTAGCTAGCTTAGCCGTACTAACATGGCTAGCTAACTAACAAGCTAATATTTGGGGTGATGAAGTGCTGAAAAGTGAAGATGCAGCTCTTAAAGAAGTTAGTTAAGGATATCCGATACTGCTGAGCTGCTCGGGTAACCGGCAAACCGATCAGGTGTCTCTCTCTCATATTGAAAAGAAAGAGGGCCGCTCAGGGCTGGGCTGTGTCCCAAACCGAGTACTACACCTCACCCTGGCCTCCTACTCAGTGCGCTAGGCAGCAGCCTTGCTCCTATACTGGGACACACTGGTTAGTGTATGAGTGCGCGGTTAGGGACGAGCAGCTCTCCGGTTCCTGTCAAGTGAGCAGAGCGCTAACCGCTGATAGCATCCTGCTAACGCTAGCCAAGTGTGTTTACGCGGATGTTTAAAAAAACAAACAAACAAAAAAAATAAAACAAACTGGAGCTCATCCTGTATGCGTCTTCAATAGCACCAGGAGATGATGTTAGCTCGTACCTTCCGAGGTCAGCCGGCAGAAGGGCCGCAGCAGCTCGGGGAAACTCAGGTTGTTTTTGCGGCTCAGTCTCTCGGCGTCGTCGCTGCACAGCACAGCCACCATGGGCACGAACGAGTCCTGGATGAACTCCTGCACGGACTGAGCACACCGAGCCATGGCGGGACCCGAGCGCGCACTCTGTCCTCTGCCTTTAACCGAAATAAAGCAACTGCTTCAGAGTTAAAAACAACTCCCCTACTGACAGCCCACCGCGGCAGCCATGTTGTATCCTAACACTCACTCGCCTCCTAATCAATTTAACTCCCATCGACCACTGCGGCTGTCAGGCGACCGCAGAGGACGAGCCGCATCCCAAATACATCAATGTTCCCTACACAGTGTTCCACACAGCGCGTAGAAACTGTTACTGCGAACCCTAGATAGTGCATATATATAGGGAATAGGGAATGGTTTGGGATTCAGCCAGGAGTGTTTACGTTTCTTCATAATAAAAGTAGTGCTGAGTTAAATTATGAAGCATGATTTTAATGTGTTTTCAGATTTCAGCTTGATATGGAGTAATTTACTTAAATATATAACATCAACATCACATATATTATAAATAAAATATCTTGTAAATAATGTGTACACGTTATTTGACTGCAATGTATGATTTATTGTGGGGAAAACTGATATGAAAATAACATAAAGAACCACTTAAATATAGTTTTAAGCCACAAAGACAGACATATAAAGACTGAGACAATTCTCTAAAATACAGTATATATTTATGGGGATTTAAAATAAAAGCCCACTTCCATTTCATTGACTGTTATCATAAATCCATTATCCCAATCGCTGATATTTTAATATAATAATTTCACGTATGTTTGGAATTTATATACCAGGCTACCATATGCACTATATGGCCAAAAATATGTGGACACCTGACCATTACACCCATGTATGGGTCTTCCCCAAACTGTTGCCGCACTATAGAATGTCTCTGTATGCTGTAGCATTACAATTTCCCTTCACTGGAACTAAGAGGCCCAAACCTGTTCCAGCATG
>CM075021.1:5122511-5152297 GCA_037576675.1 Pangasius sanitwongsei | reverse complement strand
CAATTATGTCACTTTGTCCAAATACCTTTGAGCCCCTGAAAATGGAGGTACTTTGTTGAAAATGGCTGTAATTCCTACATAATAGCTGTAATACTCATGTCAGAACCAGGAAAATATGATGTTTTGATGAGATAATTTCTGGGATTTTTAATATTAGGTTTTACAGAGGTGGACATCGATGATGGAAAAGACTGGGATATTGTTGACATAAATGAAGGTAAGAATGAGATATTACACTAATGTGCTGGAGTGCGTTTGAAAATAACACAAATGCTCTGTGTTTTATATTTGTGCCATGCTTGCACTATGGGTTAGTGTGCTATTAGCAACTGACCTCACATTTTTGTGTAACAGAAGCAGGACTTGATCTGGTAGAAGGAGACATAGTGATTAAAAAGGTCAGTGCATCATTTTATGAATCATTTGTTTGCCAATTTTCCGTAACGTTACAGTTTACCTATATCTATGTCCATCAATTTAATGTTAATTGGCAGTAGTCCAAATGTCACTCTGCCGTGAATAAATCTGTGGTTAACAGGGAGATGGCAAGAACAGTATTTTGGGTGCAGAGTATCGCTGGCCAACCACTGTGCCTTACTACCTAGAGGACAGCTTGGGTAAGAACCTGCCTTATCCTCTTTTTCCAATCATTTATTTAAAAAAGAACAATTGATAGACAAAAAGACAAATTCCTATCTGATAGTATAATTCCAGTAACATACATATCCTCACCATTTTGATTGTGCGCAGAGATCAACGCTAAAGGAGTGGTCCTAAAAGCATTCGAGCAATACCGACTCAAAACTTGCATTGACTTCAAACCCTGGAGTGGAGAGCCAAACTACATTTCTGTATTCAAAGGTTCTGGGTAAGGAAGATTCAGGCATTCACACCCTTTTTTTCACACCAGAACCCAGGGCCATTTGCAGAAAGAGTTAATAACATTTGGTTGATTTTTGAAGACAAACCTCTGGTCAACCTGAAAATAGTGAGCTGAGGTTTGCTTCAAATGATCTCAAGTGCGATCCACACAATGTGTGAAGGTGAACCACTGAATGTCACCTAGCTTAAAATGTCCTGGTTTGGTTTCACTATAGCAGGGAAGTGACGTTATGGTTTGTATGAGACATGACATCATTTTCTTGATCTTTGCATCAAAGAAGGAATTTAAATTCAAGTGATTTTAATTCATAAAAACATGGACTTTTGCAGAGTAGAAATGTTACACAGCATTTAACCTTGGTTTGGAATGAATCCAAATGATCCCAGAATCAATCCTGGATATCAGCCCAAGAACAATCGATGCACAATCAATTCTTAAAATTAAGATTGGAACTGAATTACACATCCCACACTCTTTTAAAAACTATGAAATTGCATTGATTCACTGATGAGTGTCAGTGACTTACAAGTGACACAGAATAACTCCCTCACTCATGAGCCCAACAGCGCCTCTCACAATTGTTTGTAGGCAGATTCTCTCAGCACTAGCACAGAACGTTAATATGCAAGCAAGCACAAAAAAATGAAATATCTTCCCTTCCTTACCACCATTCTCATTTTTGTGTATTTTTAGGTGTTTTTCATCTGTGGGAAATCATCATGTAGGGAAGCAGAGGTTATCAATTGGCAACAACTGTGATCGCCTTGCAACTGTGGAGCACGAGTTCCTGCATGCGCTGGGTTTCTGGCACGAGCAATCCAGAGCCGACCGAGATGATTATGTCAGCATCATGTGGGACCAGATTGAAGCTGGTAACTATGCCATTGGTCAATCAATTTAATATGCTAAAATCCAAATGGCTTTATAGTTGTCATTAGGACACCACAATGAGTAAACGTTAATGTTTTATATTCTATGTATTGCATTATGTATGGAGTAGGGAGTCAAAGATTCAGGGCAGGATTGTAAACATCCCTAATTTTTTATTTCTTTATAAATTTACTTTCCTATATTCAACCCTTTTTCTGCATTATAGCTGACTCATTACACTGCATTGTACCTAGGCAAAGAGCACAACTTCAAAACCTATGATGACACAGTCTCCAGCGCTCTAGGCTTTCCTTACGACTACAAGTCTGTTATGCACTACAGTAAAACTGCCTTTAACAAGGACACCAAACCGACCATTGTCACTAAGATTCCAGAGTTCATGGACATGATTGGCCAGCGCATGGAGTTCAGTTCCAGTGATGTGCGCAAGCTAAACAGGCTGTATAACTGCAGTAGGTGCAGCCCTTGCCCTCATAAGTCATTGTTTATGATATCAATAAAATCCTACTTTCTCTTTAATCTTTGATAAAGTCCTTTTATCCTTTAAAGTCCTTTTTGATAGTTATTATTATTATTATTATTATTATTATTATTATTATTATTATTATTATTTAATATAGCCTATAATATTAACACCAAACTGAATGGCCCTAAGGAGGAGGATTGTTCTTTTACCTTCCTCTTTTGATTACTGTGTTTTTTTTTGTTGTTTTTTTTACATTTCCAGCCACATCGTCTACCTTCATGGACTCCTGTAGCTTTGAGCAGCCTAATATCTGTGGTATGATCCAGGGACAGGATGCAAAGGCAAAGTGGGTGCGTGTGAACAGTATAGATGGAGGTCCAAACACCGACTACACTAACATGGGCCAGTGTAATGGTATGAACCTAGTTTATTACAGTTGAAAACAGTTTTGTAACTTTTATAGCCCTTAAACTGTATTGTATTGATCATGACTGTCTACTGATAACACTTATCTCTTCTCGGAAAAGAGCAAACTAGGATAGACACTGATCATGCTGCTACTTTGCTTCCTTTTTTTTTTTTATAACGCTGCTACACCAGCACTTTGGCCTTTTTAATCTTTAGCTATTTTAAAGGCACACAACACCAAAAATTCAAATAACCTCAGACAGAGTTTCTGTATTGAATTTATACCAAACCAAATGTGATTGCAATGTAACATACTAAAATATGTTAATTAATGCTAAAATTGAATATCTGCAAACATTTATATTTATTTAAAACTAATTGTTTACTTTTCTTTTTTTTTATCACAGGTATAGGTTTTTTTATGCATTTCAGCACAGCCACAGGGAACCCTGGAGATAATGCTTACTTGGAAAGTCGACTCTTTTATCCTAATAGACGGCATCAGTGCCTGCAATTCTACATGTACAACAGCGGGGGTGCTGACGACCAGCTAAACATATGGGTTCATGAATATAACAATGAAAGCTCTAATGGAGTGCTGAGACTCATTCAGACGTTCCACGGTAACTTATAGTGATGAAATAATAATTGATAATTTGATGCGTGATTTCAAGACACAGTCTGAACAGTCTAGTATTTTAGTGCTTAGAATGAATTAGGTTCTTATTACACATTGTTACGGGTACAAATTCTGCATTATGGATAATATATTCTTTTCTGAGACAGGTGGCCAGAGAAACTCCTGGGAGCTTCACCATGTTACTCTAGATGCGTCTCAGAAGTTTCGGGTAGTGTTTGAAGGGGTGAAGGGCATGGGAGCATCCACAGGAGGTCTCTCTCTGGATGACATCAACCTGTCAGAGACACAATGCCCTCACCATACATGGCACATCCAAAACTTCACCGGGCTCCTCGCCACAACACCTGTTGGCTCCAAGATCTACAGCCCCACCTTCTTATCTCCTGATGGCTACTCTTTCCAGATTGGTCTGTATGTTAATGGGAAATCAAGCAGTTCTAACAACATGGCCATGTACTTGCACTTGACTTCTGGTCCCCATGACAGCCAGTTGAAATGGCCATGCCCATGGAGACAGGCTACCATAGCACTGATGGACCAGCACCCAAATATTCAGCAACGCATGGATAACCAAAGAATGATCACCACTGACCCCAGCAAGACCTCCACTGACTGTAAGAAAAAAAATGAACTATATACAATTAAAAACAGAAATGCACAATAAAAGTAAATGGACCTCCACCACCAACTCAAAAACCCCATTTTTGAATGGCAATCTTTTCTTGGATGGAATATTCCTATTTTGTGTTTAGGATTATCCAAACTTCTAGCCACAGAACTTGCATGCTAATCTAGCCTGACTAGCTTACCTAAGTTAATTTTAGTGCTAGACAAAATCAGAATTGTTATAGTATATTTTGACACATTAGTCTACGGTTAAATGCGTCCCTGGAGGACTAGTGGTTAGGCCTCGGCACTCTCACCGTCATGGCTCAGGTTTGATTCCTGGCCTGGGAACCAACCCCAGCCACTGGGGTTGCACCCTACAGTGCTATCCCAGTGCCAATCCCAAGCCCGGATAAAACTGGGGAGGGCTGCGTCAGGAAGGGCATCCGGCGTAAAAACTGTTCCAAATCAAATATGAGGACCAACGATCCACTGTAGCGACCCATAATGGGAGCAGCCGAAAGAAGTCGTCATCTACTGTTAAATAAATTCCTGAGAATTATAATATACTAAAATACCAATACTAAAATTCCAACTTGTGGCAAAGTCAAGCTCGTTTACTAACAGATAAAAATAACCCAATTGTGAGACTAGCTATCTGGGAAAAATGTGAAAATGTGGTGTTCCCAAACTCATTCATGTGTATTCAATTATGCAATTTTTACTTAAGTTAAAAATATTAAATATGCTCCTAGGCCATTTTTATTAGTTATTTGGGCATTAAAACATTGAATGATTTATTTCCTACATAGATTATTTTAATAGTTTACAATTAAAATATTCAGGGAGACTTCATCAGTATGGAAGCAATAAAAATATAACAAGGGAGAGCGGGAAAAAAAAGCATGCAGAGATTTTGAAATTAGAAAATTTTGACTTAGAGATTTTGAAATTTACCACTTTGTTCAGATGTTGTATCAGTTATAACACCAAGTATTTTAGATGCTGGTTAAAATGTTGAGTGATGTCTTTCCTTCCTGAAGCTCTGGGCAATGTGGAATATTTCTGGGATGACCCGCGGAAGGTGGGCAGTCTGGTAAAAAATCCAGACGGTACCTCATACTACAGAGGACCAGGTACTGGCACCAGCTCTTTCATCACACACAGCCGTCTAAAGAGTCAAGATTTCATCAAAGGAAATGATGTCATCTTCCTCCTTAGTCTAGAAGGTGAAGTTGGAGCTAATGTCCAAGAAAATGATGACAACTTTCATATAGTTATTAAATTTTATTAATTACAGCCCTTTTAGTTCTTACAACACCTTGACACAAATGTCACACACAGCATAATTGTTTTTATTCATCTGCTTTTCTTGCTCAGATGTGACTGGACTTTTGGAGACTCAGCCTCTGCCACAGCTTGCTGCCTATAGTGAGGAGAAAAGCTCTTCACCCAGTACATCGACTGTAAACTCTAGAGAAGTGGTGGTTTTTGCTTTTGCAGGCATGCTTACATTGTTGCTTGCACTTGCGAGTGTGGTGTATGGTGTGAGGAGACTCCAAAGGAGTGGAGCAACAGATACCGAGGGAGGGATTGTACCAGAGAGAATAAATGGCTGTAAGTGACCAGATAAGAAAAAAAAAAGTAATAATTTAAATTGTCATTTTCTAAGTTTTGGTGTTAATTATGGTTATTTCTTTCTTTGCAGAAATTCCCCAGGTGGCTCAGCTGATAGTGGAAAATAGTCATGGCATCTAACTGATATGCATTTAATCCAACTAAATCAGTGTACTGTATGAATTTTAAAATTAAATTGAATATATAATTGTTTGCCAAATTTGTCTTGTCTATTTAAACATTTAAATATGTGCAAAGGAAAATTGTAACCAATGTTTAAGCTCAATTTGCCCCCGCTTTTCATCAGTCAAAAAAAGAAAAACTCCTTCATAAGTGCTCAAACTATTTATTAATTACTGAACAATGAACACTACAGACAATAATACATAAGGGTATACAACAATAGCACAATTCCATGATCACATCTAGAGACCGTTGTTTTATCAGATGAGGAAGACCACATCCTCAGACACCATGACCTGGTTATCATCCTGCATGCGCGCCAAAAGTAATTGCACCTCCTGCTTGTCAAATTCTTCAGACTGGCCTTTGTTAACGTGAGTGAGAAGCTCAGGAATTGGCACAGACTGAGACCTGGTCACCTTGAAAGCTTTCAGGAGGGCTGCCTTGAAAACCTTCATTCTGAAACAAGCGTCAATAAATAGCATGCCAGAAAATGAACAGAGTTCAGAGAGAAGTAGGTCATAACCAATCATACAAAAGATTGTCCTGAGACCAAAAAACATTTGTTTGATATCAGGAACAGTAGTACTGTACTTGGAAGATTCTGTAGTACAACAAGGGAATGAGGATGGGGAAATGAAATATTACAGGGAGTATTTTAAAAAAAAAACCCAGCATGGGGTTAAAAGGAAAAAGTTACAAAACTCAACCTGTCTTGACTGATGTCAGTCTTCTTCCTTTGGCTACTCCTCTGAGACACTGGCCTGGTTGGTTGACTGGGTTGGGCTATGGTAAAAGAAAGCACAACCAGCTTTAACAAACAAAATGCTGAATGTGTAAGAGTAAAAACAATTGAAACAGTTTATGTAGTCATGTGTAGGCAAGTGATGGTAATCTCTGACTGTTTTCATCTTCTGTAAAGTCGTATGGGTCATCAGAGTCTTCTGCCATTGCTGAATCCATGTCATCTTTAGATATACGAGAACGTTTCCTGTGGACAGTGCCAATCCATGCGTCAATCACATCAGATTTAAGGCACCACTACTATTCAATATACTGTATGCAATCCCAAAACTAATAATCATCTCAGACCTGACACTTCTCTGACTTTGGGTCTCCTGGCTCTGAGTCGTATCCATCTGTGTGTCCACACCATCTTCAGGAAGCTTCCTCTTCTTATTCTTCTCCAGAATCTACACAAACCAATTATAATAAGGTCAATTTTCAATTAAAAAAAAAAAAAAAAAAAAGTAAGCTCATCATACTATTACCTTTTTGAAATAGGCAAATTGCATGAGCTCCAGAGCAGCCTCTGCATCTCCCAACTCGATAGTTTTACTCATGCGGGCTTTAGCATGGGCTGTAGCCAACCTGATCATAGTCTCTAGAGCACGTGCTGTGACGGGCATTGTCTATAGCAAAGTTTAAAACCAAATCATTGAAATAAACAGGACATTACTAAAACTTACAATGGACAACAAATTCTCAGTGAGATCCCGGATACACACCCTTGCCAAGTCGTTATTGACTTGGTCGTGGCTTCTCAGTTTGGTGTACTCCTCGGCTATGTAGTCCGAAGCCTCCTGAGTCAGAACCGGTTTCACTAGCTTAGCCATATGGATATATTTTCTGATAAACTCCATGGTGACAATCCTTTCCCTGAAAGTCCAATTTTGGTCATGGGTTTTACGAAAACTATCCTTATTCCACCATCCATTTTGTTTAAACCTTTTACAGTTTGCCATTTCAGTTGGGTGCACTGATGAAAGACATTTTTGTATATGAAAGCAATGAAAATAATTTGGGCTTACTTTTTCTTTCTGTGGCCATGGAGGACATTGTCCTTTTTCTCATAGATCTGCAGCTCCTGCTCAGTGGCCTCAGTGATGTTTGGGTCCTCCGTGGCAAATACGTCCACTGTGCTTCCCAGTGGCATCGCTATTGTTGTACACAAAATCAGTCTTAGTATGTAGTACACCAAGAGACTTTATATTGCCAAATGGACAGAATTATAACCAACTGGTAGCCAAAACATGCATGCTAGTTTCTCAATATAGCAGAAAATTTGTTTGGATTTTATCATTATTTTATTTCGCTAAATTCGGGTATTGTCAATTCCCAACAAACTATTTATTTACTTATCACGTAGTTATCCAAAAGGGCAAAGGCTGATTTCACAGACACACATTAAGCCACTACTGCTTATGCAACGTACTTGGAAAGTTGGCTCATTCCTTCAAGTGCATTCAACTACCCTGTTTATGCAATCTAACAAATGCCTTTGATTGGCTAACCACTCTGGGTCAGGGAAGAAGGAATGGCATCCTTTCCCATGAGCAAGGCTGATTATGCCCTTTTAGACTCCTGGATCCAGAATCTATGGCATCAACATTCAAACTTACAGCAATAGGGTGAAAACTAATATTTGCACCAATTTCCTGTCCAGCAGGTCCTATTTATTTCCACCATGAAATAACAGCCTCACCTGCTCCTTCCTGCTCCCCTGGGGGTCTGTATCTGTGCATGCGCAACACATGCTCCGAAATCTCACGATCACTCTCTGAATCCATCTGATCCAGGACAATGAAGAGCAAATCAAATCGAGAGAGTAGGGAATCTTGCAGCCCAATGTTCTCCATAGGGGTTTTATACTGGTCATACTGGCATGAGCAAAGGGGAGACAAATACAGCCCATTTAAATATATCTAGTTATATGCCAAACTCTAACCAATTTATCTATGTGAAAGGAGAAGTAAATCACTGTAGATAAAAAAAAAAAAAAAAAAAAAAAAAGGTCGATAAAGCTCTACATAGCAAACAAGACTAACAAGAAGTTAGCATACCCTAAAGCTAACATACAATATCTTACCCTTCCATACACTGGGTTAGCAGCAGCCAACACACTACAGCGAGCATTCAGCCTGGCCTGGATCCCAGCTTTAGCTATGGTGACTCTCCCCTGTTCCATCACCTCATGGATGGCTGTGCGATCCATGTCAGACATTTTGTCAAACTCATCAATACACACAACCCCTCTGTCAGCAAGGACCATGGCACCTGCCTCTAACCGGCGCTCACCTGAGAGACAAGCATCGAGAAGCTGGCAAAAGTATACAACGGTTTAAAGACTTTAAAGTCATTTTCCTGGTAAACTCATTTTTTCCATTTTTACCCATTGGAAACATTAGTCGACAACAGCCTACACTTATACTGTGCGTTAGTCACCTGTCTCTTGATCAGTGGTAACCGCAGCAGTTAGACCCACCCCAGACGAGCCTCGTCCGGTGGTAGGAATGGCTCTTGGTGCTGTGAACAAGACGTACCTCAGCAACTGAGATTTGGCAACTGATGGGTCACCTATAAAACAAAAAACAAAGCATTGATGCACTAGTTTGTGAAGATTACAATAGGTACATTACCATCCCAATGTTTTATGTACATTTAAGTTAAGGAATTACACATATATGCAAGTATATTACACTAAACAAGGAAGGTAGAACAATCTGATCAAGCTCCATTGAGGTTTACTTGTGCATCAATTCAAAAGTCATAAAAAAAATTGATGACTTCATACGAGCCTAACCTATAAGCAGGATGTTGATGTCGCCTCTGATTCGAGTGCCATTCTCTAGGTTGGTCTCATTTCCTCCCAGCAGCAGACAGAGGATGGCTTTCTTTATGTATTCATGGCCATGGATGCTGGGAGCTAGCGATCGACTTAGGTACTCAAAGACATCCTGAACACACACACACACACACACACACACACACACACACACACACACACACACACACGAAAATCAAGCTTAGATGGATAAGGCAGAGCACCGATATTGACCACTAGAGTAAATCCACATAAATCTGCAAGGTCCTTTGCTGCTTACTTTAGAGTGAGTTTTGCAGAATTTTTTGATCTTGGCAACATCATCAGCAGAAAATGTGGGAACAATTTCTTTGCTCATCAGCTTGACATTGTTGGCTAACAGTATAGTTCTGCACAAAACAGACATTTAACCTAAAGCTGCAAAACCTCCAAGACTGAGAGATTAACAAGAAACACTGGCAGCAGTTCAATTAATAAACCTTCACATACCTGAATGTTCCTGAGGTAAATCCTCCTTGTTTAGCAGGTAAACACCGGTACACACCAACTATCTGTACACGATCTCCTGGCTTAACTTTATCTACAAGATCATCATCAGAAATTATGTCAACCGAGCGGGGAAGCTGCCCAGCAGGAGCTTTCTCTGGCATCTCCTGGATGGTCAGAGTCTGGTGATCCTTATAGCAGCACAACCCAAACTCTGTTTCCAATGGATTATTCTCATCATCCTATATATGCGTGCGCACACACAGCAAAAAAGCATAAATTTTAAAACAACATTAGCAGGCTTTGTTCACCGCTAGCATTAGACACACACCTTGGTGGGGTAGATGGCACTTGAAGGGAATGCATCCAGTGAAGTCAGATCAGTATATTTCCTTTCCAAGGTTTTCTTAGTGGCAGGACAGTAATGGACACTGCGCATGATCTTTGGCCTGACCAGTGAACCTGTAACAATTGAACAAACCCACTCAGATTTTTGAAAGTTACTATATTTACATAAAGAAACCTGTGGAAATAAGAGACACATGGAAATATAAAATTAGCAAACACATTTACTTACACTTGGTAACAATGCCCTCCACACAAACAAGATTTCCCAGAAACCGGGCACTAAGAGTGCGAGGGGAGACATGTTTATTCCCAAAGCTGCCCTCAAAACCAACATGAAACTCATCAAACTGTTTGGCATACGTTGCATCAATGGAGGCCACCAAGTCCTTCAGAGCTCTCTGGAATGCAACCAGCTCATTGAAGGCATTCTTCAGAAGTCTGTTGAAAACACAAAATCAATACTATTCTATTGTTTATAACTCCAAGACAAAATGTTAGCCAACCAAAGAAGAAAACAGGCATTTAACCAAAAACTATCAATGACTGACGTATGGCTATTAGCAGGAAACATTGGCAGCAACCCAACCAATAAAGTCACATTACATTATCTATTCTCACAAAACCTATGCAGGGTCACTGACTCTTTGGCTCGCTTTTCATTCCTTCGCCGCACGTCATTAATGTTGATGATGAGCCGAGACTGTCCCTCAGACACCATACTTCTGACTTTCTCATGATACACACCCTGGTCTTGCTGTGAAGACAGTCAAGCAAAGTCAGATCTGTTATCTGATTAAAGTGTAGGACATTGCAAACATTCATTGTTTCAGTAAAGCAACCACCACAAAGAAAGATGTAGAGAAGAGATACAACTGTCCATGGTGGTCTAATGGGTGTTTTTTTTTTTAATCAAAAGTGAAGAAAATGAGAACAAAATTTCTGGAGTGCTCACATCATCATCCAAAAAGTCCAAGTATTCTCTCTGTGCCTCACGTAGCTCAAGATCCTCAAAGCCACCATCCATTTTCCCACAATACTACACCTCCAGAAGATTAAAAACACTTGGCTCAGTACCAGTCCTCCACCAACATCAGCTTTAAATTTAAAGGTAGAAGTTATTTCCTAAATGTTTCTTGTTGTATTCAAGTCATATGTAGACACAATACGAATACTTACAGAAGTACAGCTCACACAATACACGATTTAGCACTTCTTTACTACACAAAGAGAGAGACACCATTTTAGACTGCAGGAAATGCTGGAGTTTGCACGTCTGGGAAGCAATCATCTGGCTAATTGGGCAATTAACTGGGAATGGGCAATGGCATGAATGTTCTTTCAATCCAGTTCCAAGAATACCAAAGTTTATGTCTATGTGATATATAAGGAGGAATATTTCAAATTTTTTCCCTGTGAAAACTGAAAGCACGTGCACAAGACTAATATTTGAAGGTCTTGTTTGGTTTGTAGTATTGTTACAATATTGTAGGCAACAGATTTGACATATATCATAGTTTCCTAGCATGCTTGCTTGAGATGTAATAAAGGTTACAGCAAATTAATTTTATAAAGATGATTATTAAAAGGAAATGCCAAGATTGATACTGATTGATATTCCAGTATTGACCCTAATGTCAATATATCAGTATTTTATATTATGTTGTCATATATAGGTAAGTGCCCTTTTTTCAATAGCCTACAAATGTCCCAGAGAAGGAAGTCATTCATTCATTCATTCATTCATTCCAGGACACCATGTACACATATACAGTATTTACACACTAATTCATACTTAGGGTTGATTTAGTGTAGCCCATCCACCCACTAGCATACAGAGGTAGACAAAGTACTGAGAAATTATACTTAAGTGAAAGTATAGATAATGTGTCAAAATCTTACTCAATTAAAAGTGGAAGTATCCAGCCAAAAATGTACTAAAGTGAAAGTACTTTTAAATTCACTCGAGCATTAAGATGTAAAAAAATCAACATTTTTAACTGATGAAATCAAGTTGATGCCATGTTTTCATGTGAAAAGTAACTACTATCTAAAACTGTTAGAAGATGATTTTTGTTTTATAGCAACTACGCCATTTTGCATGAAAACACTGTTCAATCTCTGTAAGTTTGCAATATTTACCGTTAGCTACAATTTGACTCACTGACTAGCCAATTATGTTGGCTACTGGTATCAGTAATAATCTAACTTGGCATTAGTAAAGAAAACAGGCTAACGTAGTTAAATATAACAAGTTCATCTTAGCAAATTAGTGAAAACTACCTCAGCATGCTTTTTTCACATTAGATAGAGGCCATGCCTACTAGGGAGGCAAAGGAGACGTCTCATTTTATGAGTCTTTGCTTACTCCAGCTTATTAAAACGTTTACTCAGGTAGGGCCAGGGCTCTCACCCTCAAGTTCAACACTGCAACCCGGTGGCTTATCCATATTTAGATGCACACTGATTCATACAGTGTTAACTACATTGTGTAGCATGAGAAGGTCAGGGCTTGCATTCTTATTCTTTTTTTATACACTGATGGACTTGATTGGTTGCTAAACTGAAATGATTGGATGCTAAACTAAGCCCATATTATTTGATGTATAGCATACAGTCATTGGCTGGATGAGAAAAGAAGAGACCTTCGAGAATTGTGACGAGTACTTTGGACGTCTAAATAAAATGTAAGGAGTAAAAAGTATTTTTTCTTGGAAATTTCTTAATTAAGTAAGAGTGCAAGTATTCAGTTTCAATAAAACTCAAGTAAAGTATCCATCCATTCTCTGTACCACTTATCCTACAGAGGGTTGCAGGGAGCCCGGAGCCTATCCCAGGAAACTCGGGGCACAAGACAGGGGACACCCTAGACACCCATCACAGAGTACAATCGCACACACACACTCACTACAGACAATTTAGAGACACCAATCAGCCTACAATGCAGGGAGGAAACCGGAGTACCAGGAGGAAACACCAGAAGCATGGGGAGAACAAGCAAGGCAATTTGAACCCTCAACCTTGGAGGTGTGAGGCAACAATGCTAGCCACTAAGCCACCATGCCAACATGGGGTAAACATGAACAGGATGTAAACACAGAGGGTAACCAGGGCTCGGGATAAAACAGGGAACCCTGGAGCTGTGAGACTGCAAAGCTAAACGCTGCACCACCGTGCGACCTCAAGGGAAGTCAAGCATCTAAAAAAAGAATCTAGTGAATCAGAATTTAGTTCATTTTACTGAATTCCAAACAGAATAAGTTTTATTACATAAATGTTATATGTGTTGGAATGACTGGCTTCGTAGTCACTATGATGATATTCACCAAACACTGCATGACATTTAACCCTGACAGGAATTAGCCATCAGAGTGGTAGGCATAATGAGATTGTGAGATTTATTCAGTGGTGTAAGTGATTTCAACACAAACATGCTGGCATATAAACGACCTCATCTCTTCCTTCACAGCATTCCTATCACCTCAGCAACTGCTTTTCTTTCCCCAGCTATAACAATTGAATGGGAATAAAAGACAGCACAAAGACATCATGACGACTTCACTGAAACAATTTAGACTGCGTGTAAATTTTCAAATGACTGACTCTTGGCCCTAGGGTGAGCGAAACTCCGCTATTTAAAACCTTTAAAAAAAAAAAACCCAAAAAACATGAAGTGCATACTCTCATCAACCAAACCGCGAGCGCGAGCTTATATAGCGCCACAACCTAAGCCCCGCCCCTTCTCCAGGTGTGAATCTCAGCACGTGACCGAGACTCAGAAGCGGTCTCGGGGTTTTCACGGAAGGCAGCAGAACAAAATTCCTCCAACATAAACCTGGAGTTTTGGGATTATAACACGAAACAAATGACCGTATCATCGTCCTAGCTAGTAAGTTGTACTTTCCTGCACTTGTTTAACTAAAGTATCGCATGTATTTTGTGTATTTTGTGTAAACTGATATATGTAACGTGACTTGGTAAGGTGACTTGAGGTTTTGGCCCAAGAGAAACATTAAGTGCAGGACCGAGCGTTAACTTTTTTTTTTATTTTTGTGAAAAAAGTGCGACCTGAAGGCTTGACATTCTGGTTCCCCGCTGTGTGTTTTAGCCATGAGTGAGGCCAGAAGCCACCGAGAGCGCAGGGAGAGACACGGAGGGGGCTACAGAGAGAGTCAACAACAACAGCGGACGCGACCGTCCTCCAGCAGCAGGTGGGTAAATCCACAAGCACACACTCTTACACTTATACTTTAATGTGACATTTTTACATCAATATCCACCTAACACTTCATACCGAGCTCATTTTTCGCCAGTTTGCCAGCTTCTTTACATCCTTGGATAATTATTTTAGAAAATGAGTTCCAGGAAGTATACAAAATCCTCCCCATTTCCTCATCCTTGATCCTATCAGACAAAATATGGGACTTTGTAACACACAGTAGCATTTTTTTTCTTTTTTGGAATACAAATGTGTAAAAAGCAATTTCATGATGCTTGTTTGCATCATATCATTTCTGTGTTTCTATCGTACCGTTTCTGATGCTTCTCAAATAACTTATTTTCCACCAGACCATCTACTAGGACCCAGTACAGCAGCAGAAACCAGTCATCCCATTCCCAGTATGGGAGAAGGTCAACTTCAGAAGAAGTGCATGGATCAAAGTGTGCACACATTTGCTCCAGGAGGGGTGTGTATCTGGAAATGAAGTGTGGATTGGCAGTAGAGATGGACAGTAATGATACACAATGCGTATCGCAGTATTTTGTAAAAAGGTTTTATGAAAACTGAGATTTTTACTTTGATTTTTTACTGAGATTTTAACTTGCTGTTTAACTGGGAAAAGTGAACTAATCCATCCAATGTTGTATCTTCCAATTAGTTCCTACTGCGATTAAAAATGGGAACCTGGCAATATTTACAAAACTCAGAAAATTGCAACACAATAGTAATATATCACAATATCATATCAACAGAAAGGTTGCCACTACCAGTAAATTTTTTGAGCTCATGTTACTTATTTTCATTTAATATATTATCCAGTAAGCAAAGCTGTGAACGAGTTGATGTTTAAAGCACAGGTAGTTTGTTTTCTATGCCATAACCACACCCTGTGATACTGCATATGTTTCCTTTTTCTCTTAAGCTGGTTTGACTGGTTGCGTGCTCTCAGGTTACAGCAGACCGATTTTAATATAATAGTTGATCTATAACGCCACTCTCCAACACATCCAAACTTTCCTTTACTATTATTTGTATTGCTAGGTTTATTGGATACAAATCATTATTTTGCTATTTTTGTTTATCTGAAAGATATATATTCTCATTTGCAAGTTTGTATTTTTTTTTAACCTTTGTGTTTTTCAGGTATTGTGCTGATGTGCGCATTTCTGAGCAACCTGTTGGTGTTGTTCTGTGTCGTGGCCGCTTACGTGACGCTGTCAGGCATGTCGGTTGCGAATTTTGGAGGTGGAAGTTTCGTCGACGTTGTCATCCCGTTTGAAGGGACAGAGCTTCAGAAGGTGCGTGAACTTGACATGCAGTTTTCGCAAATGAGAGCTCCTGGAATCTATGGCGGCCTGGCTTTCAGCATCACCTTCGGCGTGCTCTCGCTCTTGTTTGTCATGTCAGGCAACAAGCCTGCCCATGTGCTTTCACGGAAGCTCCTGATTGGTCAGTTTGCATTCCAGGTGATTGGAGCAGTGGCGTATGTCACTGCAGTGGGCCTGTATCTACATTTTGTGATCAAGGTGAACTCGACGGATGTGTGTTTAATGCGTGAACGACTTTACGCACGTAACGGACAGACTTGGATGAACTGTAGTGTGAGTGGTGCGGATGCAGCTGTGGCAATGTTTGGAATCATAACGGCCATTTTGTATGCCGTGGGAGCCTTTTTTACTGCTAGAACAATTCAACATGTGAACCAGTACAATAAGGAGCGTGTCCGTTATGAAGCAGAGAGACCTAAACGACCACACAGTACCCAGGACAGTACCCGCCAGTCAGGCATCTCTATCTGAGCTTCAGACGAAAAATGATACTAGATGGATATAATGTTTGTTGTTGTTTTTTAACATTTTATAACAACCATACGATGAACTGATTAAGCACAATGTAGTAATATCTTTTCTTAACAATCTACTTCTATAAGCTGTATTTGTCTAGACAAAAAATGTGAATCAGTAACGAAGTGTATTAAAAATGTAAATATGTTAAAGTAAATGTTAGTTGTTAGAATTTATGTTCATTAGATCTTAAATTCTCTTGTTATTAAGAATTCTGCTGGGTTGCTTTATACCCTTTTAATGTTGTAGCCAGCAGGAGGCAGCATACACTTGTTCTTTACACTGGTTTGAATACTTAAATGTTTTTATTTTTTCAACCTGATGTCTAGCCATGACTGCCTAATATCTATTTTAGAGTAGGGGTTCTTAAACTTTTTGCAGCCAGGGACCCTTTCACCTGTTAAATAAATGAATACAATCAATTAAACAGTATAACAATGAATAAATATAGTTTTATGAACACAATCCAACCATGCAAATGTTAGGCTCATTATTTAAATGTGTAGAGTGTTTAATCTGTATATTTATTCCTGAACTTTCCATCACATCTAAGTTGACACTTGACTGTTTTTGGGTTGTTTGGGGTTGAATTAATCCCATTCAGTTGAAGTGACCAGTCTAATTACTATAATAGTTCTATTATATAAGAACACCATGTTCAAAATCCAGTGGACATCTTTCCGTAAAAAAATGGAGGATATTATAGCAGCAACAGGGGTACCAACTCTCCTGAGATTATGGGATATAGAGTAGGTGTGATGATGAGGTGTCGACATACTTTTGACCATATAGTGTAAGCTTTGTGATATCCCTGGGCAATAAGACAGAAGCTGAGGCACTTCAGGTGGAAACTGAGACAGTGTGTTTAGTTTTAGCTACTAGTTGTTAACCAATTGTTAGAGTTGCTGTTATTCCCGGTAAAGAATTTGGGACAGCTGAAATTCTCAGGCACGCAAGTTTGCTTGTTCTTTTTACTGATGGATTCAGAGAAAAGTGAGCAGCGCATGCACAAATTGGTAGCACGAACTTTCTTCACTGGGATCTTAACATTCAAATGAAGAGTGACTAGCAATATCTGCATCATTTCCAATGTGTGCACAGGGAGACTATTAAAACTGATCACATTTGTGATCTAACTCACTAACATTATTATAAGAATAGAATTAGCTTCTGCAATGTCTACAAAGTGACAGTTTCTACTTTTTAAAGAACTATTGTATACAAATAAATTTAATTAAATTGCGTCTCTGCTGTTAACCATCTGCTCCTGAAACCTCCAGCCACATGACTGAATTATACACGTTTACTATCGTGGGCTGAAAAATGAATGAATGCGTTCCACGAATTATGTGTTTCACATATTTCCATTAGACTTCCATTATAAGCGAGTGTTCAGTAAAGTGCTTTTCTGTTTTTCTGCACGCAAGTAATCCTTTAAGGATTTACCTCACCATATTTTTCATTCATGGACCATTTTCTCTGTATGAAACATATCACTAATCACTAATTATAGCTGTTGTCCATCCATCCATCCATCCATCCACCCATCCATCTTCTGTACCGCTTATACTGCACAGGGTCGCGGGGAGCCTGGAGCCTCCAGGCACAAGGCAGGGGACAGACTTGTATAGCCGTTGTATCATTTCAAAGACAAAATCAAATAGAAAATCAAAGATTCAGCCAAATCCACATACAATACGATGAACTTTATAAATATTAAAGCTTATTTAAACCAACCAACCAGAAGTCATTTTAAAATGTTTGGATACTTTTTGTAGTCAAGATACAGTCTCAACCTCTCAGGGGATCCGCCTGCACGACACAGAACAGCTGATATCATTTGTATACTTTTCTGGCCACAAGCTTCATGACACTGAAGATTGCCACCAGATTGGCTCTCAGGACTTTCACGTGTGTGTGCCAGATTTCAGCGGGAAACCAGGCTTTTGGACGCTGCAACATAATGAGATTTGGACTCAAAAACCTTCATGGAATCCTGTTTTTATTGAGTTCATTGAGTGAATGAACAAGATTTTCTTGTTCTGTGAAAGTAAAGTGAAAGTTCTGGGGCGCATATTTTATTAAAATGTACCAGATCCTTTAGCAAAGCTACACTATATGGCCAAAAGTATGTAGACACCTGACCATGACACCCATATGTGCTTGCTGAACATCCCATTCCAAAACCATGGATATTATTATGGAGTTAGTCCACTCTTTGCTGTTATAATAACCTCCACTCTTCTGGGAAGGCTTTCTACTAGATTATGGAGCGTGGCTGTGGGGATTTGTAATCATTTGAGAGCATTACTGATATTGGGTGAGTAGGTCTGGGGTGCAGTTAAGGGAAATCGCAATGTTACAACATACAAAGACATTCTAAACAATTGTGTGCTTCCAACTTTGTGGCAACGGTTTGTGGAAGAACCACATATGAGTGTGATGGTCAGGTGTCCACATAGTGTAGGTGTAGCTTATAGGACAGAAGACATTTAGATAGCAATAAATTCTGACTGTACACTACATGTCTCTGCTGTGGGTCCCGGAGGGCTAGTGGTTAGGCCTCAACGCTCTCGCCAGCCAGTGGGGTTACACAAGACTGTGCACTCCCAGTGCCAGTCCCAAGCCCGGATAGAATTGGGGAGGGCTGCGTCAGGAAGGGCATGTGGCATAAAAAAAAAAAAAAACTGTGCCAAATCAAATGTGCAGCCGAAAGAAGAACAACAACACTACATGTCTCTCCTAACAACAAAAAAAGAGCAACCACTGCTTATACCTGGTGAAATGAAATCTGTTGGAAGTCATTTTTTATAAACTGTGTAACAGTTTTGAACACACGATAGTTCTTTTTTTTCTTAAACTCATGTTCATAATTTATATAAATGACAATATTTCAAATTTCACTGCTGCTTCAAAATACAGTACTGAACAATGCAGAAATATTTCTTGTTGCATCATTTCTGCATTGTTCAGTACTGTATTTTGAAGCAGCAGTGAAATTTGAAATATTGTCATTTATATAAATATGAACATGAGTTTAGTCAGGAGGACCTCAAAAGATAGGTAATATTTAACTTTATGACCCAGCTACAAAAAGATCTTTGTTTGCCACAGTGCCATGTTTTCCACTGGGTACAATAAAGCTTCTTCTATTCTCACAATCACTCATATCTCCTTCTACAGGTTATACCTCAGCACCACTTGATACTTGACAGATTTTGTGCAAATGATTTTTTTTCGACCATACTGTATGTGCACCTGCTGAATGATGAAATGTCATATGAATAAAATAAAATATTTAGCGCTAGAGCAGTGCACACTGTATTCCTTTTATTGTATGACTCAGAGTATGGTCTGTATAATAGGCAAGGGGTGTGTCCCTTAATCTTGACTTCTTTGCTTTAGTCATGCTTACTGAGAACAAGTGCTGACAACTGAAGAACCTGCGCACATACAGAAAGCTGGCCAAAGTGCATGTGAGCTGTATCATGCGGCGTGCAGAGCGTGTTCCTCTTTTTGTCCTCATCTCCCCTTCTTGCTTTTCCTCTTCATTTGTCACCTATACTGGCTGAATACAGTGGATGTTCCTGTAGGACTGCACACCCTGTAATCCCATTGTCCAGGTAAGCTCTATGTATTTAGCCAGGAATCTGAACTTTGTTCTATATGCAACATTGTTATCATCCAAACAAGTCTCCAGTAATGTTGGAAGATAATGTGATGATATAAGTGTTGATGAATATATGCATTAAACAGTAACCAGTGCGAACACACTAATGAGAGAGGAGTGCTTATGTACAGCAAATGAAAACATATGGTTTCTTTCAACTTTAAAGTGAAACCAATCTTACATTAATGAGCTGCAGTCCCTTACTCTGGAGACGAAAATGACAGTGAGGAAAGAAAATAAAACATTTGAAACATTTGACCATTTGACCAAATGATCGTTTTAGACGGTCTTTTCTTTCCTGTGTTCTCATAAGGTGTGACTGGTCTGTAGCCGAGGTGAACTGTGTATGTATTTCACTACAGACACGTTATGACTGTAGTGTTATACTTTATGACATATTTCATATCATAATTCAGAATGTGTGTAAGGATGTGTTTTCAAGTAAGTTCTATAGTTATACATAATGGTCTGCTTTTAATGAATTTAAAAAACAAGAATGTGTACGGTAAGAATTTGTGTTTCTTTTATGAGGGTATGATGTTCAATAGGTCATTAAATTTATTGCTTTATTTCTTCACATCTATTAAAGTGTCTTTCCTATGAAATCTGGCACAGATATTTTTATAAAGATTGTGTGAGGATAAAGATAAAATGGTAGCAATGTTCAACCCAGGAAGCATCATAAATTGTTCTTTTTTTTTTTTCTCGCTTCAAGCTTAGCTTTAGCCATGACCTGAGGAAACAGCTCAGTAAAACTGCAGGTGCTATAGTTTATATGAATAAGCCTTGCAGTACTTGCAGTATTGAGAAGGATCCACCACTTAAATGATGCCTTCAATGAGGCCCACATTACCCACAATGCCTTTTTGACTACCTGCTGATAGTGGCATGAATGGGAAGCTTTGCTTTATCTCCGCCCAAAGAGACTGATGCAGCAGCACTTTATTCCTTTAGTCTGTCTTGCTCTCTTATCTCTTCATCTGTTCACTCAGCTGAAGTATTAGCGGTATTAGCATGAAAGATTGTTAAGTCGTAGATTGCTAACTAGCTGAACTTAAGCTGTAACTCAGTACAACTGTGTTGTATATGTGCATTGCATTCTGGAACCTTAAATCCAACATTTGTTGTTTCCCCTATTCCACACTGGATTTCTCATAATACATTAAATGTCACTGAAAAATGGTGAGTGAGAAAAGAAGCTCTTGATCTTTTGTGTTTTGGAGCTAACAGTGAAACCTGATTTACTATGACTTATGTTTGAGATTGCTGAAAATGTTTAACCAATCTTCAGCTGTCCAGTTTTGGTGAGCCTGTGCCCACTGTAGCCTCAGATTCCTGTTTGTGACTGAATGGATTGGAGCCCGATGTCGTCTGCTGATGTTGTAGCCCATCCACTTCAAGGATCAGTGTGTTGTGCATTCTGAGATGCTTTTCGGATTATCACGATTGCAAAGAGTGGTTATTTGAGTTACTGTAGCCTTCCTGTTAGCTGGAAGCAGTCAGGCCATTCTCCTCTGACCTCTCTTATCAACAAGGTGTTTCATCCTGTAGAACTTCTGCTCATTGGAGGTTTTTTGCACCCTTCTGTGTAAACTCAATAGACTGTTATCTGTGAAAATCCTGGGAGATCAGCAGTTTCTGAAATACTCAAACCAGCCCATCTGGCACCAAATCCATGCCACATTCGAAATCCCTTAGATATTTAGACATTCTTTCTCCATTCTGAAGCTCTTGATCTGTATCTGCCACATGACTGGCTGATTGGATAATTGCATGAATGGACAGGTGTACAGGTGTTCCTAATAAAGTGGTCAGTGAATGTATTTAACGTGTTTCAGGGTGGAGTTTTCGTTTAACTATGTATTAACCTTTTTGTTTATCACATGGAGCCACTCAACAGATCCTGTTATTCTTATTCTTCTTCTTATTATTATTATAGAGCAGTGCAATGATGGCAGAAGGATGTGAATTTGACCTGAACTACATCACAGAACGCATCATTGCTGTATCCTTCAATCAGACATGCCCAGAGAAGACCTACTTGCACAACTTATGCAACATCACACAGATGTTGCAGTCCAAACACTCAGACAATTACATGGTGAGGACAAACAGTTTTATACAAACACAGCATTTTTTAATGAATGCATCTACATTAACTTTTAGAGTGTATAAAAGGCCAAATATTTGCTGCATTCACTAATAGAGTCAGTGTAAGAGTCAATGTTATAAAAAAGTCTTGTGTTTTTCCTGATGGCAGGTTATTAACCTCTCGGAACCCAGGGAAGAGCTAAGGAGGATAAACGTCAGGGTAAAGTCTACAATTCAGAAAGTTGGCAAGATATATTTAAAACCTGGTCACTACATGACCATGTGTCTCTTTCATTTATATACGTGTGTTCTCTCAGGTACTGGATGTTGGCTGGCCTGAACAGCATGCTCCATCCCTACATCTACTGTGTTCTGTGTGTAAAAGCATGGAGAACTGGCTCAGCACACATAGCGAGCATGTCCTCCTGCTACACTGCAGGGTAAACCCTCAGCCCATCTTTTCATTCCCTCCATATCCCTCTCTTCCAGGCCTTGTTGGCAATCATCCCTAGTTATCATTAATATTCCACAGATTTCGCTGAATGTTCTCTCATGGACGCCTTCTATCCTTCCTAATGCAGTAGGGTCCAAAAGGCTGAATCCACAACCAAATGCACTTTTTATTACCTGCTCTTATGTTATTGCTTACTCAAGGCAGTAGCGATGCTAGCACAGTGCAAAGGCAACAGTTAGCGATTTGTGTTAGCATCACAGAGGTGATTCCATTTGAATGAAATGGCTACACAGTTTCCAAAATATGTTTCATTAATAAGTTTCAATTGTATTGGTAAAGCACTTTTAACCATAAACACAACTGTCACAAAGCAGCTTTCTGGATATAGAGTTAGATCCATAATGAGCAAGACTCCAAAGGGAACCGATCTTCTCCTGGGTGACATGGAGAGAGAGACAGTGTACTTCTATGATACACTGTTAAGTATGCTGAGTCACATATACATTCTTTCATTGCTTCTTTAATAGGGTACAAAAGACCGGGTAGGAGTAGTCATTTCATCCTACATCAACCTTCCTAGCATCTCGAGCAGGTAAAACTAACATTACACAATTCCAAGCTGTCGTGTACACTAGCAAGTCTTAAACTACAAACACATTTTAAGCAATTAGAATGATATAGACTAAGCATTTTACACACAGCTGAGAGTGTAATAAATAGGAGTAGAACAAGTACTGATAAATAATATTTAAGTGAAAGTATAGATAATGTGTCAAAATCTTACTCAATTAAAAGTATCCAGACAAAAAGTGTACTCATTTGAAAGTCAAAAAGTTGCTATTTTCAAATTTATGGTATAGGCCCTTATCCAAGGAAGCTTATATTTATCACTTTTTTTAAAAAATTCAACTGAGTAGTTGAAGGTTAAGGGCCGTGCTCAGGGGCCCAGCAGTGGTAGTACTAGGAACTCATGAACTCATGACCATCTGATTAGAAGGCCAACATCTTAACCACTGAGCTACCACTACCGTAAATATGCTAAATGTACTTGAGTATTAAAATGTGTAAAGTATCTAATTGATTAAATTAATGTCATATGGTCATGTGAAAAATACCATGTAAATAACCAATATTTACCATTAAATCAAATCTGACTTGCTGCCTAACCAATTATGTTAGCTGCTGGAATCAAAGCTAGTTTAACCTGGCATTAGCGATGAAAACAGGCCAACTTAGTTAAATATAGGCAGTTAATGTCTGCAAATTAGCAAAACTTACCTCAACATTCTTTTTCACTTAGAAGCGGTCATGCCTTCTAGCGAGGCAAAAAAGACACCTCATTTTATATGAGTCAGCGTACTGAAATATTTTACTGAGGCAGGGCCAGGAGCGCTTATCCTCAAGTTCCACACTGCAGTCCGTTGGCTCATCCATATTCACACACACCGATAGCTATAGCACAAAATAGTTTTTTTTCTACATAGATGTACTTCATTGGATGCTAAACTGAAATGGTTGGGTGTTAAACTGAGACTACTGATTTGGCATAGTATAACTTACAGTTATTGGCTGGATGAGAGAAGAAGAGACTGTAATGAATTAAAATGAATTAATGAGTACTTTGAAAGTCTAAATGAAAATGTAATAAGTAAAAGTTTTTTTTTCTTGGAAATATAAATGTAATTAAGTAAGAGTACAAGTATTCACATATAGTAACAAAGTACAACTATTTTCCACCCTTGATATACATATAAATACATATTGTAAACACTGTATTGAATCGTTGTTTATAATAAGAAAAGAGGGATTGAGAGGTCAGGTATGACTTAATGCTAACAGGCTACTTGGATGAACTTTGAGCCACAGTTTTGTTTTGTTTGTGGGAGGGTTGCCACGTGACATCCAAATGCCTGCTCTTTGCCAGTTTTGAAGCTACATGAAAGCTCAATAACACACAACATTAAACTGATATATGATATATACTGTACTACTGCATTAGCTATACGAGATCCCAAACGATCACCTAGCTACCTGTATGCACATCTACAGTATCTACTGTATCTGTTGATTTCTCATTGTTAATACTATGTAATTGACCTTTCCATCTCTCTCTCTCACTCTCTCTCCCTCTCTCTCTCTCTTTCTCAGTGAAGAGAAGGCTTTAGACTGCTACGCCATGAAACGGTTCTACAGTGATAAGATGGCTTCCCTTATGACTCCATCTCAGAAAAGGCAAACATTTTCTCTCTAATTTCACACAGGCATTTTTACAGTGGAGCAATACTCTAAGTTTCATTAAAAAAAAAGAAAGAAACAGGAAGCTTCTTACAACAGCAGATCAGTCACAAGAGCAAAGGGTTATAAGGGGGGAATGTCCGAAATGTGATTTGAGGTCAGATCATAAGGATATGACAGAGAACATTCATTCTACTATTTCTACTTCCTTTTTCTGTAATATACTGATTGACCCTTTAGCTTTCAGTCTAAGAGTGCAAATGCAAGAGGCTGCATGCTCTGATATAAGTTCAAAAGCTTCCCTTGACGAATGTTTTATAGTGATCTTGTAATAACAGTATAAGTATTCTGTAATAACTCATCCACCTGTAGCTTATATAGCTGCCTCTAAACATCTTTTGCATATTGCACATTTTATTTGTATGGCATATAAAACGTGTACCACAGTGCTGTTGAGTTCTAGTTGAACAGCTGTTTTTCTATAACAGCATGGCTGAGACAGTAGTCCAGCTTCAAGGCAAATCACTTTTTAAAAAAAAATTAATTCACTCATTCTAAAACTTCTAATACAAAGTTTTCTGTGACAAGATGCTTAGCATTTTTGGAAGGAGTCTCCAGTGTCAGCTCTTTGTATCAAACAGATGTAAGGCTGTTCCTTTCCGTTTTTTGACATGGAAAAGTCATCAGGACAGAGAGATTTGTGGTTTCTCAAGACAGAGAAAAGAGGATGCTGAGGGAATGACCGGTTATAGCTGTTCTGTAAGTGAGAACAGGAACTAAATTATTTTGCGAATCTTCCACAACATTAAACATAACTATAAATGAATGAAATAATGTGTTATTCTTAAATAAATTAAAAATGGTTAATGTTGGCAAATCACTGTGGTATAAGAGGAATCTTGGGATGTGCTGCTATAGGAAAATAATCAACTTTGGGGTGGTAACAGGAAAACTAAACAGTGACTAAAGTGACATCTACATATAGACATTAGTAAATAAGGTGGAAAATATGCACATGTAATTATCATGATGCTTGTGCAGTAGTACGATATACAGTATAACAGAAGAGCAACTGTTCTTTAGGTGACTAAGAATGCTAATGAAGGATGTGATCAGACTGTCAGCAAGAACAGTCATTCCACAACTGCGCAGAGAGGGACATTAGAGCCGGGTTGCAGTGCATAAACCTCTCATTACAAAAACGAATGCACATTTGAGAGATCAGTAGTGCAAAAAAAATCACAGGGAACTCTACTGACATGCAGAAACAGTGCAGGCCTGACTCCTGGGCTGTGTTATACTGTAGGGGGTAGTTTTCTGCCATGGCTTAGGATCCACTTGTCCACTTAGAGCACATGCCTTGTTTCATTCGGTCCATGCAAACTTGCGAAAAAAACAACAACTTCTACTCAGCGTTTTAACAGATCCATAACATAGCCACTGCCCATGTTCGGCACACGCCACTGTACAGTGTGAATATGCTCGCACCTCACAGCTCTGAAATGCTAGTTAAAACTAACGCCCTAAAACCAAAGATCTGCTGCACTTAAAGTCAGACTTAAAATTATTTAGAAACACGTCCACCGTGATTCAGTGATTGACTCCAAATCAAATAAAACCCTCAGAGATATGATCTGTTGAAAAATGAAAAACCGATGGAGTGCAAAGACAAGACAGATGGGAGACTAAGGACATTTATAAACAGTATATACTGTTATATGACTATTGTGTGATTTATGTGTTCATTATATGCTTATCATTATATTATATGACATAAGCTTATATGGTTGTATGACTAATGTTTTTTACTAGTTGATTAGTTATATATAAAATTAAAAAAGAGTAGAGGACTAGCCGACTTTCAGTTGTCTTTTCCATAGTTAAGGCAAGAACCAGTTAGCGCAGTGCACTTCATACAACCTGATATCAAAGTAAAAATGCTCAATTTTCAGCGAAGAAAAAAAAAAAACGTTCCCAGTGTAGCCTTTCATAATGTTCACTGGAATGTAGAAATCATTTAATCTAGTCTGAAATATTACATTTATGCTGTTTTAGACACACTATTATCACCAAATAGTGCATATATTTTAATGTTTTCTGTTAGCCCCTCTTTTCCCTAAAATCATCCTATTCTACTTTTAGAGTCAGGGATTAATCAATAGAATAGATAATAATACATTTTTAATTAATAGCTTTAGTTTATGGCTATACTGTAAGCTCACAGAAATACTGATGTGGCCCGGGCAGAATTTGTCTTAGAGGAAAGGGTCACTGCAAATCAATACAAGGTTATTCTACAAGGTTATCAGCTTTATCGCATGATGAAACATTTCTATCTTGATGGGAGTGGTCTCTTACAGAATAACTCCACCCCCATCCACAGGGCACAAGGGCTCACTGAATGGCCTGACGAGGATGAAAATGATGTAAATCATATGCTATGGCATTCATAATCACTTGATCTCAGCCCAGTTGAACACCTGTGGGAAATTTTGGTCTGTCATGTTTTTCACCATCATCATCAAAATATGAACTGAGGGAATAACTTCTAGAAGAATGTTGTTCCATCCCTCCAGTACAGCTCCAGAGACTGTAGAACCTGTTGTGTCAGATATTTAATCTTTCTCCTTTTTTTAATGTTTCATCCAAAAAAAGTATTTTGTGTCATACATCTTAAGCATAATCCAGTCCCTTGTTTTTCTTAAGAAGCATCAGATATTTCAAAGCTTTTAACCTGTGTGTGCTTATACTGAAAGAATTTCATTGCGGTGCTATGGGGAGATTGAGGATAGTGTGTGTGATTCAGGTATGTGCAGATGTTTGGCAAGCTCCTGGCCCATCAGATAAAGATAAACTCCTCTCCTCTCCTCTTCCACTGCATCTCTCTGAAGCACATGCCAAACTTGCACCCCACAGGCAAGAGCTACACACACACACACACACACACACACAGCGAAGACACATCAAAATAACATATTAAATGCATTACTTTCTGAATCTTAAAGCATTTGTCTTTTTTAGTATGTGGACTGTTTGTGAGAGTATACCAAGACATGCAGCTGGTGTGCACAACAGGAATACAGTAAGATACATGCACATTACACAAAAAAATGACCACGTGTGGTGATGTGGCAATATCATTAAGTGTGTGTGACTCTCAGTCAGGTCTCTGTGGGGCAGACAGACAAAGTATATTTTGCACTGGAACCACCACAGCTTCTCAAAGGGGACATTCTGGTGAGCTAATGACATATTCTAGGTGGCCACTCACTCATTCATTGTTGATGTTTTGTAGCCTAAGTGTCACTGCATTATTAACCTTTCATTTGGCTTGTGTAAGTGGTAATTCATATTTTCTGCAGATTGTATGCTATCATAAGAACGTTGCAAAGAGGAGCAGAGAGGCTGTGTTTCGCATACAGTTCCACACAGGCGCTCTTCACGGACACCCTTCAGTCCTCCACAAAAAGGACCTTGATCTTGCAAACAAAGGTACACACACTGAGTAGTGGATGTCTGAAATCATGCACTTCAGAGAGGGAAAAGATAGTGAAATAGAAAATACCAAAAGAATACATTTTTAAAAGACCGTATGAATACCAAATATTATGCATTTTGTTTAGGAGCACCACATTTTAACATCAGCAGACGCTGGGACATACGCCAATGTCTTTATTTCATAATAAAAACGGCAGATGAGCAAATAGACATTTGTTCTAAGCTCGCCGATATCAACTGACACTCTCTGGAAGCCCTGCTCCTTCCATCCGTTTCACACTAGTAATGTTTTGGCTCATGCTCACAGTGCTTCAAAGATGCAGGTACCCCTTGCTGCAAAAAAATTAAAAATAAAAATAAATAAATAAATAAATTTTAAAAAATAGGGTGGAGTCAGACCTGATCCAGCTCCTCCTACTTTTGTGGAGTTGAGCCAAAAATCAAGGGGCTGGAAACAATTCAGTGTGTTTCAGTGATAAGTGTCTTTAATATGTTGTTTCATATTGTACAGTGTTGTTTGTGTTAGGGTTAGGGGTGTTAGGGGTGAGGGGTTATGGTTAGGCTTATAGGAGGAGTTGGATCAGATCCAGCTCCAGCTGCTGGACTTTTTTTCTGCAGCAAGGACTTGAACGATGCATTTGATGCAGTGTCCTTGCTTTCTGTCAAAGAAAATAGGAAATGTTTTGTGTTAACCAAACAAATCACATACTTAAGTACTACTCTAGAGTATTTCTGAACACTCTTGCAGTAACTGTCTCATACAATACAAACAAATGCAGAATAATAAAAAGACTCACACACTGTGCAATATTTTCCAGACGAATCATGTGTGGAGCCATGGACACATTTTGCACCTGTCAAATCATGCACAGCGTGTGTGTAGTACATAATAGACAGAACCAATGTGGCTACCTGTGACAGCATTAGAGAGTTTATCTGTGTTAGCTCTGTGCTCATCTACTATTAACACATTCATAGGGCAAGTATTGCAATGACAAACACGCAACACTACATGATTACAGGTTCAGGCAAATAGGTCCACTCAACTTCAGTTTAGTGAAAATGGTATATCATGAAGATACTGATACTGTTTTATGCCCATATTTTAAATAAGGGGTGATTAACGCAATGCCGCTATCTGTATCTGTATCTGTTTAGTGGTCCAAATATTCATACCTGTATCTGTATTTTGATTTAAACTTGAAATGGACGTGGCCCAAACCAGAAGGGAATATGCCTCTGGAAACACTGAAAAAAAACAAAACAGAGCTAGAAATGCCAGCACTGTCAGCATGTCATAAATAAATTCTGTAAATACATCAAGTGAAATGTTTTTTTTTTTTGTCCCATGAACAAACAAATAATATAAGTATATAAGCATAAGGGCCCACATAAACATGAAAAAAAAAAAACCTTTCTGGCAAAACAGTAATATAGTGAACAGTCTATTCGTGTCTGTATTTATATCCGTTGAGAATATATTATCTGTTTAATACAAAAAAAAATTATTTGTATTCAGTTACATCCCTATTTTAAACCATCTGTCCACATAGCTGTGATGTCATCTGAAATATACACTGCCCTCCAAAAGTTTGGAAACGCCTGAACAAAATAGGGTTTTTGGGCAATATCAGCATAAATCC